>JAHXMU010000078.1:1460941-1497420 GCA_019455685.1 Philornis downsi
GTCACTTTTTCGTGCATTTCGGCCTGTATTCCACGAATAACGCGTGTTATGTTATCCTGTAAGGCTTTAATAGTGTTCGGCTTGTCCACACATAGACTGACGACTGACAACGAGGCATTAAATCGCAAGATCTTGGAGGCCAACTCACTAAGCCAAATCGAGAGATAAGCTGATCACCAAATTCATCCCTCAACACATCCATTGTTTCACGAGCAATGTGGCAGGTTGCACCGTCCTGATGGAACCACACGTCAACCAAGTTGAACTCAGTCAATTGGGCAAAAAAAAAAAAAAATTCCTTGTGGTTGAGTAACACATGCCCAATCGCTGAGAACGGTGACGAATTGACATTTCACGATCGCCATTAACACTGGTCGCTACGGCTGCAATATTTTCTTCGGTACGCACTCTACGTATGCGAGTCGATGGTTTTATGTCCAACAAAGTAAATTTGGTGCAAAATTTAGAGATAACAGCACGAATTGTTGGTGTTCAGCAGGTCGATTATGACGGCCATAAAATGGTCTTATCAAACGACGCACATTGGTCAGAGAGCACGAATTTTAATAATAAATTGCAACGATTTGCAATCGTTGCTCGTTTATTAGTCTTTCCATGATTAAATGGCAGAGTATACTGTACACTTTTCACTTTGACAGATGACGTTTCAGTGCTGCCAACCTGAAAAACTTAAATCTTAAAAAATCACCCTATAATTACCTCTTCCCTAACAAATGGTAATAGAAATATTGATTAAATCTTTGGTCTTGAGACTGATCTTAAATTACTTTATTCAATTTTAAATAATAACAATTAAATAATTTAGCTTTTCCCCCACAATTTTGCACTGAAACAAATAATACATGCTGTCAAGAGTTAATTAGCTAGAATATAATTAAAAACACGTTTTCTCCCATCACTGTGAGATCTATCAATCAGCCTGACATGAGATGTCACTTACGATAGCTTGCTGCACTGTTCGGAATCATTAACATAATTTATTTTTTATTTTTTTTCTCCGAGTGTAAGCGTCGGCGGCCAACCATCACTGCATCGCAAACAATTATTTAATTATTATTTCGTTTTCTTTTGTTTGCAGTTCAGACAACTAATTACTGAAAGTTATTTCTATTATTATTATTATTACTATTATGCCCCATCAAACTCAGTTGGTAATGTAAAAATTTTGTTACAAATTTTTTGTAATTTAATTTTAATTCAATTGAAATTGTAAACATTCTTTCTTGTTAGCTTCTGGTGTTTGCTGTCAGTCAACACTTTACTGTGGGCTTGAGCTACTGGGCTTGAATTGGTTGTGTGTATTTGTTTTGAGTCTTTATTTCTTCCATTAGATTTCATTTATTCGATTTTGATTTGATTGATTTTATTTATATGGATTTCCACAACATTCATATCATTACAATCTATGGGTGTGAATCGAACAGAGATACTGATTATAAGTCACTTTTGCACACACACACACACACACACTGTTTGTATGTGTGCATATGTGTATGTATTTGTGTATATTTGCTAAAGTATTGTCAAGGTCAGTTGCTATTTGCTGTTGTTTCAGCGCCATAAAAACCGCAAGACAAACGGAAATAAAACACATTGATGTACAAGTGAATCCACTTCACTTTCACATACTCGTACTCCATACGGCCAAAGCAGTCAATGTGAGAGAATGAAAGCAGTGCACAGTGGTCGTGTTATATTTTTATATAGGTATATTCACTAGAAATAATGTAGATGTAGCTCATTTGACACGGTCATAAAATATGTAACGTCTAGAGGGAAGGGTTTTAAATACAAAGTATATTTTGATCAAATAAATGTATTACATGGCTTTTGAAGACAATTGAGCTTTGTCCGTCTGTCTGTTTGGTTGGAAAACCACCGTAAAATTTTGTGGAACTTCTTTAACACAAACTTATATTACGTGCGCAACTAAGTTCACGCTGTTTGCCAATAGATGGCGCCAGCTGTAAGTGCTATTCGATAACCTAAACGTCACGAGCCAAGCTTATTCATATGATAAACATACCGCCTCGACATAATAGTGAATTTCTTTTGACGTCATATTCTTTTGGACGTGTGAATATGTATGCTTTTGTGCCAAAAAATCGTTATATGCGGACAATTCAATCGAAGAAAATGGCGGCTGAAGCTCTTCTAGAGCTTTAAAACGTTTACGGAGATGCTGCTTTAAGTAAAACGACGTGTTGAGATTGGTTCCATAGGTTTAAAGACTGTGATTATGATGTTGGCAATCATTCGCGTGAATTAAGTTGAAAAACCCTCGAAGGCAATGATTTGACGTCATTGCTTGATGGGAATTCGTGTCAAACGTAGGTAGACCTTGCTTTAGTATTAGGAGTTATCCGTCAAGCAATTTCCAAGCGATTGCATGCATTGCGAATGATTCAAAAGCAAGGAACTTGGGTTTCTTATGAGTTGTAGTCAAGGGACGTTGAGCGTCATTATTTCGCGTGTGAACAACTGCTTTAGCTGCAGTGACCACAAATTTGGAGAAGGATTTACATTTGTTTCCATTTAAGATTCAGTTGGCACAAGAGCTTCTTCCACAAGACCATTTACGCCGCCGTACATATGCCAATAGGATGTTACAGCTCGCCCATGACTACACCGATTTTCATGAAAAAATCATAATGAGTGAAGAGACACATTTTCATTTGAATGGGTATGTGAATAAATAGAATAGTCGGTTCTGGGCAATGGAAACCCCTCAAATTATTCATCAGCCACCTTTGCATCCATTAAAAGTGACAATCTGGTGAGCAATTTGGTCAGGAAGAATCATTGGACCTTACTTCTTAGAAACTGAAAACGGCGTAACGGTAACTGTTAATGGGGAGCGATATCGTGATATGATTGAAAATTTTTTAACACCACAACTGCATGCTTTGGGCTTGATTAACATGTGGTATCAACAAGACGGTGCCACATCGCATATAGCCAGGATTACCATGGAATTACTGCAAGACCTCTTTCCACAACAAGTTATTTCAAGAAATGGTGATGTTGATTGGCCTCCACGGTCGCCTGATTTAACTGCTCCCGACTTCTTTTTGTGGGGATATCTGAAAAGCAACGTTTATGCTTGAGCAACTCAAACAAAATATTCGTGATGAAATTAATGAAATACCGCGTGAAATGTGTGAGAATGTAATGAAAAATGTGCTCCAAAGGGCTCGCATTTGTGAGGCGGACATTTATTTGATATTGTATTCCATACATAATTGCCGACATTAAATAAAACATTTAATCAAAAATTATAAACGAACAAAGTAGTGTACCTTCCCGACCGACACCCTGTAAAAACAATTTTGATTCTGATTCAGGTTATGAAAATCTTTGTTGGTATTTCATTGAAATGTTCAACTAAAGAAAGAAAAATTCGGAAAATCAAGTATTTGAACCAGTTTTACCTTTCTCAGTTTGACGCCAGACCATATAAGCAGTACGATGAACAAATATTTATATTGCTTCAGTATTCAAGTTATGAGTTACACGGAAAATCAACAATTTTGTTTGGGAGATACCAGAAAGACCCGACCCGACAACGAGGTATATTTTCATTTTTAGACACAACTTAGGGAATCCTTAATGTGTATCAAATTTGGCTGAATTGACTGTAGCGAATAGAAGATATGAACTTAAGAATATTTGGGTTAAATCGGTCAGTTGTATGTGAAATACCAGAGGCGTCATTATTAATTCATCTTTTTTCCCAGAAGTTTAGTTTAATCGTAGATCAAAAGAATAGAAAAAAGTTCAGGCCACTGCTGTCTAAGAATTAGAATTTAGAAGAAAAATTACGATGTTGGAAAATTGGTCAATTCGTGTGGGAGCGCTCAGATTGGGTGTACCAAAGTAGCTTATTTTCGATCCCTGGCTACGATTGGGCAAAACGTAAGACTGTGGCAAGTTCCAAGAAGTTTCATAAAGATTTATACGGCACTCATCGTGTCTACCAGCCTGCCAAACAGAGAGGTGGGCATCTCTCAATTGGCTTCAAACACCATGAAACACATTTGGTCGAGCAATGCTTTATACTTTAGACGCTTCTTTGTGGGTTTAAGATATGATATGGTGATTAATATATTGCTTAAACTACTTTTAGTTTTACAGAATTGTTTTTTTTTTTTTTCAATTCTGTTATAGAATTATATTAGACTTTGTAATGTCGTAATGTATAGTAAATTGTGCTTCAATTTATGATGAGATGTGGTTGAATAAATATTAAATAAAATTTGTTTTTGCCCTTCAGACGCAGATTTAAAAAAGATCTCGGTTTATAATTGAAGTCTTCATGTTGGACCCATAAAAAGAAATCAGGAATTGATAGTGTGAACCCAGAACAGTTTCGTATCGGTTCCACTTAGTAACAAATGTGTCATTCTTAAATGTTTGTTATCGATAAAAACTAAGTTGCTGAAGAGCTGAAGCTCTCTCAGAGTAATCAATTCCATATATTATCGAATAGTGAAGGCTATTTCTAATAGTATATAATTTGTAATAGGAAAATGATTTTAGAACCGAAAAATGAATCAAAATCACATTAAACCCTATTAGAAATTGAAAAATGAAATTTTGTACTTTTGTAATATTATATAAATGTAGGGTTACCTTAAAACAATACTCGGTATGGTAGTTTCTGCCATTTATCCTGTACCATTTTATATTGTTTCAGTATAACAAATAAACAATAATTTTTTTTTATACGAAGTACCGATAGTGGCCAATTTCAAAGTAGGTTTAGATCTTGTAGGGGTAAGCTTTTCCAACTGGGTAGATTTCGCCTACTTGTAATATCGGAAATTCATAGTGTAGAGGACAAAACACAGATTTATCTTAAGATGACTCTCAGATGCATCTTCAGAAAGCCTTTTTCTCATGAAAATAACATAGCGACTTCGTATCTATGTTCCCATATTCACTTAGACGCGTTTAGGCCAAAACCCTTCAAAATTTTACTTGTATTTGAAATACAAATATTTATCAACATTTTGTTTTTATTGTGGCATTACGAGTATACCGTTCTGCCAAAATTGGCTTTTTTAAATTAAGCTTCGTTGAAAACTAGAAACTTCTTAAGCTTGAATACATACAGGGTGTCCGTCGGGAAGGTATACTTCTTTGTTTTGCCGCCATTTTGGTAAACATTAGTCTTGACAGTTCATATTTGGCAGTCGTGAAGTAGAGACGTGGCAAATTTATTAAGGAAAAATATTCGATAAACCAACGTGTTTTAATCGTTAAAACATTTTATCAAAATCATTCATCGATTACTGTGACGATGAGAAAGCTACGTGAAATTTTTGGGAAAAATAACGTGCCAGCAAGACACACTATTTATCGTGTAGTGAATAATTTTGAAGAAAGAGGGTCTGTCTGGCCAAACATGGACCACAACATATTGCAAGATCGGGTGAAAACATTACTGCTGCTCAAGAAAGCGTTCAAAACAATCCATCAACCAGGAGCTTGGTCTTCAAAGAACAACTTTGGCCACAATTTTGCCCAAGAATTTGCATTTGTGTCCATTTAAGATTCAGTTGGCACAAGAGCTTCTTCCACAAGATCATTTACGCCGCCGTACATATGCCAATAGGATGTTACAGCTCGCCCATGACAACCTCGATTTTCATGCAAAAAATCATAATGAAGGACGCGGCACATTTTCATTTGATATGAAATATGATTATGGATATGTGAATAAACAGAATAGTCGATTCTGGGCAATAGAAACCCCTCAAATTATTTATCAGTCACCTTTTCATCCATTAAAAGTGACAGTCTCTGTGTGCAATTTGGTCAGGAGGAATCATTGGACCTGACTTCTTTGAAACTGAAAACGGCGTAATGGTAACTGTCAATGGAGAGCAATATCGTGATATGATTGAAAACTCTTTAACGCCACAAGTGCATGCTTTGAGTTTCATTAACATGTGGTATCAACAAAACGGTGCCACATCGCATACAGCCAGGATTACAATGACATTATTGCGAGACCTCTTTCCACAACAAGTTATTTCAAGAAATAATGATGTTGATTGGCCTTCACGGTCGCCTGATTTGACTGCTCCGGACTTCTTTTTGTGGGGATATATGAAATGCAAGGTTTATGGAAACAAACCAGAAATATCAATATCAAACAAAATATTCGTGATTAAATCAATGAAATGCTACGTGAAATGCTTGAGAATGTAATGAAAACTGTGCTCAAAAGGGCTCGCATTTGTGAGGCTAACAGAGGCGGACTTTTATCTGATATTGTATTTCATACATAATTGCCGACATTAAATAAAACATTTATCAATATAGGATTCATCCTCTTGCATTTAATCAAAATTATAAACAAACAAAGTAGTATACTTTCCCGACGGACACCCTGTACAAAAACCAATTCCATTGAGGTACGAGTGTTGGTTGATTATTGACCGAACCAGCCATTTCGAATTTGACCATCATGGTGGTGGACAGTTGACCATGAAGAGTCACGGTGCTGCTTGATAATTTTATATGTTTGTGCTAATAGTGGAAAAATGCTTTATTTTTGGCCATTTGTGTTGTTTTATATGTTTGTTTTAAAAAAACGTGAGGCTTACCTCCCTGTATTGACTGACTTCATGCATCGCTTAATGGTATGCAGAAAGGTCTAAAGAGGGATCCGTAGAAACAGAACCAAATGAGACGATAAGCAGCGATCATAAAGCGAAGTTATAGGGAAAAGTCGCACAATTCACTGTGGTTTTACGTTAGTCTCATTGCGAAGACCATATGGCAACAGATTTCCATCGCTTCTGTGATAGCCAAGCGAACTTGAATTATCTACGAATAGGAGACAACGATTTTGGGAGCTCCTGTTGCCAGGGTGTTTAATTATCTTGTTGAACTAAACCCCTTTACCTGGTTTTCGAGAAACGAATTCCAAGGTCAGTTTGATGTCATATTATAGGTGGACCCCAATACATAATCCACCTGTTCCTAGGGCGCCTGGCACAAGGCCACACTACTTTGTTTTTGTATGCAAGCATCATCCTTTGCCTGCTTAACTTACAGGATCGGGTGGAGAGGCTTTGCGTTTTAGGGGTAAACGGTACAAAGTATCCTAGGAGACACCCGTTTACCCACACTGTTGTTGACAGAAAGCGTGCTATTATTTTTGCGTGCCTGTTGACAAGCTGTGTAAACAATCAAGAGAAGAAAGCACTAACAATCAATGTGGCTCAGCCATTAATCAGTCACGTTCGTGTCTTTTTTGTACTCGGCATAGGCCCATTCATAACAAACTGGTGGGTAGCTCATCTTAAATTCTTTTGATTAATATTTTCAATTCGTTTTTCATTAGTAAACACCATACAAAATGCTGATATAAGACCTATTTAAAATTGCATTTTCAAATGAAAGTATTAAGTGATTCCATTAGAAAGACTGTAAAAATCACCATAGAAGATCTGCGAAAACTAAACTTATGCATTTATCATACAGCCTTCTTACACAATTTGTTGTCTTCTTGAAAGTATTTTCATGTACTTCAAAGTTATTTCCACCATCTTTCATATTTCGTCTGTTCTTTGCATTTACTATTATAAAATAGCTACATTACAAGCAAACCCCTTAAGCGATGTCTTTATTGCGAGAAATTCGTCTAATGCATGCAAAAAGTTATGTGGAAATTATACGATACCTCAAAATGTATTTCAAACCATGTAAAGCTGCTGGTATTACAATAAACGCGTTTTCCTTTCGTATTTTGTACACTCAGAATACAAGGTTATATTCTGAATATATTTAATGTTAAAAAAAAATACTTTAAAAAATACTTAAAAAACTTTCATACACTCGAAAAATGGAATTCGTTAAACTGAGCTGCAAAATTCTTAACCTTAAAACTTGAAATGTTATCATGCTGATTTAATATTCGTATTCTATTTAAATATTATAATTTCCTTTTAATTTTAAAAATGTTTTTGTCATTTCTAAACAGTTTTTTCTTCCCCGTCCTCATACGAGAGCGGTTACAAAACTAGCCGGCATCTGACGTATAGATGGTGCTAGTAGTTTGAAAAAAATTATGTTGGTGAAAAGTGGCGACCTTATGAAATATATGTTTTAAGTTTCAAAGCGCCACGTTGTTAAGTAGATTTATTTAAGCTGTCAAAAGTAAACGATCTCAGTGAATTTATAAATATGGAAAAAATTGGTCATCGTTATGTAATTCAATATTTCCATTTGAAAGGTCTCAGTTTAACCAATATTAAAGCTGAGCTAGATTCTACTCTGGGGGAGTCTGCTCCTTCGTTCACCACTGTAAAATGTGAATAGCGGAGTGTAAACAAGGCCGTGCGAACTGCCAAGACGCCAGACACGGTTAAGAATATCACCAAAATGGTATTGGATGGTCGTCGGCAAAAGATGCGTAAGCTAGCTGAAATAATAGGCATTTCAAAAAGTGCTATGCATTGTATATTGACCGAAGATTTAAAGATGAAAAGGCTGTACGCAGGGTGGGTGCCGCGCTTGCTTTCAATAGAGCACTAATAGAGTCATGAAGATGTTACGATAGAGTGTTTGGCGATGTTTCACCACAATAAAACCGAATCTTTGTTTCGATTTATAATTATGGATAGAACATGGGTCCACCACTTTACACCTGAGACAAAGGAACAGTCATAGCAATGGACTGGAATAGGAGAATCGTGTCCAAAGAAGGCGAAGACAGTTCCATTTGCAGGCAAGGTCATGGCGTCTGTTTTTTTGGGATGCTCTTGGCATTTTTATTGATTACCTTTTTTGGTTTCGTGGAGCGTATTTCCACATCAACGTCAACTTTATTAATTCCTAAAACGTACAAAGTTGCTCTATTTATACTAAAATTACTTATTCTAGAAAATGCTACAATATTTCAGAGAACACATATTTACATAATGGGTGCAACAAAGACAAACATATTTACAGAATAGTGTTGTACATATATCATAGACTTAATTCTAGAATGTTCTTATTTACATAACAAGTAAAAATGAGATAACAATAAACTATATAATAGGAGTGAGAGGAACAAACATAACTTGTTGTCGTAAACGTAATTCTAGAAAAGTCCCACCCACAGATAAAGGGGGAAAGAGATTACATATATCATACTTGAATGTTCTAGGCGCAGTTTTGATGATCTTTCTAGAGTATATACTTAGACAAACTTCACTCATATACTACACCTTCAAAAAGGAAAAACCATTCGCGGCGAATGTTATGCTAATTTATTGCTGGGTTTAGATGATGAAATTATAGAAAAATGCAGCATTTGGCGATAAAGAAAATGTTGTTTCATCAAGACAATGCTACAGTTCACACATCCACTATTGCGATGGCCAAAATTAATAAAATAAAATTTGATGTCCTTTATCACTCACCTTATTCGCTAGATTTGGTACCCTGGGGAGAAAATTTGTTTCAAGACTAAGAGAAAGTGGCCAAAGTCTTCGTTCTATAGCAGAAACTATGAATCGGTCGCCATTTTTTGTACAAAATGCTTTAAAGAGCCTGAAAAGGCCATTGAAACGTGCGGAAGACCCAAAAAAACTTCAAACACAACAGATATCCGTACTGTAACACTTGCGAAGAAGGACCCGTTTGGGTCTTCAAGAGCGATTTCAGCAGAAATTATAAATGTGATTTCATCGCGAATGGTTCTCCGTAGACTACAAGAAGCACATTTACCTCTACGGATGACCAGAAGAATTCTGTTACTTAGACAAAAAAAAAATTAAAGGCTAGATTGGCGTTTGCAAGAAGTCATTCCAATTGGTCCGGAGGAGACGGTGAAAAAAGAATGGCGAAACATTTTGTGGAGCGATGGAACAAAAATTAATATATTTGGAAATGACTGTGCCCGGAATGTAGGACGCTCTAAGGGTAAGGAATTCCATGTTCGCTTCACAGAGAAGGCGGTCAAGCACGGGGGCGCAATATTATGCTCTGGGGTTTTTTCTCCTGGTATGGTGTCGGTCCGATACATCGAATTACCGACACTATGACCAGATTCCACCACAAAGATATCTTGGAAAGTACGATGTTGACCTATGCTGTGCAAAGCATGCCTCCTAAATGGGCATTCCAGCAGGATAACGATCCGAAGCATACTTCTAAATTGGTAAAGGATTGGTTCCAAGATAATAATGCTGCCCTTCTTGACTGGCCAAGTCACTCTGCGGACTTTAATTCAATTTAAAATTTTTGGGGAGAGTTGAAGAAAAGAATTGGAAAGGATGTTTTTAAAAATAAGGATCAGTTATGGAATTTTGTTCAAAAAACTTGATATAAAATACCAGTAAAAACCTGCAGGAAGCCAAAAAGAGTCAACAAAATAATTGAAAATAAAGGTGGATATACCGGCTTTTAACGAAACTCAGCCAATTTAGCAGAAAACAACTTGATTTTTTTTTTTACTTTTTTGCTTATTTTAACTAAATGTACTTATTATTTTGTCCAATATATTAGATCGATTTCTTACTTTTTGAAAAATAGTGAATTTAATTTTTGTTTTTTCTTATTGTTTTAGTATTTATTTTATTTCTAATGTTATAACAAAAGAAATTAGTATTTGTTTTTTCTTTTAATTTAAATAAACTCTAATTTTAATAAACTTTTGAAAAAATATAGGGCTTACTTATTATTTTGACCATATGTGATTTTTTTTCAATAAACATTACATATATTTGTTCGCATTCAATATGAAGTCCAACTTTGTTAAGTTGTGACTGTACATGGCTGATTTTGAAATCTACTCTTAAAACCCTTTTGTCGGTAAATTCCGGTGATGAAAAATTCCTACCAACAGTATACTCGTAGTTCGTTATATGATGAAATGACCTCATTAAATATTAAGATTGAGCAAGGAATTATTTATTAGTGCTCCGTACTCTAGTACTTAATGTTACATTAACTGAATCTCATGGCAGGCGTTAACATGTAGGTTTTTTGAGGAAGGGCTGACAGAAATGACTATCCTTTAGAAAGGGACGACCGGCGCATGCCATGAATGTAGTCTGTTTTTATGCATGAAGTTAAGTAAAATGTTGAGAATAATTATTACGTTGGAATAGCCGAATTATGTTAAGAGGATTTTCCGTTGATTTTTATGAGAAAAATGCAAAATCTTTTAAATTTTGCTGCATGTTATTCTGTACCACAAAGTCACAGAAATGTGTGACCGAATACCGAATTGCATCAAATTTCATGTAAAAAATGGGGTTCCGAGTAAGTGCTCAAAAACACTTGAAATGTTGACAGTGGCATACGGTGAGAGTCCTCCGAGTCAAAAAAATGTTTACAAGTGGTACAAGCTTTTCACAGATCGTCGAGAAGATGTAAATCACAAGGCTTGCTCTTGACGCCCCAGCACATCAACAACCGTTGAAAATGTTGAAAAAGTGAAGAAAATTGTTATGGAGAATCGTCGAATCAAATTTTGGGCATGAAGAGTGTGGTAGCGAAGTTCGTTCCAAAATTGCTGAATTTTGACTAAAAATAACGTCGCATGAGCATCGCTCAGGAATTGTTGAATGACGTCAACGATGATCCAGAATTACTTAAAAGGGTCAAAGCTGGTGACGAATCTTGGGTATATGGATATGACATCGAAACCAAAGTCCAATCGTCCCAATGAAAGTGTCCAGGAGAGCCAAGACCAAAAAAAGCACGCCAAGTTCTATCAAATGTCAAGATTTTGTTCCCTGGTTTCTTCGATTATCATGGCGTAGTGCATCGGGAGTTCTTACGCCAAGGTCGTATGGTAAATATGGAGTATAAGCTTGAAGTTATGCGCCGCTTACGTGAAGCAATATGAAAAAAAAAACGCTCGGAATTGTGGAAAAAAATAATGGTTTTTGCACCTGCCCACTCATCTTTGCTTGTGAGAGATTATTTGGCCAATTAAACTCAGTATAATTTAACAAGCATCAAACTTTTATTAAACATACTTCTGCAAGCGAAAATGGCCTGCAGGCTGCTTTCCTTTGGGAATTAGGCTATAATAAATCACTTTAGTGAATTATAATTTTGCTTAATTTAAAGTGCATTAATTCGCAGCATGTGTTGATGAAAATCTAGGGGTTTACCACGCCCTGTCTGGTAATCCATACAGTTTTGTATCAGTGGAAAATTACGTTGGGCGAAATTTCTGTGTTGGTCTTTGAATTGACTGCAAAGCGTGTTCAGATCAAGAAATCATTTTCTATTTATAGTAAATAATTTAAATCATGCTATAACACATTTAAAGATGTACTAAAATCACTTTTATTATAATACAAAATTTTAATGAGAGCGTCACATTAAAGATGTACAAATTTTCGGACAAGTGTTGGGTTATACCATCTTTTAAAAGTTGCGATATATAACTCTTTAATAGAGTAATTAAACAGTATTTTTGCACTTACTCTAATCTAACACCACGATACAGAAATGAACTCATTAATAATTTTCCTCCCATTCAATAGAACAAAAGCATTCTATTGCAAATTGTTTAGGCATTTCATGAATGCCATTTGTGATCACGTGCCGTGGAAACACAACCGTCAGTAATCTATATACGTTTCCTGAAGCCGTAGTTTTATTAGTACTCAATCAAATGCCATTCTCTTCTGTTGTGAGCATTATAGACTACCAGCAATTAAGTTCTGCTACCTTTAATGTTTAAACACGCAGGTGAAGTTTCCCATTTCCCATTTGGGCACTTACCTGCCTGTCAGTCATTGAGCTAAATTTCAACATTCCATTTCTTACTCTCATGGTATTTGTTTGGTATTTTATTCCTGTTTAATATTCTAAAAATATCGTTACCGTTTCTATAGAGGACAACTAAAAATAACGACGACTGCATGAAGGGAACGGGCGATGCCGACAGTTATGTATATACAAATACGTCAAGTTTATATATACCTATATATATATAGACGTAAATGTGTTTCAATTCATTTACACGAATTTATGTAAAAATTGGTTGAAGCTCTTTTGGGTTAAAGCGTACACTTTGTTGTAATAAATTTGATTGACAGGACGCGAACTGTAGGATAGAGAGTAATATGAAAACGTTTTAGGACTGTTAAAGAACGTGATGGAATTTGAAGTATGAGCCAGTCTATTATTTTCTGCGTTTTTATGTCTGATAAGTTATGCAACATAATCAAAGCGTTTATGTCTAATATGTCTATTAGCTTATACAGGGTGACGCTCCAACTGCCCTACAATGAGAAATTCAAATGACTTTTTTTTTAAACAATATATTACATTTATTTATTTATTGTATAGAAAATACAATTTTATATTATATAGGGTGGTGTATAAGCAACGTTAAAATTTGATCAGTGAATACATTTTTTGTTTAAGTCTTTTTTTTCGTCTCTTTACAGAATTAACTAAATAATAAATGGGAAATGTATGATGGAAAGGCTCAGCACAGTACAAAGAACAAAAGTTGTTCAATTTTACTTTGAAAGTCAGCATTTGATTACTCAGATCATATTGAAATTTCTTTCACGTTCGAAATTCTCCTAGCACTCCAACAATTTACCGATTGGTTCAGTGTTTAGGGCAACAAGGGGCTGTCTAAGATCTTCCGCATGCTGGAAGACCCCGTGCAGTTCGAAATGAAGTGACCATAGCTCGAGTCCAAGCAAGTATTGAGGAAAACTCAGAAACTTCCAACGGGTGGCGTTCTGAGCAGTTAGAGATGTCTAGGCGGTCTTTGCAAAGAGTTTTACATATGCTAAATTTTTTCCTATAGAAGATGCAATTGGTTCACGAGTTAAAACCAAATCATGCACAAGAATGCATTCAATATAGTCGTCGTTGACGTTACTTATGCGCCGCCCTTTATAACTAATTGCTTTTGAAGATGATAGACCCTGAATGATTTCCATTCTCATTAGCGCATATGCGGCAACTGATCAGAAAATTATTCAATACGTGATCGCCTCAATTATGGTTTAAATAGACTGCTTCAATTTAGTCAAGTTGTTTGATTTCGTTTTGTACACCTCTTGCTTGACATAACCTCATGAAAAAAAGTCTAATACAGGCAGGTTAGGTAATCTTGCGGGCCAGCGGAATGTGGATTTTCTGGATATTATTTTGTCTGGGATTCTTCGTTGAAGCTCCGCCATCGGTCTAGCTATGTATCCAGTTGCTCCATCTTGTTGGAATCATTTGCTATTGAAATGGATACGTCTTCGGCGCAGTTCTGGGTAACAAAAACTCCTTCAACATCTTTATATAAAGATCCCCATTGACAGTTGACAGCTTACAGTAGCACGATTCGTGCTCTGTCCTATATTAAACGTATGAATCATTTTTGTCTTTATTGAATGGAGGAGTAAATATTCATGCCATTAACCTAAATTATTTTAAGATAGTTTAATGTATTGTCGATTAAAAATGCTATAGGTTGATTTCGTAAATTTAGATTTTGATACAATTTATTTAGTTTTATAACAAAATAATACACATGATTGTCTCTATTACCTCTAACATGAATGAGTACGAGTACGAGTATTCAGATCTTTATCTCGCTTCTGTGAAAGACATCACTATGTGAGTTGGAAACATTTTTATCCTAAGACCAAATAAGAAAATTATTCATGTTTATTGTGCACTTGAAAAAGTGTTGCAAATGTAAAACCAGTCTGTAAATATATGAAAGCAATGATTAAACTTTTGTTTACTGTTAAGTTCTTTTGCCTTTTTGAAGGTCTTTAGAGACCGATTGCGCAAAGAAAAGTTAGAATAAAAAATTGTTATAGTTATAACGAGAGGCAGAGGTAGCTTCCTGTAGTGCGTTTTTTCCTGTGAAAACAACGAATTGCGATACGAACTGTAAGTGCCTTTCAGAGCACTCATGCATTTTGGTATATTTGTTTTAAACCCTTAATGATATATAGCATTTAGGATTTCGAACAAATACGTATACCAAAAAGTCATATAGAGTTATCCATTTAGTGGTTTCAAAAGCGTCGGTCTGGCAAGGCTGTCAGCTTTTAAATGCCAGTCATCTGAAGTGTTATTTATTTAGCGAAACGTTTGTCATTTACGGATATGGATCTTTTAACAACCGAAGAACACGTAAAAATAGTTAAAACTTATTGCAAAATTAGTTCTTCAAACTTGGACAGTTTTCGTGCTTGCATTACGGGGTGATTATGGTCGACATAATGAACCTACTGTGCAAAGAATTAGCAAGATAATAAAGAAATTTGAAGAGACTGGAAGCGTTGCAAAAGTGATCAGGTCTGTGCATCATCACAATGTGCGCGCACTGCCGAAAATATCACTTCAGTAAGTGAAACTGTGGCAGATATTACACAAATGATCGACTTAACCCATATGTTCTTACCCTGTGACGTTGCCGAAGACACAACAACATAAAGTTATGGATTGAATTGGTATCCACACTTTACCAATACCACCAACACCACCAATTCATAATTGTGTTATTGCGTTGGCAAAAAAGTTATTTCGGCTTCTCTTTTCAAAAGTAATTTTCAAATTTTTTTATCCAAATAGTTCATTTTAATCCACAATATAATTGACATTTTTTTCAATGACCTTCTGTCGTGGTTCAAGGAACTTTTGATTCCCGATTGGAAAAATGACAAACTATTAGAAGAACTCGGTTTTTAGAGTCTCACCTGTATTGAAGGGTTGGTTTTCCATTTTCCAAGAAATTTTTACGAAATCCGGAATAAATGAAAATCCAAAGGATTCAAATCAGGGCTATAGGGGGTATGTTGCACCATCCTTCATCCAAGCTTCAATATGTTTCGATAAATCTGCAAAGATGACCTTCCTCTATGACCTTTTGTCATCGTTCAAGCAACTTTTGGTTCTCGATTGAAAAAATGACAAACTATTGCAAGAACTCGGTTTTTAGAGTCTCACCTGTATTGAAGGGTTGGTTTTCCATTTTCCGAGAAATTTTTACGAAATCCGGAATAAATGAAAATCCAAAGGATTCAAATCAGGTATGTTGCACCATCTTTCATCCAAGCTTCAATATGTTTCGATGAGTCTGCAAAGATGTGTGAGATGGATGTCATGCTAAAATATCTAGTTATTGCGATTTGCCAATTCAGGTTTTGCTTCTTCATCAATCGTTGAGAATAGACCCTAGAGTTTATGGTGTGGCTCCTTGGAAGTAGTTCAAAGTAAACCGCCTCCTTAAAATCTCTAAATTGACAATATAACTTTTTTTTTAGGTTCAATTTAACGCGTTCATCTTAGTTGGACCAGGCCGTCTTCCGGTTGACATTGTTGTAAGAAATCCATTCTTCAGCTTCAGTTAGAAGTAGGAATTATTTTGCTGCATTTAAGCCATAAATTTCAACAAATACTAAAAAAAAATACTAAAAAACAAATACTAAAAAAAATAACAAATAATAAAAACAAACTAAAAATAGTCTACTGTCGACCATTCCCTTAAGGGGGAAAATTACATAAATGGAATTTTGGACGAAATTTTGATTTCTACGAACATTTATAGCAATTCGCAGATTAAATTTTGCAAACCGCTTATTCGCTCTGTTAAGTGGATTTTCTTCCTTGCGGAACCGAAATAAAAAACTTTTTAACGATTCTAAGCTATTTCAGTGATCGTGTGAGACCCTTTCAGACTCTCTGTAACTACTCGAAATAATACATGCCGGTTCGACTCGATAACGGCTTTGATTTTGTACTCATCAACATCATTTGGCCTACAGATCGGGTGATCAGCTTTGAGTGTGAAATTTTCAGAACCGAATTTCGTGAACAAATTTTGCATGTGCGTTCTGTTAAGACATACTCTGTTCGCTTACTTTTGAAAAGAAAAGCAAAATACAAAAAATGCTCCTTTTGTGCGCGATTTGGCAGTAAACTCATCACTGAAAATTTTGTGACGTATCACAAATTAAACCTAGAACTGATATCTGCTTATCAGTATAACAAACAATTATTCAGCTGAACCATAGAATTTTAAAGAAAACAGAAAAACAAAAGCAGTAACTGTGCGAGAAGGTTGAAATAACTTACTTGCCAACACAATACTTAGCTGTTTGTAGAGAAATTCCACTAATTGATGACAAAATATCATTTTGATGGCAAAGTTTTCTAAAACTTCAATCAAATTCAAATCATTAAGCTTTTCCAGTCCCAAAAAAGAAAAACATTTCGTGTACGTTTAAAATAAATCATGCAATGAAGTCGAATTAATTTAATTATTTGTGCTTTTGTGAACTACCCTAATGTACCATCACAAATTCAGTATATGAACGGTGCAAATAGTCTCTAGGATTATAATTTAAAAATAAATGTGTTAACCATTTCTTTTGTCATTAACATTATTTGTGGCTCTGGAATATGTCTCTCTATCCACACCGATCAAGCGCACTTATTGTCTTAAGTCATTTATAAATGTCGTTATTTGAATAGGCTGTTATAATTATAAAAGTAAATATTAGATAGATATATTTGCATATCTCTCTCATATTATTGAAAAAGCAATTTGCATTTCTTGTCGTTCAAAGTGAGTTCAAAGAACAAATGTCAAATGACTAAATTTTCCTTTCCAAAGTTCTTTACAGTTTCTGGACTTAACGAGCTGACATTCTATATTGCTGCCGCGCAAAGACTAATTACTCGCCCAAAGGATTTATTTACATCCATATCCTTCTTTATATTGTCAAATATACTAATTGTCGCTTGTTGATATTTCTAGTTTTCTATTTATTCAATTCTGTCCTCTTATTTCATTCTGTTGTTTACTGGATATCCGGAATTTCCATGAAAGCGAAAGGTTCTATACGGATGTTTCAATTTGCATAAGGACACGAGTACACTCCAAGTGAAATATGACGCAATTTGAACATATTTTATTCCATTCTTTCACTTCTCTTGCGTTAGTTAAGAACGTTCTATTTTAAAGTGTTGGCACAGCACAATGAGTAGAACTCGAGAATAAAACCACTATGATAAGGAGAGAAACATGATATGAAGTGTTGAGACTGTATATAAACATGCCATGGTGGACTCGTTAAGGAAATGTAAAGCAATGGCTATCAACTTACAAAAAGGGTGTTAACAAGTGGCATAGTTTTAAGTAAGTCCACTAGGTGAAAAGTAGACATATTGTACTACAACTTTGTACGCCAAACATGATTGTTGTTGGCTCTTTGAAATTTGGAAATTTTCTATTCCTCTCTCATGCATTCGAAAGTGCATCCCTGTTTGTATATGCATTTTTAGACACCCCCATCTAAATATGTTGAATCTTTCACAAATAACATTTTCAATTCGTAGTAATTAAATATTTAAAAGGAATCATCCGCTCGGAAAACAACCAAACACCAACAGCTGAACTTGAATAATATTTCGTTGGTGTTGGTATATTATTTAAATATTTTCCGCTTTCCGTGACATGTTGTTGACATGTTCAAATTAGAAATTCTAAAGCACAACATAAAGAGAGTGGGACAAAACATCGTAGTGAGCGAAGGAACAACTTTAAGAATCTCTTAATTAAACTTTAATTTGTCATTCACAGATACGAATGAGGGAATATGACATCTGCCCTTTCAAATTTGCAGCTACATTAGCAGCAGCAGCTGCACGAGTACATGGAGAATGTCATTTGCTTATTCGCCTTCTGTAGATTGCATTTTTCCATAGAAATTAGAGCAGCGTAACAAGACGTGCTCGTAGTTGCATGAGTAATATGCATATAATTGAATTAACACGTATACGCCATGGTGATCCCATGTAGTGACAGTAGTTGCAACAACCTCTGACTCTGTGTAAAAAAATCGAAAATAGTTAAAGTAAATCTACAACTTTTAACCGATTTGAATGAAAATTCACAGAAACATTGTTGAAGTATTGTCGACCTCAAGATCAAAGAATTTGGAACAAAATGCACGGTGGGTGGTCAAAATTTAGTACTTAGATCATTATAATTCTCTAATGAGCTGTTAACAACATATTTGCTAGTTAATTGCAGCTGTTTGCCAGTTCTAAACTCGGGTATTTCTACACAAAATTATATAATATTATAAAATATTTTCCAGCATATTGCACCGACAAAAGTTATGAAGTTTTTCCTGTTAGTGTAAGTTCAAAAATTAAACAAATGCTAAAAATAGCGGTACTCTACTGCCGACCATTTCCAAAAAGGGGGAAAACTACATAAATGGGATTTCGAAGAAATTCTGATTTCTGAGAACATTTTTAGCCATTCGCAGATTAAATTTTGCAAACAATATGAAGGAAATTTTCTCCAAATACCAGATGCAGACTTGCAAATTTTTAAATGTTACAAATATTTTTTTAATGGGACTTTAAAAGCTGACAAAAGTGAAGTTTCTTTCAAGTATACTGGCAGTTGATTATACTCAAATGCTCCAGCAATGTAACACGTTGCTTGGTCAACTTTAACCGACAAAACACGGCATTTAAATCCATTGCTTGACGTGTTGATCTTTGGGTGTATGATATAAAGGGAGTCCCAACAAGAACGCAAAATTTAAATTTTAAATAAAACACAGATATTGTTTCTCTGGCTGTATGACATGTGGCGCCGTCTTGTTTAAACCACATGCCCTCCACATCCATTTCTTCAATTCCTGGCACGAAAAAACTGGTTATCATTTCACGATACCGAACACCATTGACTGTTTGCACTTGACATATCTCATTCTCATAAAAAACGGTCCAATGATTCCTCCAGCCCAAAATCCACACCACACAGTGACACGTTGAGGATGCATTTGCTTCTCGTGAATCACTCGAGGATTTTCCTCACCCCAAATGCGACAATTCTGTCTATTGACGAAGCCATCAAGATGGAAATGGGCCTCGTCACAGACAGCATTTTCATGTTGTCTCTCCAATACCCAATTAACGAACTCCCTTTGTTGTCCATGGTCAGCTGACTTCAGTTCCTGAGTCAACTGAACTTTGTATGCATGAAGATGCAAATCTTTCATCAAAATTCGCTGCATAGTGGATTTGGAGACACCAATTTGCTGAGCTCGGTGTCGAAATGAGATGGATGGAGTGATGATGTCACGTATAGCTGCGACATTTCCGGTCGATTGACCTGGTCGAAGGCGCGTTGTTGTCTTTACATCACTAACAGACCCAGTTTTGGCAAATTTATCCATTAATTTCTTTACAGTTGACTCTTTTGGAGCATTATTGTGACCTCAAATTGATCGCAATTTGCGAACTGTAGCCGCAAAAGTTTCAATATTTTGGTAAAACAAATTTCACAATGAGAACGCGTTGTTCATTCGTGTAGCGCTTCATTTTTGCTAACCTCGTACCTTCTACTAGCAAACAATAACAATTGTTCAAATGTCAAACAATGACACTTCGAATGGCACCAAATTTAAAGCTTGCGTTCTTATTGGGACACCCTTTATTAGTGGAATAGGTTTATTCCTTTGCACGAAACAACATTTTAGTTTCAAAATCTTCTACATGTTATTGTGCAGTATTATCGTGGGAATGTTGAAAACTTTCTTCCTTAAATGACAAACTTCATTGAAATGTTGCTTAAAGGCAGACAAGGAATTTTAGAAATATTTGATGTTCAGTTGGAGTTTCTCGATGTATTCCTATGTCTGAAGAAAACTGTCATTGACTCACTTTTGCTTTATACACTTCAACTCTGTTAAATGTAATATATATATTTACATATTACAAATTAAAAACGCTACCCTTGGAAATTGTGAATGAATGAATCTTAGATATGTTTTGGTTTTTCTATATATTTCATACATAGGAAAAAAACATTTAGATGCCCTACTATTGCGATAATATAATAATCTCATGAATATTTTCACAAATATATGGTTATATATAACTATACTTTTGAATTCGAAAAATGGATAACCCTATACACACTAGTACTGCTTTTAAATAAAATTTAAATTTCTCAAGCATTTATACATTTTGCAAACTTTCTCCCTATGAGTAAAACTTGGCTTTTAACGTTTATGTTTTGCCTTTGGGAAAACACTCTAAAGCCAATAGCAGTTGAAGTGTTAAATTTACATTTCTTTTGTATTTTATTGTACTCAGCCGCAACCGAATATATGCTGGTAAATTTTTTCAATATTTAATGTTTGCATCAGGGCAACCTAAAAAAGAAAAAGTTTTACTGTCATAACATAACTGTTAACATTTCCACGTATTTATAAATTGTGAAAATAATCTCATGAATATTTCCAGGAATAAGTTGTATATTTTGCTACTCGATATAACATTTTAAAAGAAATTGTACTGAAAAACAGCTTACATATTATGATTAATTTTCCAATAAAAAAGAGCATTCAAATGTGTCAAAAAGATCCGTAAATCATGGTCCAAAAATGGAACAAATTTGAATAAACATCGGTGAAATAAACAGCAGTTTTCCGTGGATGAAATGCTGTTATTTGTGGCTCAATTTTAGTGCATTTTCATCAGATCTCATAAACCAAAGAAAAAACATATGATTTTTATGCAAATGTAAAGTTGTTTTATAAGCCCTTATGAAGTAAATGACGAAAATCTTTCGTCACAGAATAATTTTCAATATTGCATTTCAGAAAAGCATCTAAAAACGCTTATAACATCAAATCCGAAATACTAGTTTTTTAAAATTCCATTCAGCTTAGCATAACGACTGCAAAATGTGTTTTAGTGAGAACCAAATTTCAGAATATCTTCGAATCATTGTAATATCAGTACGAAAAGTCAAAATTCCTCGGTAATGTTCTGATTATCGACCGATAAGTATTCGACCTGTACTTTCAAAAGTTTTTGAACTGCTTGTTAATGACCAGCTGTGTTTATATTTACAGGAAAATTAATTATTATTAGAATTTCAATCAGGATTTACGAAAGAGCACAGTACAGTATCGCTAATGGTTGATATGATTGACGAAATAAGGGTAAAATTAGATGATAACTATATCGTGGCCTTAATTAGTTTGGAGTTTTGCCGTGCCATGAAACACTACTAAATAAGCTATATTAAATTTATACCTTCTCGACATCGGAATGCCATTTCATACGTTCTTTTTCATGTGGCGGAATACAATATGTTCAGTCCAGGGCGAAAATTCGAATTTACGACGAACATATCGTGGTGTAACACAGTGTTCTGTATTAGGGTCTACGTTGTTTTCAATTTACATCAATGACATCTTTGGACACATACATTCTCTTAAAGCCCATTTATATGCTGATGATATGCAAGTCCTGGCTTATGACAATAAAGATTCTTTTAATAACTTCCTAAATCGTGTAAATAATGAGTTAAAAAATATAGGTCGCTGGTGTGAAAATAATTTTATACATATTAAACCGTCTAACTTTTAACTTAATCCCTAGCAGATCTGTTTCATTTATATCAAATGGTTTAATTATAGATAATGTTAGCACCATAAAAGTATTAGGATTTAGTATTGATGATAATCTCAAATTTGAAAGCCATATCAGGCAGGTAGCTTCTACAATTAGATTCTAGCTAAGCAAGTTACATAGGGTGATATTATAAGACTTAAATTATTCAGGTTGGCAGCATTGGTTGGTAATTGCGTCCAAACGTCATCTGTCAAAGTGAATAGTCTACTGTATACTCTGCCATTTCATCATGGAAAGACTAACAAACGGTCAACGATTGCAAATCGTTTAAATTTATTATCAAAATTGTGCATCGTTTAATGCGAAAATGTGCTTCGTTTGATACGACCATTTTATGGTCGTCATAATCGACCTGCTGACTCAACAATTCGTGCTATTATGTCCAAATTTCCAAATTTACTTTGTTGGACATAAAACTATCGACTCGCATGCGTAGAGTGCGTACCTTAGAAAATATTACAGCCGTAGCGACCAGTGTTAATGGCGATCGTCAATTCGTCAATTCGTCGCCGTTCTCAGCGATTGGGCATGTGTTACTCAACCACAAGGAATTTTTTTTGCCCCTAATTGGCCGATTTGAACTTGGTTGACATGTGATTTCATCAGGACGGTGCAACATGCAACACTGCTCGTAAGACAATGGATATGTTGAGGGATGAATTTGGTGTGCAGCTTATCTCTCGATTTTGACCTGTGAGTTGGCCCCCAAGATCTTGCGATTTAACGCCTCTTGATTATTTCTTGTGGGGTTATGTCAAGTCGTTAGTCTATGTGGATAAGCCGAACACTATTTAAGCCTTATGGGATAATATAACACGCGTTATTCGTGGAATACAGGCCGAAATGCTATAAAAAGTGACGAAAAATTGGGTCTTCCGACTGGACATTTTGAGACGGAGCCACGAAAAATTATCTTTAAAAATTAAATGGCAAAGACCAATTTATCGATTTCAAAAAAACAACTACGATTAAAAAATCACCCTTTATAACATAAATGTGTCTCTTCCGCTAAAAATACGAAAACATATCGCAAAGGCGATGTTAATGCCACACGTTATTTATGGGTTAGAAGTTTATTGTGGAACAAGTAGAGGCAGACTAGAGCGATTAAAAATATGCTTTAACCATATAATTCGTTTTGTGTATAAATTAAACCACTATGATCATGTTACACCATATACTGGTGAGTTTTTCGGATGTACATTTGAAAACTTTATCGACCTTACACTATTTTGTTTTTCTACAAAAGTATGAAATTTTACACTCCCATACATACATAGTTTCCAAATTTATATTTGGAAGGTCTTCAAGAACCAATATTTTACAACTTCCACTGGCAAGAACGCTAATAATGCAGTGGATTTTTCGATTTCGTACTATACGTTTATGGGATTGAATAATTCCATATGAACCCAGAAGATTCTCACTATCATGTTTTGGATTGAAGAAGCTCTTAATGTCTTGCTTGTTGAATTATTATACTTCACCATAAATTGTTGATACTACACATTTTATATCCTATCTTTCTCTACATTCGTTGTTAATACTGTTAAAACTATTATTATAATAATGATTATTAAAACTTTTTTAAAACTGAATTGTACAATTTCAAGCATGTATCGCAAAATGTTGGTCTGGGTAATCAATTTGGCCGTATGCGGCTTTGGATTGTGATATGGAAATAAAATAAATAAATAAACGGATGTTGCTTAAAGGAGAAGTCGAAAAGTGAAAATACTGAAAATGATATTCCTGATTGACTACGACATTCTCCTTTCCTTTCTTGACATTCTCCTTTTTTTTACTGGATTGTTACATGCAAAACAAACTCCGGATCTACAGTGTAATAACGATTCCGATCGTCAGTAAAAAAGGCTTTTACACAACTTTAACTCTTAAAGTGTCATTATCATCAGCAACGTCAGTGAGAGGTAACTGCCGTTCATAGGAAAAAAATAGAGGGCTGCCCTTGAATTTGATTCCACCATCATATGAACAGTAACAGCTTATGCTAGCAATGGTTCTACAGCCAGCCACAGTGTTTTTTTTTTTTGTTGTTTTTAATTTGCCAATTGACACGTTTTACCAGTACTATAGGGTGGCGCATAAGTAACGTTAACGGCGACTATGTTGAATGCTATATTGGTTTTAACTCGTGAACCAATTGCATGTTATGTGGGAAAGGGTGTAACATATGTGAAATTCTTTGCAAACACCGCCTAGACATCTCTAACTGCTGAGAACGTCGCCTGGTGGAAGTTTCGGGGTTTTCCTCAATACTAACACTCGAGCAATGGTCGCTTTATTTCAAACTTCACGAGGTCTTCCAGCACACGGAAGATCACAGACAGCCCCTTGTTGCCCAAAACACTGAACCAATCGATAAATTGTTGGAGCGCTAAGAGCATTTCGAACATGAAAGAAATTTCGATATGATCTGAATAATCGAATGGTGACTTTCAAAGTAAAATTGAACAACTTTGGTTCTTTGTTGTGTGCTGAGCCTTACCCTCATGAATTTCCCATGCGTTTTTTAGTTAATTCTGTAAAGAGACGAAAAAAAGACAAATAAAAAATTTATTCACTGATCAAATCTTAACGTTGCTTATGCGCCACTCTATACTACATTTAAGTTAAATTTAATTTTCTCTAATATTTAAACATTTTGCCAAACGAGGTAAATGGGCTTCTAACGTTTATGTTTTGCCTTTGGGAAAACACCCTAAAGCCAATAATAGTTGGTGTCTTAAATTTACATTTTTTCGTATTTTATTGTACTCAGCCGCAAGCGAACATAAGCTGGTATATTTTTTCAACATTTAATACTGGCATCAGGCTATTGTCCTTATAACCCATTTACCTAAAAAAGAAAAGCTTTTAAAGTACAGCAAGAAATCGACAGACATACTCTCATACATTACCCTCAACATTTCCATATATTTATGACCCAAAAAGGCAAAAGTGAAAAAAGTCTTTCCCCTTTTGGTATTACTTTCTAACATAGTGATATCATCTGCTCAGTTTAAAATGAAGTCTATACCGCAGGTACGACATGACCATGTTGTGTCACTGTAGACTTTATATTGCAGGTCGCATTTGCATTTTCTTGAGTGTTACCGCATTCGCTTGTCTTGTCATTTATGAAATGATTATATGCGCTGTCACAACATTTGCATAAAGTTGCCCAGGGAATGGAGGATAATGGACACTGCAAGTATGGCTCTAATGGATTTCGGAGCATATTGGACAAGTACGAGTGCATAGAAGTTCTTTGTGATGTTAGAATTAAGTTGAAGTTATGCAGATTTCTCATCAGTGCTGTGGAATTGCGATTGGAATCGTAAGAGTTTTAACGTACCATCTGCAAGTTAAAATTTGTTCACTACATAAAGGACCAAGGATTGTCACTGAAACGGAATTAAATACGAAAATAATTTTGATTTGTTTTAATTTCTGGACTTCATATCATAAATATATAAAATATTTATACCGATTCCGTCAACCGATACAAAATTGTATTGAATTCTGCTTGTGTTTGCTATATTCAAAACGAAAGTGGAAACAATTTTTATTTGAAGCATTTTTACAATTAGGCGCCAGGCCATTATTCTTTGCCAGGAAATGAAACTGCGTTTGCTTTCAGTTCTGATTCGGTTTAGCAAATGAAACTGCCCAGAATTGTTTTCGTTCAAAATTCTCAAATCAAAATATCTGTTTCATTATCTGTCGATAGAGAAACATAATCAATTTAGGTTTCCAATTTCGTTGCAGGTAAAAAAGAAAACTATATGAAGTGAGTTATTGTCTCAAATGTGAATCAGAAACAAATTTCTAATATAATAAAGAAATAACTTTACACTATTAAAACTAAAACGAAATTGAAGTTTTATGAAAGTCCCTAATAAAATCCAACTTTCTTTTGATGAACCTTTTTTTCATACAGATTCAACACACGTATTAGGCCATTCTCAGCCGATTTCAAATAATTTGACTAACAATCTCCCTATGGTTGGATGACTAAATTGTCGAAAATATGTTTAAGTGAAGTACATGAAATGATAACATTCGTGATGTAGCGATGCATAACAATTAATATTTTATACCTTACATGTTATTATAAAACAAATGTATTTGTGGTTTTTGATTTTTCGTTTTGAATGGCTTGAAAAGCAGAAATATCCGCACCTGTGTCAATAAGGTATCTGGCCGTTTCGTATGGAAAAACATACGCAAGGATGTGTCAATTTGGGCGAAAGCTTGCATTAAATGCCAACAGTCAAATCAAGAAAAATCCGCACCTCTGTCAATAAGGTATCTGACCGTTTCGTATGAAAAAACATACGCAAGGATGTACCAATTTGGGCGAAAGCTTGCATTAAATGTCAACAATCAAAAATTTCTCGAAATGTAAAAAGTAATTTATCTGCATTTTCGATTCCAGACGAAAGATTTAAGGTCACAAGCATTGATTTAACTGGACCACTTCCACCATCTGATGGCTATAATTACTGTCTTACCTGTATTGATCGGTTTACCCTATGGCCAGAGGCTAGAGCATTTCTAAATGGATGAATAGCTAGGTTTAGGTTACTCTCACAGGTAGTGACTAATCAAGGACGTCAATTTGAATCTACCTTATATAGGGAATTTTCTAAAACCCTTATTATTCGTGTTACACACACCACAACCTACCACCCACAAGTCAATGGGCAAATTGAACGCTGGCATCGTAGCTTTACAACTTCTATTATGTGCAATGCTAATCCTCGATGGACAGATATTTTACCAATGGCAATGTTGGGTTTGCGTTCATCTCTTAATCATGGCCTTAAGGTTTCACCTGCTGGATCTGTTTACGGTATGGAGCTGACTCTTCCAGGAAAATTTTTTACAGATCACACCTCTATCAAAATATCATCTGAATGGGTCAACCAATTCAAAGAAGATATGCAGAACATGAAGGCTACAGAAATAACAAGGCACGGTCAGTCACATGTCTTCGTGCCTGAACAATTAAAAAATTCGTCATTCGTCTTTGTTTGAGGTAAAACAGTTCGTGCACCACTTCAATCACCTTTCAAAGGACAATTTCAGGTTATGTCAAATACATCCAAGACATTTTTTATTGATGTAAATGGAAGACATTAAACAATTTCTGTTGATCGTTTGAAGCCTGCCATCATTTTGAAACCTGCTGAGTTATCAGGAGCTTTTGTTCCCAAATCATTATGAGGAAGCGAGAATTCGGAAAACGATATAAGAAAGCTACGATCGGGAAAGACGGTTCAAATTAAGGTTTGACGTTTTCACTGGGGAAGGAGTGATGTGGCGATGCATAACAATTAATATTTTGTACTTTACATACACTATAGAAATAAGTTTTCGAATTAATCTAGTTTGCATTGGTATTTTCATTTTGACAATAGAAATTTATAGAAATAAATGTAATATGTATTGATTACTCAAAATGAACACAATGGCTTTTAACCACATATTAAATACGACAAATTTTATTAATGTGACACGACATACTATATTTTGGTGTCCCAAAATTGAATAAACAGCTGCAACATATTTGCAATTGATTGGTTGATTGATTGCAATTAAAACTCTATAGTTCAGTTATGTTATATTTACTCGGTTTGCAGCTCTGATACTTTTAAGTGGTTGAAAATTGGACACATTTTAAGCGAATCAATGATCAGAGATTTTCTTGACTTTCAAAACGGCTTTTAAGTAGTCTGCAAAATTGTTACAAAGTTAGATAAAAAATCTGTAAAATGACCCGTCTGTAATTTTGCATAAAATTCATTTAGTATTATAAATAAATGAGCTTTCGATCAGACATCAATTTTGGAATCAAATTCCAAATTTCTCATAACTTTAATAACTGCTGAAATCAATTCTAGCTATCTTAACGAACTACAGAGTGGCCCACCAATTGCAATACAATAAAAAATTCAAAAAAAGAAAAAGAAAAAAATTTAATCAATGTATTTCAATTATTTTACTTTCATTATATAGAAAATTTAATTTTATTTTATATATCTAATACGTGCGCAACTAAGTTCCCGCTATTTGTCAATAGATGGCGCCAGCTGTACGTGCTAGTCGATTCTGTTATAACGTATGATAAATATACCGCCTCGACACAATAGTGATTTTCTTTTGACGTCATATTCTTTTGCATCTGTGAATATGTATTATTTTGTGCCAAATAATCGCCATGTGCGCGAGATATTGATTTTCTTCTTTCAATCGAAGTAATCGGCGGCTGGAGTTCATCAAGAGCTTGAAAACGTTTACGGAGATGATGCTTTAAGTGAAACAACGTGTTCCGTCGCTTTAAAGACGGTTATTTTGATGTTGACGACCGTTCGCGTGAAGGAAAACGAAAAACCTTAGAAGACACCGAATTGACGCACTGCGTGATGGGGATCCATGTTAAACGCAGGTAGAGCTTGCTTCAGTATTAGGAGTTACCCGGCAAGCAATTTCCAAGAGATTGCATGCTTTGGGAATGATTGAAAAGTAAGTAACTTGCATTCCTTATGAGTTAAAGCCAAAGGACCTTGTGAGTCATTTTTTCGTCTGTAATCAACTGTTTCAGCGACAAAGAAGGAAGGTTTTCTTCATCGTCCATCCAAAGATGGAAGAAGTTTGGATGAATACTAAATATTTCGTATTTTCTTACCCAGTTTCCTGATTAAATCTATTTCAAGATAGGAAAACACGTAAGAAAAGGAAACCAGTCTTTCAATGTATGACAAAACTGGTTACTTGAAATTGAAAAATAGTCTTCCATAACGGCCGAGTGAATTGAACGATACGGCTGAAGGATAGTATAACCAATTACTAGATGAGTGAAGTGAGTGAGGTGGTGTATGCTTCAAAAATCTTCTAAATAACCAAAAAAAAAATTAATAATTGCATTAAAATATTCGATTGACCAAACTCCCATTGAGTTAAGATTTTTTCCCCTACGATGTATCGATCGTGTAACAGCAATAATTGTCAAAAGTTGTTAAAACGGAATCTTCAGCCAAGAAATTTGCGACAACATTACTAGTAGAAAATTTTCATTCACAAATGTTTTGTTTTGAATATGGTTATAATAGAAATCTGGTAGTTTTGTATTCTAAAATTTCATGAAAATCTATTAAATATGTTTTTCTAAAGATTTTCGGAAATAAAAACCGTTTTCCTAAGAGTTAGCAATTTCCATCGAAAATCCATTTCTATATTGTCTGGAATGAAAATTTAAATTCGTAGTACATCTATTAGTGACCAACCGTGTTATGGTGGTGGATACGAAATGTAACTATCATGAGTATGATCGTGGATTTAAATTCCGAAGCAATCATCTATCATTATCTGAGCGGCAGTCACGTCGATGTATGCGACAAATGCTTTGAGTAATTGATTCGTGGAAAAGTCTTCTTCTTCTCCTTAGGTGGCGACTGGAATTGATATTCTTATCTATTATACGCTGCGCGTAGAAAATAATTCCAAGCGCTTCGATCTTCTGCGCTTCTTCTCCAATTCGTCACACCAAGCTTCGATAATATTTCAAAGGTCCGGTCCTTCCAATGGAGTTTAGGTCGCCCTCTTCTGCACCGTCCATCGAGTTCGTTGTCGAAAGCTTTCCGTGCCGGAGCACTTGGGTTCATCCGCACAAAATGAGCCAGCCAACGCAAACGCTTTAAATTAAAGCGCTTGATCATGTCGATGTCGGCATATAGCTCATACAGCTCATTGTTCATGCGACGCAGAACGATGTTGGTCCTTATAGGAGTATTTTGCGGAATAGTTTCGAAAACTGTCAGTACTACTTCGTCCGTTTATGTCATAACCCGTCGTCGAAAAGTCTAGTCAACGATTATGAAACTGCATCGGAATCATCAGTAAACTGTAAGTCTCATTGATTAAGTCTAAGCCCGCCACTATATCATCCATGATATGCCCGTAAATTTATAGCACTTCTCTCAAAAATATATCCTAACTTATGACCACACCCAATTCAGTTTATCCGTACCCATTCTATTTTCTTTATTCGATAGCCAGTAAATCCTAATGTTACAAACATAAAAACGAATTTAAATAACAACGCTTCCTATAACTGGTGATATTTAATCATATCTGAAAAGAGCGCTGTTGTTATGTAAAATCTTCGTCCAACAAAATTGAATTGTCACATAAACCACTGGTTGACATGTCCACCATGCATTTCATATTTTCCATATGCCAAGTTTTGAAATCAAATTATACCAGAACTCGGAAAGGCAAGAAAAAAGGACCCGCACAACGGAAAGTTTCGTGACTTTGCAATTTCTTTAGAACAGAGGTCTCTGAATAATGCTTTGTGCAAACACTAACACTAACAGGCACTGACACATTGAAAGGGACATTGTGCGAAACTTTTATTATATGTCTTCATACTACTCTCACTGTCATTTATTCTTATTTTCTTGCATTGGGTTTTTAGCAGTGCAACTGAGAGTGTGTAAGTGTATGTGTGTGTGCGTGGATTTGTATGTCCTTTCCATCACGATGGCCAGCAGAGAACTAAACCAAAGTGAAGTAAAATAAATTGCATTAAGGCAGACGAACGGACATGGAGAGAAAAAAATTACACATGACTTTCAATTGATGGCCAAAGTTAAAAAGAAAGAAAAACGAAGCAAACATTGCACACACATACATACGCAAAAGGCAACAAATGGTCAGTCCCATCAACGGAAATTCAGATAAAAATAAATTCATACGTTTTTCCTTTTATTTGAACATGAATGCAAATAAATTTATATCTCCATTACAGCACTCACTTTCACTTGTTCTATTGACGAACTGGTTTTTTTTTTATAGTCCTGTCACTTTTTTCTACAGACAGGGTCTTATTAAGAGTTGAGAGGGGAACAAATTAAATTACAGTTTTCTTTGGGTGTTTTTTTTTGGCTTTACAACACAATTATTTTCTCTGTACTATAAATATCTGGTCATTTTATACATATTATCATCCCTCAGCTTTCGTTACCGCCATTGATATTGCACAGGGCCACTGTTTGTAGGCAATCTCGTCAGAAACCACAAAATTGTTAAACAAAGCCTGGTATTGTTACTGTTTTTTTTTTCGGTTTTACTGTGGTTGGCAAAGTATCAAACTGAATAGAGTAAATTGGCATTTGTTATCATTGACATTCAACTTTGTTGCTTGTGGTTGTTAAGTGAAACGAATACAAATTGAATTTTGTTTCACTAAAAAAAAAAAGAATTGAAGAGAAAAAGAAACGAAATGTCGATGGTTTCTTCTCGACCCTAACAGAATTTGGTAAAACATTTGGTAAAACAACACAGTTTATTATTCTACTTTTTCTTGCCTACTTAGGTGGTGGTTCGAATTACAACCGTTGTTGATTTTGTGCGGCACGTGGAAATTCTACACAGGAGTTCTGGTCACCCTCATCTGCGCCGCCCTACAATATAATTATTAAAGGCTCTTCGCGCTGAGATTGAAGCCATCACATTTGCTGTATTTTAATGCACTTGACCATGTCGATGTTCATATGACGCTGATACTTCATTAACAATGTTGGACCCATATTACAATTTTCCCACACAGGTCCATATTAGAGTTTTCTTGTAGGAATCAAATCCATCAATCAATTTTTTCCGTCAAGAAATACCGCAAAATGGTCAAAGTAAGTTTCTTCCGAAATGACACATTTATGCCAACGAATAATCCAATCATCAAAACATTTTTTAAAACTTATTTTTCGGTTCTCGTTGCGAATCCTCTTTTATGTCTTCTGTCGGCTAAAAACGATTATCTCGAAGTCGTAATCAGCCCAATTATGAATGAAAGCTCCCTGGGAAATTTTTCTCTTTTCCCAACTCTCCCATTCTCAAACAATCTCCCAGGGAGATTTTACTTTCCTCCTTTTCTAAATAAACTTCGAAACTGGGAAACTCTTCCCGGGGGAAAAAGTAGCTATAACGAATGTCATAAAAAGAGGGAAAATGATGTCAAATTTTGGAAATAATTCCGTCAAAAATTTGAAGAGGATTGCGCCAAAAAAATGTTTTTCAGGACACCATTTATACGCTCAGTAGCTTTGGAATGAATCTCGTTGAATTTTATTTGAACAGACCCATCTTGTGGACATCTGTGAGCGATCATAAGCCATGGTTCTAATTGATAACCTGCGACTCCTAGTTAAAAATACATATCTATTAATATTTGAATATTATTTTGTTAATATTTAATATTTAATGAGCCAATGAGCCAATAATTGCTACCGTTTCTAAGGTATTCTTGCTCAAGATGAGCTCTTAACTCATTGGTGTTCCAAACAAAAGAATCGTGACACGCTCCAGTATGAGGGGCACGTACTGAATCCTCAGCTCATGGCCACAGAACTGTAATTTTTTATTGTTTTAAAATTTGGGCTAAAATATTTTTGACGAAATTTACTTACCAGCATTACATTCAAGCTGTAGTACCCCTTCCTGTTATAGTACAGGTGCTTATTATTAGACGGAACAACGATTCGGACATGAGTTTCGTCAACGCATCCTATTACGCTTGAAATGCCATGCTTTATATAAAAATTTAACGCAATTTTACGCTTTTTATTCCCGTTTTGCAAAAAGTTGTCCATCTTTGACAGAGATGCTCCTCAAATATATTTATTACTTCTGTCAAAATTTTACTGAAGGTGCTTTGTGCCACAGACACATCAGAGTCCTTCCCCACACGCGTTTGGTACCCAACTTCTGCCATGAAGCAAAGCGCTGCACTTAACTTTACGAGTGGTGAAACTGCAACTGTCTCTGTCTCTTTAGTGGAATATGTGCTCTTAACATATCCAAAAGGTAAATAAAGGCTGATTTATTTACCCTGCAATATTTTTCAAATCTAAAAAACATCTTTTTATTCAATTATAGTACTTTTTAAGGAATCTACTTACAAAGTTTGCGGTAGCTTAAGTGGGTTGGTGGCATCACGTAATATTTTTCTTGCTAACCTCTGTTCATTCTTGTCCAGCACTTCACTTTCATTGTTTTCTTCTTCAGCTAACATTATACTTGCCGCACTAAATATTATTTTTTTTCTTTGACTTCTTTTTTTACTCCAAACACTTTTACTTTTAAAATTTATAAAAGTAAATTGGTAAATTTGCAAAATTTTTTTGTAAACATTAGATAAAAGAAGTAAAACAGCTGATTTCGAATGTTTCGAATTCTCTCTCCCTTCCCAGACTGTTCAGAATTGGAGGATTTTGTTTTTGGGAAAAACTTATTCTCTGGGAATTCATTTCCCTGGGAGTTTTAAGAATTGGGCTGAATTTGAATTTTAGACAGAGAAAAGTCAGTAGGATGCATTTTAAATGAATCAGTTACAAATTTTTCGACCAAAAATTCGAACTCAGTGACAGCCGTGATAGTAGTGATAGTGAGATGATGCATTATGGTAGTGTAAAATCTATGAATTTCCATAAATCAGGCATTTCCCCCAAATTTGGTATCCCAAACGCCGCATAACGCCAAGGTAATATTCTTTATTCTTCAGTCTGATTATCCAGCAAGAGTCCAAAACACCGCTACAACCAAAAAAAAAAAAATGAATCAACATTAACTTAACTTTTGATTTGACGTAGTTTTTTTGGATTTAATCGGCATTCCGAAGCTTGTTGACTGGTTTGTACATGTCTCATCACTAGTTATAATACATTTTGTAAATATGATATGATAAATAAATATGATATGATATGATAAATATGATGATAACTTGTCTTTAGCGATCTTTACGCGACTGAGTTCTTGAAAAAATTCAGGTCTTTCCGAACTATTTGACCCCAAAAGTCGTCATCATATCATATTATGATCATATTATCATCCAATGAAAACAAATTGACAAATTGATTCGAGAGACAGTGCAAGTCCAGAGTCCCATTCACCATTTCCTTGATTTTTTTTATGCTAACTGCAGCTGAAGACGTTGATGGTGGACAAGAGAGAGGCAAGTCCTCCATCATGTTTCATCCACTTTCGAATGCACTGTGCCATTCATATAGGGTGATTTTTTTAAGATTTAAGTTTTTCAGTTTTTCAGCACTGGTTGGTAATGGCGTCCAAACGTCATCTATCAAAGTACCAAGTACAGTATGCTATGCCATTTCATCATGGAATAACGAATGATCTACCACAAGGCTCATTTCTTGCTGAACGGATACGTTCACGAGCAAAACTGTCGCACCTGGAGTAGTGAGCAGCTTATCACTCTATTTGCCCTGTGAGTTGGACCCCAAGATCTTGCGATTTAATGCTTCTTGATTATTTGTTGTTATGTCAAGTCGTTAGTCTATGTGGATAACACGCGTTATTCGTGGCCGAAATGCTCGAAAAAATTACGAAAAATTGGACCTTCCAAATGGATATTTTGAGACGGAGCCGCGGATAACATTTACATGAATGTTTTTGAAATATATATCAATTTGTAACTGCTCTAATACAAAATCAATAGAGAATAGACTTTAACGATATTGTATTCAAATGCAATTGATTTCGAAAAAATGCAATTATTGTCAGAACTAGATTTTACTATGAATTGAAAGCAACATTATTCATAACAGAAGCCTTTTGTTGCATTAGTTTATATTCATGTTATTAAGAAATATGCATTCACCTTCATATTCCTTTCAAAACATTATAATATTCCTCTTTGAAGGTTACTGCGAAGTAATGTTATCAAATAAGTATCACAAGTGCAATTTGTTACGAGGACATCTATTGTTATATTAAGTCCCAGTCAGCGCCAGTTGTACTTTTTCGCGCTCAGACATCACAATACAAATGATTGTATAGATGGAATGGAGTCTACCCAGTGCTTACCCATACATAAATATATATAAAGTCATGGAATTCCTGCAAGATTATAGAATAACGTGTACAAAGGGCATAAAATATTACCACAATATTTAGACTGTGAAACAATTTAAATGACTTTATATTCGCTTCGTAATTTTTATTGCTTTAATTGAATTCCTTGCAAGATTTTCAATGATAATGTAATTATTATCTTACATTTTTATGATGTATGTGAGAGATATAATTAGAAATTTTATTATCAATTCATTACTATTACCATTATTAATTATCTTGCATTTCCATAAAATAAGCAAAAGATACAATTTAAAATTTTATTATCAATTCATTACTATCGCCTTGCCGAAGGATATCAAATACATTTCAATTAAATACCAATCATGTGCTAAGGACGTCAGTTGGTAGCTCAATAAATGTACATTACGATTACAAATTCCATTAAACGTCCTCTTCATGGACATGAAACGTAAGGGAGAGCATGACTGCAGTCTCTTTGATAGTGGTGATTACAATGGCATTGCAGCCGCATAATGGGTGTTTACTATTGCAATGTTATACTAATTACATTAATTTACAATAAATTACCCAAAAAATAACAAATTCTTGCGGGAATCTTCTGCACATTTTATTGATGCAAGCCAGTGGATAGAAATAAACTAAGCAATGTCGATTTTGAGCAACCAATAAGCTATAACATCGTCGAACAGTATTTTGAGTTGCTTATGTTTTATAGAACTTAAATCGAAAGCATGTCCTGATTCTAAAATGAAATCTTTTTAGCCCTGCAAATAAAGGTGTGTAGACAAAAACGAATGCGGATTTGCAATGCCATGTCAATATACTTCGATAGTAATTTAATTTGGTTGAAAACCCAAATAAGAAATCTTCATTTGCTACTTGTAAATTACAAACAAATTATTGGATATTCTGTGCAACAAAACCAAACTCTTGTAATTAACAGAAACTATAAATTTCAAAATTTTGTAAAACATTATTTTATAAGTAAATAAAACTCTGTATTAGCAGCATATAATATAGCAGAGATATAAAAAAGAAACACAAAATATATTATAAAATTATTTTATATGAGGTTAAGTAATGGATTGTTCATTTAGTTGACAACAAAA
>JAHXMU010000079.1:0-56842 GCA_019455685.1 Philornis downsi
TTTTCTTATTACTTTTAAAGTCCTTTACAATTTAAATTTTTAGGCTCTAGAAGAAAATGAGAGCGGGTTTTAAAAAAATCAGTAACATATATATAACTTTGTTATTATTTCAAAAGAAGGAACACAAAAGTAAGCCTGAAGAATATGATATAAACATTTCAAATACATTTATATTTATATATTAAAGCGGTATTTATAACGCACAAAGGAGGTTGGTTTAAACTATTTACGAATGTTGACAAAGCGGAATTTTTAAATTATAATAACTAACTTAAACCTAATTATTAAGACAGAGAGACAGAGAGAGAAAGAAATAGGAAGGATGAAAGAAGGCAATTAATTTAAAAAATTAAAAGTTTCCGCAAGAGATTTCGGTGATAAATTTAAATTACAATTCGAAATTCTTAATAACTATTGCCACAAAGTTGCTTTAGTTGCGTTGAATTACATTTCTTTTTGATTATAAATTTAACTAAATTTTCTTCGTAGTTGTTTCGTTTTTACTGAGTTATAGAAAACATAATAACAATTTTTTTTGTTGTTTCTAGATAAAAGTTTATTTCATTTTCTGTTATGCATCGTATTTTTTTTCTAGTTCTTCTTGTTATTTCTTCACATCAGAATTTGTTTATTGTTTAAATTTTATAAATGCCTATATATATTATTATATTTATAATTTATTACTTTATTGTTGTTTTATAGTTTTAAAAATGTCATACTGTCACCTGTATCGTGATAATTGTTCTTTTGTATGTATTATTATGTTGTGTAGCTTCTCATCATGTTTATCGCTTAAAATAAATAGTATGTTTTATATCTAAAGACCTAAATATGAGCATAATGAAAATGCGCCAAATAGTACCAAAACTATGAGTAGTATGGCTAACCAAGCGGGCATGGTACCTGTAATTATAACACAAATTTATTAATCAGTCGTCAATCAATCTAAGTAAGCGTATCGATACATACGTCTGTGTTGTAAGCTATGTATGCACACTTTATTGTCTACAGATATCGATAGAACAGCCGCCTCGGTGTCACTGGAAATGGGTGGACCCTCTTCGTTGGTCACGGGTAAGAATTGTAGGCCAGTCACAAACATTGAGTGAGCATTGGGTATGTGAAGAACACGCTGAAATCAGTGTAATGGAGTACGATGTGTTAACACTAAATAAAAACCAAACTTTCTAGAAGTAATTAGTTAAAAAATTATCTAATAAAGACAAACGAAATATGATTTTTGTTATTTTGATTATATATGCTGGCACACTGGAAGGCAGGAAACTAAGCTGGACAATAGTGTTCTTTGTTTGCGTTCGGATGTCCTAATCAAAACTCTATACAATTCTGAATTCTACCATTCGATTAAAATTGCATTGCATTCTCTAACTTATATCCCTTCTACTATAAAAGATTTTGATTCTAATACAGTTCATGATTTCGCTGGTCCTCCAATATGAATTTCTCCTTCGATTTATTTGTTAGAGAAAAGGAATCTACGCAATAAAAAAAATTGGAGCAGCAAGTAATGCTTACTATAGATATAAATCGGAGTCTAATATCCACTGAAATTTTAAATAGATTTACAATATCAGAAGCTGAGTTTTCGTGAAAATCGCTGCTTTCGTTCAATTAAACCAATGCATACATCATTGCAAAAGATGAGAATAAAACATTGTTTCTAATTTAAACAACACAACTTTTTCTATGGAGCTCTTTTTAATTTATCTAAACCAACCCCCATTTCGTCTCCAGGTGCATTAAACAGAAACTGTTTATGATGTGGACTTTTTATCTGATTTCAGAAATGTCAGTCTCTGCACTTGACAGACTGGTCGTCAACAAAAACAACTTCTCCCAGATCCACTGAAATAATTTAAAAAAGTTTATAAAACATTCTTCAAGTTGCAAATGTTGTTTACAATTGCTTTGCCGCAAATTTGTAGGAAACTTTCGTTTCGCTTCAGGTGAAAGAGATATTCACTTGTAAATACAGGCTGACTGTTGAATGTTCCTACCAAGGCAATCAAGATTTTGAATTATTATAAAATATATATAAAAAATATTAATTTAGAAGCGAAAATACTTTATATGAACAAAACAAAATAGTGTTACGGTCATCCACGGAGGACGGGCGATCGCTTATCGCTATACTCCATCCAACAGAATATTTTTCGTAAAGCAAATTTATCGTTCCAGTTTAATTGCAGCAGATTTTAATGCAGATCAATCCTACTAATTTTAAATTTTTTTCTCAGTACTTCTAAGGAAATTTTGGTTTATAAAACATTTTGTAGTCGTTTTAGTGCTCTGAATACTAACATTTTACACACTAGACTTTTATTTCCCACTTACCTGCAAGCTAAATCCAATATACATTGAAACACTCCCCGAGAACATTGAACCGACAGCCACAAATCGTCCATCATCTCGTACTGCCAGTGAGGCTAAACTCTCATCGATAGACACTGCTAAGCGCAGTTTGCCAGTTGTACAATCCCATTGCTGAAGGAAACCCCGTTGTTTACCCACCTTACCCAAAGGATTAGCTATCGAAAATAGACGATATTTGTCACGTTGGGCTTCAATTGTGCCATAGCGACAACGTTTGAAAAGATATTTGGCACCTTCAGGCGTTTCCCATTTGAGGTCAAAGATTTTCTTTGAAGTGGCCACATCCCATATCAATCCTTGACCATCTTTGGAAATGGTTATGATGTATTTAGAATCTGGACTAATATCGATGTCATCGATTTCTTTAGAATGAGCGCTGAAAGAAAAAAAAAACAAAATGAACAAAAGATTTATAGATATTTTCTAAAAAAAACTATATAGGAAAGGACGGTGGTATTATGTTTCAACACAGCCAAAATTTGTAAAAGGGACTTGAGATCAGTTAGTGGTTTTGCTTCTTTAACAAAAGCTCGTCTGAGTCGTTTTTTTCCAATAAGAGAAAACATCTAGACATGATTCTGTTTGGAATTAACATTTCAGTACCTTTGAATTAGACGTTTATAATAATAATGTCGAAACTTTAGGTAGATTCGGTCAAAATGTTCTTATTGGGGGCTGCATAAAGTTTAAAATGCTGCTATAGTGAAGATTACGAAAATAATTCGCAATTATCAAATCCAGACTAGTCCTTAATTGATTCCATGAAACAATTTTCTGACAAGACCTTATGAATATGAAAGAGGATCAAAAACTGATAAACCAGTGTGAGGGGCTCCTTTCTAATTACGCAACAGGGAAATAGTATGGTAATTCTTAAGATTTCCCCACAATAGCGAAGTACTAGATCCAAAACAATGAATAAACGGCAAGAGATTTTGCCGGACTTTTTTACCGTGTGGAACAAATAATGAAGTATTATCTAACCAGGCGTTTTCAAAATGTTGTGAGCTGGATGTTGTAGGAAATGTTTGACAGGTTGATTAACCTTTTGCTAGTACTTTAAGAAATTGCATTAAAAGTCTTTATGCTTTCGTGCAAATCCATTTTATTGCCTTCAACCCTCAACCCTCGAAGCATGTCAACTGGTCATCTCCCATTATGGCCTTCAGAACCAGAAGTTGCACGGTGCTAAATGAAGGCAATGGGGTGATTTGTATTCATAATTCCCAATGTCGCGATAATCGAAATGACTATCACTATAAACCTGTTTTTGGGGCAACTTTGATATTCTCTTTTCGGTTTTGCTTCACCTTTGTCACTATGACCATATGATCTATTGATTCGTTTCAGATCATAGGCATAGATCCAAATCTCATCTGATCCGTTTGAAATGCCAATATCATTAGTAAGGTACCTAATTGTTTGAGCACTAAGTTTGGTATTTATTGAAAGTTCCGGTAGTCTAATATTCCGCTTCTTTCGACATGATTTTATCAAAGCAGTTCGTATTTCCGGGCGGCATTTCGACACAAAAAAAGATTCTAACAAGACGTTTTCTTATCTGTGTGAAAATAGGCCGTGTCGATCGTGTCAGAGATCGTGACAATCTATATCAGTTTCGAACTCAACTTACTTTATATCTGCTGTCTTCATCATTTGCGGAAAAGACCACACTCTCAGGTGACCATCTGTACCCCCCGTAGCCATCACATGACCATTGGGAGAAATGCGCACCACTCTCTGCAATGGATCTGAGCCCAGGAAATCTGTTTGCACTGTATCAGCCGCTTTAATGTCAAACTTCAATATTCTTTTTAGATTGGCATTTTGGTTTTGCTTCCCCTGTTGCTTCGATTCAGTTCCCGGAGGCACATGTCCGTTGGGCACTTCTTCTACTCCCGATGCGCCCGGTCTCCTTTGTCGAATTCCATTTTCATTGCCATGCAACTCTGCCTGAACTTTGTGTGATTTTTCCTCTTGTGTAGCCGAAACTTCCTCTTTACCATCTTCACTGATCACTCGAGGGTTTACAAAATACATTTGACAGTGCGCTTCTTGGCCGGCGCAGAGATAGGAACGTCTGCCATCATTGCGTACTGCGAAATTCATAACAACATTTGAGCCGGTCTCATGGCGCACTACTTCTTGGGCACAGAAATGTTGGCCATTGTGATAAATTTCGTAGATTTCCTGAAAACATGGAATAGACCAGTGCGTTTACTATCTAAAAACTTGTTTAATATCCTCATTCGTTTAACTTACAAATCCGTTGGCAACTCCCGTCTTACTGGCACCTCCACCTCCTGCCACCAGAACATGACGGCTGGTCAGCATTTCCACCGCATAGAGGGGGAAATTTACTCGAGCCAAAAGGCCGTCGCTGGGCTTTCTTGTCGGGGCCATTGTTTCTTAACTGTAAACTGTGCGTGTTCTGAGCGTCCACCGTTCTACTTGGCCCTTACTCCCTTTTCCTTAATAAGTATTATTTAATTGTAGGTTTATTTTATCAGCTGCTGGTCTATTATTCTCGTTGTCACCACCACCACCAACAGCAAGTTTGTCATCAAGTCAACTTCGCTTAGCTTTCGTTTCTCGGACAAGGTCTCGCCTATTTTATTTTTGCTTTGAAATCGTTCCTCTATTATTATCTATGTTTTTGTTTATGAATGTGTTAAACTAGTTGAACTTCCTTAATTAATTTCCTATTATCTATTTATTTTTCTTTCATTTTTCTCGTGTTTTTTCTGGCTTCACTGTTGTTTTATGTTTTTATTTAATGAGAAGAAAGTCCACGTAGTGAAGTCTCTTCTTTGTATTAGAACCGCTGTTTGCCTTTTTCTGTATCAACTGTTTTACCGACTTTAACTGTCGGTTTGACATTTGTAAAAAGCTCTAGTATTTCGATAACCAAACAACTAGTGAAATTAATCGTTATCATCCGGTAACAGCTGTTAGAGAACAGTGTTGCCGACGGTATTAGTCGCCTCCGAACAATAGTGTTGTTTTGTTTACCATCGCTATTTCAACTACAGAGGTGTTTAGTGTCCCTTTAAATTATTTTTGTATGGAAAAATTGGCGATTTTTAGCGCAGCTAAGCAATAATTCTCATTTTCGCTTAACGTTCTCTCAGCACAAAATATTTTGCCTAATTAAAATATTTAATAAATATGAGATTTTATATATTGGCATTTTATTTTTGTGGCCATGTTTTCACCTCCGAATATGTTCGATGATATATTAGCATAATTGCAAAATTGTGCCTTTTTAATTACTATCTCATTTCACAAGTCTACAAATGTATGAACGAACATATTTTGGAGGAAAAATGTAAGCTATTCCGATTTCAGTGTTGGAAACCAATAAAAAAAGGTTAGCGTCTTTTTGTATTTATTTTCATCGAGAAATGCTTTAACACCCACAAAATTCTATCTCGGGCGAATAATTGTTCATAATGTGTAAAAAAACAAACGTAAATACATCAGTGGAACTAATCGGAAACCAAAAGTGGATGTCCTCGTAGTGTATCATAAAATGTTGCAGCTTTATTGTCTTGTACAAAACATTTCCATTACGATAGAAATGTTTTACTGTCTTGTGCAAAATACTTCTCTTGCGATTGAAGTGTTTTGGATTTTCAAAATTTAGAAGTTTCCATTTCGTGTATATTCCTGGATGCTCGAGATTTATTGGCAGAAGCTGGAAATCTTTGAAGAAGTTGGCGAAATCAATGATTTTATACATTTTTTTAGTGTTTCTGTTACATTTAATTAGCTATTTTTCATTTATTAATCATTTGTTTGGATGTTCTGCAAAGCAGGAATCAGCATGATCAATTTACAGTGGGGCTTATCCCTGACACAAGCAAATCATATACAAGGGCGGCCCCAAAACTAGCCGACATAATAAAGAAGACAGAAACAAGTTTGGGAAATGTGGCGAATAAGTTGCGTGATAAAGCTATTCGAACTTTAATTCATTAATTTTGGCCATCGAAATAGTGGATGTATGAACTGGAGCATTGTACTGATGAAATAACACTTTCTTTTTCGCCAAATTCGACCTTTTCTCCATAATACCATCACGGTTTATGGAATCATGAATGAAATTAGCATAATATTCACCGTCGATGGTTTTTCTCTTTCTGAAGATAGTCAATCGCCTTCTTTGGACACCATTCTCCCATTCCAGTCCACTGTTTTGACTGTTCCTTTGCCTAAGGTAAAGATGGTAAATCCATGTCTCATCCATGGTTATAAATCGGGTCAAAAATTCGGCTTTATTGCGGTGAAGCATCGCCAAGCACTCTACTGAAACATTTTCACGACACTCTATTGAAGCAAGCGCGGGCGGTAACCATCTTGTGTAAAGTTTTCTCATCTTCTAATCTTCAATATATGATGTATGAAGCTAGCTCATGCACCTTCTGCCGACGATGATCCAATACCAAGTATTAACTATATCAGAAGACGTACCAACATTTCCATTGAGATGGTTAGATTACGTAGGTGAGGAAACTATAGGTATATACTCGGCCTTGTAAAGTTCGACCGAATTATTTCATTCTGATCAAATTTCGACACCTTTTAGTCCATTTATTTTCCATAAGAAGACTTGATTTGATTGGACTCAAATTTTGTTCTTAACAATTTCAAGCAAAAAGATACGCAAAATTTCATTTATTTTCAATCGCTGCTTCTATTTTTCCCTTATCCTTTTACGCTAACGATAAACTTTCGATGGGTATCAGCACATTTCGCACCACTAGTTAATAAACCTTTGTCTATTTTATCTATGTTAAAAGCAAGGCAGTAAAATTTTAACTCCGTCAAAAAAAACAAAAAAAAATATATATATATATAAATAAATAAATAAAAATACAAATATCGATAAAATATATAAGTTGTGTAACCGATAAACGTTAAAATTAATAGAAATTATTTGGAATGTTTGGTTTATTTTATTAATTCGCATTTTATTTCAATTTTATTTTGTAACAAAGAAAAATATAGTAAAAAATTTAAAAAATGACTTTATTACAGTAAGCGTGGTATTAAAATCTAAAAACTATGAAAAATATAGTTGAAACATATCGATTTAACCGGATGTTGTTGGGTTTTCACTATTAGGCAAAATTAAATGGACAATATCAAAATTATAATTAAGAAAATCAATTTTACACAATTTACTGCCGTTTTTGAGGACAAATCGTTAATTTTATCTTTTTAATTATATACATAATCGAATCATATATAATATTTGATCAAATAATTTCTTGATCAGATATTTTTCATTTTCATTTTTTTTTCATTGAATCCAGCGAAACGCACCAAAATTTTATAACAGAATCATAGAAAAGGCCTTTAATTTTCAGGGAATTCTACCTTACATACATTCCCATGTGTACATATACAACTACTTAAAATTTAGACTCTAGTATATATCACCGCGCCCTAAGAATATCTTTTGAGTAAGTTAAATACGGCAAAAATTTCCTATTACGGTGGTCGGCCCGTGGAATTTAGCTTTTCTGGCACCATTTTTTATTTTAATATTGGCCAAACTAACTATAATTTTGGTTAAGAATATTTAAATCAATCATGTAATTTGTAATTTAGTCGTGGCTGACAATGTTCGATATAGGCAAAAATTTTATAGGTTGAAATTAACCAGAATATAATTCTTTTTTATTTTATGTATTTAAAAACAAAATTGTTTTAGAATATTATTCGGATGTTTGGTATATATAGTAAAAGAACCAAATAACCTGTTATTTGAAAACGACATATATTTTCCAAATTCAAATTCAAACTTTTGCTCATTACATCAAATTATCCCACTTCCTTGTTTCCACAAAAACATTACAACTGTTAATAACAAAGAGCTGAAATACGAAATATTTATTAGTTTTTTTTCAACCCGGACTCTATTCTCTATTCTACTGAATTGCAACCCGTACTCTCCTACTCCGTCTCCACAGAGACCCCCAATCGGCTCATGAATATTACTCTCCAAATTTTGTGAACATGCTTAAAAGGACCATACATTTCCTGAGAATTCGATTCACCAGTGGGATATTATTAAATGTTAAAAATGCTTCCTTTCATCACATTAACTTTTTTCTAAAATCAAATCAAACAAGAAATCCTTTTCTATATTATGACATATAATGGGGAATATGATTTTTTATTTTCGTATTTGCCCTAAGGAGATCCCAGCAATTTTTATTGTACAAATTTGCCATTAAAATTTAATAACTTCAACGATTTCGGCCGAAAATTATAAAACCATAAAACAAAATATTGTATTTGTGAAACAGAATTATTCGCAAAACCGTATTCATCGTTCTGATGAGCTCTCCAATTTGTTGCTAGTGGCCAACAATAAATAATTTAAAACATTTGATTAAATTTGCTAAACCTACGAAAATCCCACTTTTATGATTGAAGAGATGTAATTTTATGGTCTTGAAATTGTGAAAGAAAACAAGAATGATCCTGTGAGTACTTACATTTATATGACAGTAAAACTCCTGAATGTCGTGGACGACCATCCACAGCTTACGACTTGAAACCAAAATGGGAGGTAGGAAAAAAGTACGATAGAGAACCGTTACCAGTTCACGTATACGACACCTTTTGAATGCTCCAGGCATTATTTTTATTACACAGTTAGTGCGCCTTTTTATGTCGCATTACATTTGAGCAACTTTGAAGTTACATTACATTTTTTGTACGACACGTGAATTCGATCTTGTATGTGGGTTATACAGCTTAAGCCAGTTTTATGGCCTTCGGCTGGGATAGAAGAATATGTATTTGATAACTCAGTGCGTTGTTAGCTGAGTTGTATATGTAATGACCTCCGTCTCCGCCTTCCCTTAAATTTGGTCGATGATTTCGGTTTGATGTTCTTTTTCCTGTTCGTTTTTTCTTCAATTATGCATAAGAAAAAAATGATGTCGTCATCGTTGAAAGTCGTAAAAGTTAGCATTTAGAGGCTAAGAAGAGAAAGAAAACCCATAAAGATGTCGCATGTCTGTTATGTATTTAATACATGAGACGGCGTCGTTTGGGCGGTTGGGGGATTGCAACAACTTCGACCATACACCATGATATACCATTCTAGTTCTATTCACCACTTCCTATCGCTGCTGATAGCGTGTGTACTATTTGAGGCGTTCACATGTTCACCGACACTTTAATACCGTTTTCAGAGAACAAGGATGTATTTAAGGCGAACGATGGACATGTAACGAACTTTACTCTTAGTTTTCTGAGGTGGTTTGATAATGGCAGTATCATATCCTAAGCGATGAGTATTAAGCCGTTGCTTAGCATAAAAGAGCGCCATAGGATAATCCTACAGCTAGACATGATTCAATACCTGAAAAGGTTATAATTATTTATATACACTTCTATTACACTTCTTCTATTACACTTCATATACACTTCTAATTGTATTTATGCCAACAAGGAAAAACTACTTAGCTTGGAATTTATCGTTTTGAGATATTACGTATTTTTCAATAAATTGTTATTATGAGAATTTGTTATAGCTTTCAGAACATACGAAATTTTTAAATAAAGCATTGGTCATGACAAATGTCTTAAGAATATTACCAATAACAACAAAGAACCCGTTCTAACTTATTAGAGATATTACATCACTTTTCAAACATCCACGTTTTGAGAAATTGCTATAACATGTGAATTACATCGATTTTTAGAATGGAGATTGAACGTAAATTTGCTTCAAAGTAAGCACATAAATTATGACGAATAAACTCGAATTTGCCCTCACTCCATTCAAGTCGTTTTTCCTTGTGACCACAGATATAGTATTTGACATGTATACATGTCAAAGTAGATGCGGAAACCCATCTGGTTGCAACTTAAAAGCAAAAATTGTACCTAACCGACCACAAAGAAAAGTAAATATCGCATTTCCCCGTGATAGTCAATATTTCAACATAAAGTCTATCAAATACTACTTACTACACAATGCGTCCCAGCTCGAAGTTCTGAAGCACAGTGGCGAAATATTGCACATTCACATTGCGAAGGCTTTTTCAGTAGAGACTGCAAGATTTTCATGACGGTAATGTTGCTCGACTTTTTGTTAATTTTCCTGTTCACTAGTTCAGTGAACAATTTAGCCAATACTCGCACATCAACGAAACGCAAGGTTCAACGCAGGAGAACCCGGTGTAGCCAATTTTGCGCCGCGCCTAAGAACTCCGCCTTTCGCAGAGAACAACTTTGCGACTTGCGAGATTTGAGCCAACATTCGTACAAAATCCAACTAACCCCTGAGCTGAAGAAAAACCTTCATATGCAACGCCCCGTGGTCACTGAGTGGATCCAGCAGCAGCTGAAAACAGACTCTGATTCCAACAAAAAATCATCTTCTTCATTGACGGACTTGAGACGATGCCAATCCACATGAGATACATTAAGCGGCAATGCGTCCGCAGAAAATTATAGTTTTGTGGGGATCGTTGGCCAGCATCATCATCGGTCCGTGCCTCTTCGAATACGATGATGGCATTGGTATCACCGTCAATGGAAAAAGATATCGAAACATGAAAATCAATTTCGATTTATAGATGTGAGCGACATGTGCTTGCAACAGGACGGCCGCATAGTTGATGCCACAGTGGATATTCTGCATTTGAGCGATTTGAGGACATGGTTATTCCAAGCAGAGACGATATGAACTATTCACCGAGATTGCTTAGTTCGACTCAGTTGGTCTTGTAGCGTTTGCTTAAACTGCCAACAAATTTAGTAATCGGAAAGTAATCGAAATTCCGCCTCTCGAATGCGCGCAATTCAGTGGCAGCAATTTGAACAATGTCACAATCCATACATAAGCCTTTGATGGACCTTAAAAATAGGGCGAAAATACGTCGATATTTCACACATAAGCTGTTTTATTCAACTTTAACATTTAAAGAAAGTCGTTCACAGGCTCGATCGCTTTGCAATTGTGGTATTTCTGCGATCCTGGTGACTACGCCTGCACCAGAGTTCACAACCATGCAATTTTACGACTTCTAAGTAGAAGAAAGGGCGTTTCAAAGCTCAATCACAGGCTTGATTACTTTGAAATTGTATCATTTACAAAAACGCTTGTCAGAAATACACCTTGTAGGGGTTCTGTGCCCCTGGTGATTAATTCTGTAGCAATTTTTCTGTTTTCAAGTTGGAGATAGGACGTTTTAAAAAAGGTCATTCACAGGCTCGATCGCTTTGCAATTGTATCATTTACAAAAACGCTTGTGGAAAAATGCACCTTCTAGGGTCTTTGCGCCTCTGGTGATTATTTCTGCGCCAGAGTTCACAACCATTAAATTTTGCTGCTTCCAAGTTGGAAAACTCTTATATAAGTTATCCCATAAAACCTATGGGCATGAGAAACTGCGCTCAGAAAAGCTGTAGTACAATGAAGAATGTTAAGGGCAAGGATGCTGCAAGCATGGCAACGCTACAGCCAACGTTCGCTCAAAGCACTCTGTGAGGGGGCGAAAAGGCAAAATACTTTCTTTTTATTCGAAAGAAGTGGTTGGGCAATGAGTTGGAAAGTGATATAGAAAGGTACAGAATGTCAAAATTCTGATAGAATTTTTAATATTTACCGCCATTATTGTACCTATCGATCGCTTAGTATAGGAACCAGGCCAGATATTCACAAAGTGTGCTCAAAATATGGGGATACTCTTTTACTTGTTGGCAGTTCCTGTAAAAATTAGGAAATCACGCCATTTACCAATAACAGCGTAAAATGCTCACCACCCAACTAAAACGAGATCAAATGACTTCCCAATAGAGCTAATTATAATCGATTTTAATGAAATGATTATCACAGACCATCGGCTTCTTAACACTATTTGGCAGAACGAATGTATCGTATGCCCAATGATTGGAATCTAAGCGTTTGATATTCTCATGTGGGCAGGTGCGTTTTCCTCCAATTTGTATTTGCCACCCTCGTATAGTACAATGAAGTTTATTGTCTTTTTTTTTTGTTGTTCGTACAAAGAACAAGCCACGTCTATTGCCAAAGTAATCCCATTTACTAACCGTGTGGTAGTTTTTCCACCGTGATGCTGCTATGTTGTTGTTTGTTTTTGATGGTTCATCAGGATACCAGTTGGGGGCGGGGAAGTTATAGGAAGTTGGTATGGAAGTTTACATCTTTGAGAAACATCACAACATGTTGCGTTTCTTAAATGTTTCTTACGTGTTTTGCAACTCCAAACGTTGCCTTTTATTAGAATTCCTTAAGCTTGTTTCGATATATGATGTCTACCTTACGCGCAGCGTCGTGTATGCGGAGGAGGCACTTAAAAGGTCTAGCCGAGACAGATAAAACCTTCATTTTTAGATTGCAGACGGACGTGTTTTAATGTGGACAGAATGTGGATGAGTTGAGCGGTCTGTCTGGGCTCATGATTGGTTACTTTATAGAATTCGTGTGTTACATTTATTATTTGCGACAGAATGTGAGACCCAAATATAGGTCAAATTGGAAACAAATTTTGTAATTTAAAGGGATTTTGAGGTATTATTTATCGGGAGGAAGCCATCATATTGCTATCATCTAAACCATCATTGCTATTAGTTAAAGGAAATCACGTATCATTTGAATTGCGCTTTTAAGATGAAGCCAAATACGAATTGCTGTTATAAGTTCCAAGAGTCAGATGAGAACTTCTTAAAGCCGATAGTACTCATTTTCTGATGAATTTAAAGTTAAAATTGGGATATAAAATAAAAATTTCTAATTCCTAAGAACTATAGCTGTTTCCTGCTTTTGGGGCATAATAACAAAAATTGTATATGAATATTTGTTTGGCAACAGTCTTGACTTGTTTTTCTGCTTAGATGGCGACTGGAATAGACATCCTTATCTATTATACGCCGCCCTCAGAAAATAATTTCAAGCGCTTCGATATTCTGCGCTTCTCCTCCAATTCGTCACACCAAGTTTCATTAGTATTTCAAAAGCCTGGTCTTTCCAACGGAGTCTTAGTCGCCCTCTTCTGCGCCATCCATGAGTTTGTTGTCGAAAATTTTCGGTGCCGAATTTTGATTTAGTGAGCAATATCTAGTCGTTTAGTATGGATCTAGTTTGAAATAGTTTCAATACCATTTTTTGACTTGGAGTCGTTGGAAATCGACTCATCGTTCATGCTAATCAAGTTTAAATTAACAAAAGATAGCCAAGGATAGCCAGGATCATTATAATTTGCAGCCTACAGTGACCTAAAATTGTAATCCGATGTTAAACGATATTTTGAATTTGATACTAAATACCTGAGAAATATTATTTTACTAACTTATGGTAAATTGAGTACAATAAATCCGTTGCAAATTAGAAATTGAATAAAATCATTACTCATTTCAATAAATTTTCCTAAATACTTAAGTTCATTATCCCTGTTTATCAGATATCTAAAGAAATTCTTTAATAAATAACAAAGAGAAAATTTATTTTTAAATAGAAAAAGCGATATAACTACAAGAACACATCTACTACACCTCCACCGGATTCCGCTTTGGCATGCGAGAACTCCTCAAACATCCAAGAGCGTTCATTAAAATTAAACAAACAAAAAATCGTCATTATCATCAACTGGAATGACAAGAAACCAAATTGTACACTTTTGTTTGCTGTTTGTTGTTGATATTGTTGATGTCGTTGATACTTAAATTGAAGACAAAAACTAAGCACAGCTGAAACAGAAACAGAGACGGAGACGGAAACAAAGACAGAGGCAGACAGTCACAAACTCCAAATATGGAGCAACAAGTCAAGTTTTTATATCACTTTGTTGTTCGATCTCTTGGGCAATTTATTTAAACCCACATTATAGTGGCTGATGTCTCATTGTCTCCTCGTGACATCTCAGAATACAGACGGCATTATAGCAACAACAGCAACAACAATAACAATAACAACATCAAGAGGAGGCGATTCAAGAAACAACAAACAAAAACTGAAATAAAATATTATTGAATGCAATAATACCCGGGCAATGAGGAATTCGCAATCAAACTGAGGTTGACATCCCGAGAAAAGTCAATTGCACGCGCACGATGAAGGTTGTATTCGTATATTTAGATGTGTAGACGGCCATCTCATGAAGTGGACAAGAAGTGTGAAAGATTTTGCTCTAAAAGGATTTAATGAAGCGTACACTGACTCATGAGGAAATGACTAACAAACGGGCTGATTATGGAATACCTACGTGGGTAGGTAGCAGGTTGTCGTCTCCATTGCAATAAGAGTTTTTTGTCGCAGCTCTACATTACCTAAGAAAGTGGGATTCATTTTGAAATTTCCGTTAAAAAAAAAAAAAAAAACATTAATCAGTATATGGGAAGACACGAGTTAATAATATTGTGCAAATGTTGTACCCGGCTTCAGAATCATATGAAATTTGTCGAATATTTAAATTCCCTATTGATAAGAGAAAAATTGTAATGAGTTGAAGGAGACGTCTCTGGGCTGTACTTTTCTTAAGATGAAATTCTTTGCAAGACATTTTAAGAAGATTGAACAATGTTCGGATGACTGCCTGATTCCCAAAAGCGATAACTATAGTAAACTTTATCTATTTCTCTATTTCTATCGCCAACATTTCATCTGTAATAGAAAATGGGCTCCTTTTGATACTTTTTATATTAACACCTCAAGTTTTATGTCAATAAATTTGATTCATATGAAATGTTGAACTCTTAACATTTTATTTTCGATAAAACTTTTATTTCATTATAATGTCTGAATCTTGACAATATGTACGAAATAAATGACCGCCTCTGGGTGGGTTGCAGAAGTGGATCTTTTAGAAGTAGTTTTCGACCACTTTTTCGCATATTTCGGGAGGTATTTCGCCGATAACTTGACGAATGTCGGTTTTTAAATGCTCCAACTTTTGAGGGTTATCCGCGTAAATACGGCCTAACGGCGTCAAATCGCATAATGTTGGTGGCTAATTGACGTCGCCAAAACATGAAATTACGCTTTCTGGAAACTCCTCATGCAATAAAGCCAAAATCGGTCGTGTTGTGTGGCTTGTGACACCATCTAGTTGGAACCATACATCGTCCAGTTCATAATCTTCAATTGCAGGCCAAAAAAAGTCGCTTATCATACGGCCATTGCGTTCTGAATTGAAATAAGGATTATCCGCCACACTTTCACTAATGGAAGCGATATTTTGAGCAGTGCGTACATTGCGATGGCCTCACCACATCTGTAACGCTAAAAGATTTCATATTTCTTTAAAATATTGTCAATTCCTTGTCAGTAATGTACGAAAAGTGCCAACGTTTGAATCATCACTTTTGCAGTAAGTTATTTTTACGCGTTCTTCGGTTGTTAAAAGATCCATATCCGTAAATGGCAAACCTTTCACTAAATAAACAATACTTCAGATGATAGGTATTTAACAGCTGACAGTCTTGCCATACCGGCGGTTTTGAAACCACTAAATGGATAATCCTGATTAAGGGGGTTTTAGTGTTTTGTTTTTCCAGAAATTGTACCATTTATTGCGTAATTAAAATAACTTATATTCCGACTCTGGTTAAACTTGTTGAATTTCGATTTCCAAATCCCAACTCAAACGCAGAATTCACAGTCCTGCTCTATACTGGAACTTGAACAATTAAATGAAACAATACCGATTTCGCTGGTATTGAAAACAAACGATTTTATTGAAAAGTGATTGAAGATATCGACATTATCGGCAGAAAACTGCGAGATGTTACTGAGCAATATGAACAAAAATGTCTTTGGCGATAAAAGAGGACAAAACAAAGTTATTTGTTTGAATGAACAAAGAGTCTGCTCGGAACGCTGTGAGAACGTTGGCAACTATAGTTTTGAAGTGGTGAATGGAATTATCTCGGTTCCGCTGTAAACAAAACGAATGATGTCAACACTGTGATAAAGGGGAGAGTATCGCTTGCTAACAGATGTTACCCTCTCTTGACAAACAAAAATCCAACTGCAACAGATGTTGGTTTTACCTGTCTTGTTATATGACGTACAATACTAGGTTATGGCAAAAGCGGATGAATCGATGCTGAGGGCCTTTGAGAGAAATATACTCCGAAAAATATATGAACCCATTATCGTAAAAGGACAGTATCTGTGTCACATGCACAATGATTTGTATCAGCTATAGACCGACATCGATGTACCTATAGTCCAGCGCAGCAATATACAGCTATTGCGTTGATTGGGTCATATTGTGCGGATGAAAATATTTGAGCATGACAAGTTTTAGACAACAAACTCGACGAATGTCGCAGAAGACGGCGACCAGAATTCCGTTGGAAGGATGAGGCTTTGGAAGCTCTATTGAAACTTGGTGCGACTAATTGGAGAAGAAGCGCAGAAGACCGAAACGCTTGGAATTATTTTCTACGTGCGGCTTATGATAGGTAAGGATGTTAATTCTAGCGCCACCTAAGAAGATGATGAGTATTCAAAATGCTTTCTCTCCCGTCGTAACAGTAAAATCGTAAAAATTGTCCTAACTACGCCTAAGAAGTTTCACTCCGGCCGCGTGTATACATGTCACAGCCGTTTTTTTTTTTTTGTTTTATTTATCTTTGTTTTCACAAAGTCAAGTATAAATTGCACCATATCAGAATCGATCTAATAAATTTTACTGAAATCTTTTGTCTTATAAAGCTGCAATAACATCACCTACATAATATGTATTATATGGTTTGGAATCTCCATATACGAGTATACGAGTACTCCATTTCATTTTTCAATGATACACCAAATCTTGTCTTTAACGTACTCACTCTTCTACTGCTACGGCAATTTAGCAAATCGAATAGAGTTCAATTTAGTTAAAATGTTTTTTCATAACAAAAGGTTTTCACATCTTCCATCTTCACAAATCATGAAAACAAATTATTGTATTCGATTACAAAAGTTGAACTTTCTGACCTTTTCAAGTGAATGAAAACTTTGAAAAGGATGGCTGAGAGGGCGGCTGAGAAGGGCGAGTTGTTGATAATTTATGGTGGCACATCAATACACGATAAGAGCCGTATCATCAGCATTTTGTACAGCTATAGGCTTCGATTTCTTAAAGATTCTTCATTCTGTTTTTTTTTTGTTTGCTACTTTGTTGTCTCTTTCTGTTGTTATCAATGAATTGTAACTTGAATACCATAAATATGACTTGATATTGTATGATGCCTTTATGTGACTCAAAAGAGCAGTTAAATGATAAATGATTTTCCTTGCAAGTTTTATAAGAAGCGGAACAGGGTTGTTGGGACAGGGTATTGAGAAAACCATTAGTGGCAAAAACATTCACTCTATAGCTGATTTTCAATCTGCCCCTTGTTCTTGTTTGTAGTAGATGTTTCGACCCCATCCATGTCCATGTCTCAATATCCCTAAGGCTGTAAAGTGGATTGTTGTTTTTCACTGTTGTTTTTGTTGTTGTAAGGATGTAAACAACTTCTATAAGAGCATCCTTAAGTTCCATTAAAATCCTTGCTGTCTTACAGGTTAGATGTGTAATAATTTGTTATTATTGTTTTAAATTTACATTTTGTTAGCATAATTCTTTTACAACGCTTCTTAGGTGACTTGGAGCGTTTGTTGTTGCTCTAATTTCCACTGACTCAGCGAATATTTTGAGAATATTTTGAGTTTCAATTAGTCGCAAAATGGGGGGTGTTACGATATTGAAATCATTGCACTGTTATTTTCTATGATTTATGTTTGAAAATGTGAGTTTTCAATTAAAAACTTGACAGCAACAATGTTCAAACAAGTTTTGTTTTAAAAATTTTTGAAGCAGATGTGATTTGAAATACGAGTATGTAGAAATGCTCTAAGATTAGATGGTAATATTTATGATGCAACAAAAGAAAAGAACTTAAGTGGATTTAGCACAAAGTGAAGTTTATTCCATAAGACGCAATTCTATTTTTTTTTTTATTTATTTTATTTCCATATCGCAATCCAAAGTCGCATACGGCCAATTTGATTACGCAGATCAACATTTTACAACACAAGCTTGAAATTTTACAATTCAGTTCTTAAAAAGTTTTAATAATGACTATTATAATAATAGTAATGACAGTATTAAGAATGAAAATGGGGAGAACTCAGCGCAAAACCGGTGAATAGTATTTTTTCCCGCTTTTCCAGTGAAAATGTATATTATTGTATTTTTGCCCAGAGGAATGCGGATGAATATATATCATTTGATACGACAAAATGTAACACGTATTAGGAAATTTTTAAAATATCAAGCAGTTTTTGATCAAATCAATTTCATAAACTTTTAAGTCGATTGAGTGAAGTCCGCCTACCTGACTGGCTGCCTAGTAAACACAATAACTGTCGTGCATAAATAACCTTCTTAAAACTTGGCTTAGTGTAATATTTTTCTGGATCGAAGTTGGGGATCTTAAACCCTCTATATTGACTGACACCTATTGACATCTCCAGTACGAATTGACCGATGTTTTGAAACTCAGTTTTTCCTCCTATAACTTCTAATACATAGATTGAACCATTGCAGTTTCTTATAATGCTAGACAAAATTTCTAATACTTGCTATAGAAATGTCTGATTTAACCCCTGTATTCGAAAGCTCGTATCTTTTTTAGTCAGCTGTCTTAAATCAAGGAAAATTTGGTGCAAAATAAATAACATATGGGAAGTCATTCTACATACAGTGATCCTACATTGTATTGTATATTTCGAGCCATTGAACAGGATCTACTGATTAATGATGATTCCCAATTCATTTTGAGTAGTTTTTACTGGACTTATCAAGTACTCGACCACTTGAATTGTTCGTCAGCGCATTGAGATGATCTTCGCCATAAATATATGTGGCTGTATCGGCTCTTAAATCCACGATAATAGGAATGATAGTCGCGTTTACAAAGTGGCTGATAAATGTTACTACCAATAAATTACAAAAAGATGTTGAAAAAGCCGAAGATTTTTAAAGTGACAAATATTTTGACAGAGTCTCTTCCAGCTCTATGGAATTTCAATAAGCTGGTACAACTTGCCATATAGCCAAAACTGTTATGGCAGAATTGCAGTGAAAATACTCCAATAAGTTTATTTAATGAAACCCCGCATTCCGTTGGTCTCATCTGATTTTACATCTTATTTTTGCTTGCCAGCAGGATGTTTACAAAACAAAACCAACAATTTTGAATGATTTAAAGCAATGCACTTGAACGATAAAAGTATTACTAACAGAAAGTTAATATCCTTAATTTCAGTTAGATATATAGGGCGATTTTTTAAGATTTAAGTTTTTCAGATTGGCAGCACTGGTTGGTAATGGCGTCCAAACGTCATCTGTCAAAGTGAAAAGTGTACAGTGTACTCCGTCATTTCAACAAGGAATGACGAATGACCTATCACAACGTCTAATTTTTGATGAATGGGCCTTATAAAAGCTCAATGAAAACCCGCTGTTTTATCGAAAAATTGTGTTCAGCGATAAGGCTCATTTCTTGCTGAACGGATACGTACACAAGCAAAACTGTCGCATCTGGAGTGATGAACAGCCACATGTCATGCATGAATTACCGATGCATCCCGAAAAAACGACAGTCTGGTGTGGTTTATGGGCTGGTGGCATCATCGGTCCATTTTTCTTCAAAGACGACCGTGGAAGAAACGTTACTATCAATGATGTAGTTAATATGAATAAGATCTGATTAAAGTTTTGACCATACAAATACCGTTCCTTAAAAGAATTGGTTTGAAATAATTGAAAAGAGTATATATCCTATTTTGCCAGAATTTTTTTAATCAAATTTGGAATATTTCGAACAATAGCGCTTATTAATTATTGTATTTATTTATTTATTTAAATACATATGTACATCTGAAAACGATTGATCAACTCAATCTAAATATTGGTTAGATTTCTAAGAAAATATAAAAAACTACAAATCGAACTATTGTTGTTAGTACATGACATAAAAATAAAGTAATTCAATAAGCCTAGATATTATTTCGGTGACACTTTTCTTCATAAATGAAAAGTGAACCTCCTCGACCTCAATCAACCTCCTATTATCAAAATATCGACCCCTTCCTCTTCAAAAAATTACTAATTGATTACTAGTCAAATTTATCATCCACTCGAGAGCAATTCAGTTAAATTGACATCTAAATTATTACTAAATAATAATTTCACAAAATTATGACTATCGTTTGCACAAACAAATTTTAAACTCGTGCAACCTCCAGCAAAGATCTTTAATGAAACCAAACATCATATTACTGACAATTGAATATGAAGCAACCACAAAAAACTGGTTGCTTGACATCGAAACAAATGAAATGCGTTGGCGCAATTTGGATGACGTCTTTGGGATACAGTGGTAACATATGGATAGAAAGCAAAGAGCAAAACGAACGTCGCACACACACGCTCACTTCTCCAAAGTCCACACAAATAACGCATATCTTTCTTTTCGTACAGCAACAGCGAGGCAGACAACCCTGTACAAGAAGGCAAGGGAATTAAAATAAATGGCTTTAAGAAGGCATTGACATTAACCGATTTTTGAATTGTTTGCATCAAGATTCCTTTGTTGTGCGATACCTATCTGTCTTGTATCACTGTTGCAGTTACCGTCCCGTACATTACTAGTAAAAAGTTGAGATTTCTATTAAAACAAATTATTGGCCATTTCCAAAGGAAATTGTGCTAACGAAAACAAATAAAGTTGGATTGATGGAGAGCCGCAATGACAGTTGTGATGGAAACAATGACACAATAACGTCATTTATTTTATTAAATGTTTCGTGTTCATATTTGAAAATAGTAGCAATTTATATTCAGAAAATAATCTTAAATGGATTGTCCACATTATTTTTATCGCTAAGTTGACTCATTAGTCCTCTATGTTGATGCACACTTTAAACACGATCTGTTATTTAATTTATTTACAGTTTTCGATTATGTCAGCTCAATGTGTTTTTATTTTATACAGTGGATAAAAATATCGGACAAAAATTGCTGTGGAATTTTATATTGTAAATAAAATTTCAGGTGAAGAATCCCTAAAAATGTTACAGAAGGCTTATGATGAATCGAAAATCGAAAGGCACAAGGATTTTAGTGGTTCAGTGCACTCAAAAGCAGTCGAGTTGTAGTGGAGTTGCCTCGTTTTGGTCGGCCATCAATGTCTTTAACTGAATTTAACATCAGCAAAGTGAAGAAAAATCGTTATGAATACACTTATCCGTATTCAATGAAAGTTTATGAAAAAAAAGCACCAATTATTAAGACTGTCTATGTCTTTTTGAAGATCTAAGACATTATTAACTGTAGAAACTTTTAAAAATACTTTTAGATGATCCGCATAAAGCAAAATTTTTGACTTATAAAAAAAAGGTGATAATGTCATTAATAAATAGTGTGAATAAGAATGGTCCAAGTATACTTCCTTGTGGCACACCTGAAGTTTGAATATACTTATGAAAAGGATTCAATCCCTTTAATGACAACTTTGCACTGCCTATTAGTTAAATATGATTTAATGTTGAGTGGGATCTCATCGACTTTAATTTAAAATACATAATATGATGCGATATCTTATCAAAAGCTTTAGAAAAATCGTTGAACACAGTTTCAACTTGACTACCGTGTCCCAAAGATGAAATGCATCATTCAGTAGAAGAACATTAATTTGTGATAGTAGATCTACCAGGAAAAATCCATGTTGAAGCGGGGAAATTATCGACTTTGTTAAGAAAATTAACTTTTTATAAATAACATGCTCAAAAACTTTAGAGATGCTTCTCAATTTGGATATCTTTTTTAAAATCGGGGTAATAGAAACACATTTGCAGCTGTCAATGAAAATTCCCTTACTCAAAGATAAGTTAAAAATATATGTTACATTAAACGTTAAAGAATAAACACACTTTTTCCATATGTGGGCACATAAACGATCCGAATCGAATTTAAAAGTATTTTTAATCTGCATAACACCAAGCATATCAAACCAATTTGTAAAATTTATTGAATTTATAGTAGGTTCAAAATTTGTTTTAAAGAAACGAGCAAACATATTTTCTAAGTCACTACACGACTTAGAGACCACATTATCATACGTCAGTATCGATGGAATTTTTGAAAAACCACGTTTGGATTTCACAAAAGACCAAAAAGACTTAGGGTTTACCTTTATTTCACTTTCTTTTTATAGTATAAATTGATTATATAAAAACTTGTTCAGGAAATTAAATTTTTGATTATTTCATCGCTGCCTGTCTCAACTAAATGTTTATGGCACTTTTTACGGAGATTCTTTAGTTTCTTCAGACCCGGTGTATACCAAGGAAGTTTATAAGCACGAGGCTTTTTATACGAAATGTTGTCTTTTCTGGACAAAGCGTTTGGAAAATGTTTTGATGATTAGATTATTGCCAGGCAGAAGCCTATTATTTCGGAGGGGCCCTACTTTGAAGTACTGAATTTAAATTTATTGTATGAATGAGTAATAAATGTTTTGTGTTTTATGGACCTATTTCTGGTACATTTTTAATAGAATATATAGGTATTATAGATTTCACAAGCGATTTTACAAGATTTCACAACCGTCGGCGATATAAAGCGAATTCCATAGCGCAAAATATAACATTAATTTGGTATAACTATCATAATATTGACTTAAGAAAAATTCTTCAAGTTATCCGTCTTTTTGATAGCACTACCTGCAAATAAAACAGTTTTTAAAATATTTTAGTTTCAAGTGCATATTTTTGAAAAATGTGAAATACTGAACAAATTTGCATACTGATTTCGGATTCTGGAGCACATATGCTATGCGTTTCGAATATTTTGGTCCGAAGAAAGTTAATTATTCTTAATTTGTTCTTCAGTGATGTATAAGAGAAAAAAAAAGAAACTGGTTTCAAGTAAATATTTTTTCTAAGTTGAACTACTGAACCGAACCAAAACTGCGAGCCGTGAAAGTTAAAGCACTTTATTCAGCGAAGCAATAGTTTTAAGGTGTGAGAAAGTCCTGAACCGAACCAACTCAAAAATTTGGTATGGTTGCCACCCTGATCGAAATTTTTGGTTACAAATTGAAGAACGAATGCAGAAGTTGCTTTTAAAAAAATAAATAAATAAATAGAAATTTGATAAAATTAAACGTTGCATTTTCGCCCTTTTTGTTAATAGTTTCGACATTTTATTATAGCAGATTACAACATATTTTTCGAAATAAATGGAAGCAAGAAAAGGTGACAATTTGATGTAAGGAGTGGAAATATAAATTTAAACAATCCATAGTTTAGGATACATTACAAGTTTTATGGAGTAAACGAAGTTCAAACAATGAAATATAAGTGTGAAGTTCTCAAAAACGTAAAATGTTTTGAAGAGAATTGAATTTTTCGGAGCGATTAGCCTAGAATGTCGGCTACAGAGTGCTCTAATTACGTATTAACATAGTCGATAATTGTTTTTAAGTGATCAAAGTGAAATTTAATTTATAAAATAAATAATTTCAATATATCTATTACATATCGAGGTTCGAATTGGAGTTAGAATTGGAACGGAGTTCAGGATTCTAAACTTGCGGAGTCGCAGCTTCTTAATGTTAACAAAACACCACAGCCCTGGTGGCTGTAAAGCGAACGATTTCATACTTTTCCATACCATACTTTTCAAAATTAATCTTTTCATGCTAAACCTTTGCATTCCAATTATATTCTATATAAACGAATTTCATCTATTACCTTGATTGGTGTAGACTTACAAAATGTTTTTGAAAAAATAATGAAAAAATAAAAAATTTTACTCTCCCATAACATGTTATCAACTCTTGATACTCTAATGATGGTAATTATCAAATCATATCAAAAGAGACCTGACATGAGGTACTGTCATCCATCCAACTAAACAACCATCATCCATTCCAACAACATTTATTCGTTCATCCATCCATCCATATGCAAGTGCTTTTCTCACTTTGCCGCCCACTCTCACAGCAAATTAGTTTATAACAAAATATCCGCGCTCCTAACACGCTATAACAATTAAAGTTTAACATAATTTCTACAATTTTTTTTTTTTGTCGAATATTCGTTGTTTTATATCATGCCATACGAAAATGTATCTTTCGAGTTTACATTCAGTTGAGTTCAGTTTAGTTTTATTGCTGCACAATACGGAGCTCATTTTCACACCTTTAAGCCATCTCAAATAACACACGACTTTGCAAAAAGCTACAAAACTGGGTTAAAAAGTCTCTGAACCTTAAAAGCCATCAACGCCGTCATCATCATCTGCACCCAACCACCATCCATCGCCCAAACGCTCGACACGGCGGAGAGTATTTTGTATGGATGGATGTACGAGTATAATGAGGCAACCGGAGACGTTGAAGGAAACGACTGACTACGCTAGCAATGGCGACAGTGGCAATAGAGACGGTTACTACAACAACTTTGCCAACGATCTTTGCCTAGAGCAATATAAGTTTACATTAAATATAAGTATATGGAAGTATGAATATGTTCACATATTAATTCGGGAACGAAATTCAGTAGTTGGCAGGCCCTCGCTGAGAGTCCTGGGGCCTTGCAGCAATATTACATTTTGCACTTCAACTAAAAACAAACCGAAATCGTTATCTTGTTGTTTCAGCAAACCTCATTAGTGACGGACAATATTCGCATTTGTAACGTCACTAACTAATTCGTCAGATGAGTTAAGGCTCAATCAATTTCGGATTCTAAATAAGAGCCCAACAAATTTTACGAAATAAGAATACAAGTGATTTAGCAATCTAGAGTTATAAGTCACTAACATCCCATAATTTTCTTATAATATTGTATAAGGAGTGGTATTACGACGAACATATGTTCTGTCAAAAAGAACCGGGAATTGGTCATCAAAACACAAGATATTTACTACACATTCAAGCTTATTCGTATTGCATCAAAAATCTACATCTAAACTAATGAACTTATATAAACGGCTAATCAATCATCGAAATATTTTGTAAAAGTGTTTTCGAGAAAAGATTTCAGTTCCTGCCGCGAATCCGCTTTTATATCTTCTATCAACTGAAAACGAATGCCTCGGAGGGATAATCTGAGTTTTGAGAAAATAAAAAAGTCGGCCGGAGACATATTAGAAAAATATTGTAGTTATACGATAACATTTGTTGAGTCTTTGGCCAGAAATTCGTTTTGTGAGAGGATGTGTTACCGTGGTGCAAAATCTATGAGTCTTTTCTCCACAAATCTGGTCTTTTTCGAAGTATTTGCTCCATCAAACGCCGCATAATGCCCAGATAATATTCTTTATTTACCATCTGACCTTCTAGCAAGAATTCCAAGTGTAGAACATCGCCATAACTAAAGAAAACGCTCAACATTAACTTGACTTTTGATCGACATTGACGTGTTATTTTTCGGTTTCGTCTTAGTTAAAGATGCCAATCCGAAAATTATTCAAATTCGCAGTTATAATATGTTTTATGAATATCTGATTGGAATTGATTCGTTTCGGCACTTCTTCAGCGGGTTTTGAGCGATTGAATATTGCAAAAAATTCAGATCTCTTGCAACTAGTTGAGGGGCAACCACGTTAAATACCCAAACGATCGTAAAATGTAGTACGAATTAATTTGTACAATACAAAAAGTTCAGGTACTTAAATGATGATTTTGAGTCATCATTTCTTTCAATTTATTGATGTTGAGTTCAGTCAAGGGGTTTAATAGGCGGTCAGAGTCCAAGACGGATCTTCTTCCATATTTCGACCGCTTTTGAATCCACTATATGAATCATATCCTCCTATTTGAAACAAATTATTTGTAGAATATTTTATTCCATTCTAAAAATCGTACAACGCACTTGAGATGAACTGACAAAATCGAAAAAATCGGTAATAAAACTGAATGGCAGATCGTGATGAAACTGCGTGTCAACATATACATATGTAGAACAGTTGTGGACAACTAAGGGACAAAAAAAAATATTGAAAAGCTATTTAAGAAAGCAATTGTCGATATTTTTTGACAGAATGTTTGACTTGTTGATACAAGTCAGACATCGTTAAATGATCTATCAGCATGCTCTTTAAATTGATTTCAGAGATGGTTTTTCTATGTAACACATTTCTGAAAAAGGTCTCACAAGAGGCACGTTAGAAAGTTTTCGGTGTTGTCGCTTTTTAACTATATCATCCGGATTTATACATTTATTTATACATATAGATGTTGAAAGGAATTACTGTATGGCAGACAACCTAAGTTCATGTGGGCGACAAAAAACGGTTCGATGTGCAAACTATCAGAATACAGAAACCTAAAGACGAAAAATTATGGAAATTATGTTAAAATTTCGTACTAAACTTCTGCACCTTCTACCAAGAACTATTAGCCTATTGTATAACATGACCTAGGCAATTCAAAAGTAGTCACTACATTTTGAGCGTTTAATAAGAATGATCTCTGTCTACAGTAAATACAACCCATGATTCCATCTATGCCGATAGTCTCTGCTAACAATTTTAAATTTCATACGTTTCTTCCAACCTCTTCTATCATAAACAAGGATTCTATAGGCATGATGTAAATGGAACTATTATCTGATTTAGTTGCATTTTTTTCCGTTACAGTTGCCAACATTCACGCAACGACTCAAACGAGTAAGTTAATTTTACTAATTCTTTCTCAACATTTAAAAAGACATTAGTCTTAAATAATTATGGCTTCGTTTTGGCATCGTGGTGGGCAATGTATCTCCGTCACCAATGACTGTAGTAATTTATTCTCCCGTGCTGCTATTTAAAGTTAAAATTGAACAACTTTTATTTTCAATAAACTACTTTTCCGGTACGTTCCACGCATAAGCTTTGTTATATTTTGTTAAAAAAGGCTTACAAAAGCTATAAAAATATTATTGATCAACTTTTATAGTAAACCAAATATTCCATGATATAAGTGCGTCATCGTTAAAACTGATTCATGAACGGCCTCTATAAGGGCGGCCTTAGAAATTTTGCTCCTAGGAACTTATATGCTATACATAAATGCACGTACACATAATTTTATATACTCACAGAGTTACTAAGCGCATTTATTACTGCAGTAACCATTAGATTTGGGTGCATAAAGGGTGAACCTCTTAATGCATTAGAGGTATGATCCTATTTTGCGTTTCAATGCCAGATAATAATATATATGCTCCGAATTGCTGGCGGGGTATCTCATAGACATTTTACGCCAGGTCTTACATAACATTTAAAAGCTAATAAAATATTCGATGTTGAGAAATACAAAATTTGAAAATAATATTTTCTTCAAATAATCAAAGCCTCTGTGTTTTTGAATGTCGTCATCTTCAGTTAAAATTTCGCTTTCATCCATCTAATCTAGTTAACAATTAAAGCTTCGATTTAACTGAAAATCGTAAATTAAGAAGATTAAAATCTTAAAATTAATTGTTTAACTGCCTCCACGCGGATATTATTCAGTTGTAAATGCCAAATAAAATCCAAGTGGCTATTTGCTGCTATACAAAGTTTATAAATGAAACGTCCAAAATAAAAATAAAATAATCGAACTTTCGGAATATGGCTTTCGAAGAAGTTACAGATTCAAGATTCTATAAAAAACCTGCATTTAAGAATACAAATCTTACGTTTATCTGACACATAGACGAGATGTTTGGTTTCAAACACATTTGATTTGTGGGTCGCTAACTTCAAACACTGGTTGCACTAAAGAAGGCGAGATAGGGTATTCTGGGAGTTATTCGTATGATTTGATTTCAATTTACTACTGAAAATATTCGGTTTCATGTATACACATGGTTTTGAAAAGCTAAAAGGGATTCGAGGAGATTTTAATTAGTTATAAACCAAGTTTGTTATATCCGTTGTGAAGTTTTACAATGGATCAGAAGATGGTTTTAACTTATTTTTTTTAATTTTTGTCTTTTTGGTTAAAAATCCCAGGGATAAAATAAACAAAAATACATGTCAAAATTATTTCCTACTAAAAATTCTATCCATAAAATCTTAAGTCAAAAGTAAGTAAACAAATCGGAACGTTTTCAGCTAAATGACTTCAGTAGGCCATACCTCATGATGTCTACATCTCATCGGTTCATACTGTATGGCAATTTGTTGATGACATTACGATTCAACAAAAATTTTTTGCCAACCTTATCTTTGATGAAGCCTGTTGTGGATTACAACGTTCCAAAATGGAGATAAAAAAGAATATTTGCTACATTCTTCAATAACGCCACGACCTAGATGAGAAAGTGGAGTATGCTGCGAACAAAATATTTAGAATCCGAAGATGAGGAGAGCTCTGGTAGGCTAATTGTCGAAAATGTCGATAAAACTATGGAAATCGTTTTATTGTCCAGTAATTTTTATTTCATTGTCCAGAAATTAGAGATTGGAACAATTTGTACAAAATTGTTCTCAAGAAGAAGCTCAATATATAAAACAACCACATGGATTGTATTGACATCTGAATTTTTGAAGCTTATGGCGACTGGCAACGAAAAATAGTTCACATATGCGAGCAGTGATCGAAGTGCGGTGAGCCGACACCAACGATCGTCAAGTCCGGACTGCCATCCGAGGAAGTTTTGCTTTCTGTTTTGCTTTATTGGAATAAAATCATTCACTATGCGCTGCTTCTATCAGGCCAAACATTCAATTCGGACCTCTATAGTCCACAATTTACCAGCTTGAAGCAGGCGATCGACCAGAATTGACCAATGTATTCCATCGATACAACAACAGGCCATATACGAGGTACATATGTTCAAAAAATAACGAGAATTTTCAAATTTCGCGGAATGCGTACATTCGACTTTCGACAAATCGTCTCGAAGATATGTTGACGGTTTTATACATATATATATCATGTTTAGTTTGTTTATGAGAGGCATAAATAAATTTAACAAAATTTGAAAATTCGCCTTATTTTTTGAACCATCTTATACAATCTTAACGAGGGCCAAAATCTCCCAAATTTTGGATGGTGATCTCTATGGCACTTGTCGTTTAGTCCAGACCGGGAGCTAATTGATGACCATCTTTATAAACACTTGCAAAATGTTCTTGACGATATACAGTTGGCATCAAGATATGTTCTGCGGAACATAGGATGAGGATATTTTAATCGCGGTGTTATGAAATTGCATTTCAAATTGATTAGAACTATTGAACAAAACGAAACATACATATTTGATCTAGATTATATAATCCTAACCATGCTACTCTCATCGTCGAAATAAAGCTAAAAGCGCTTAGAACTTTTTACTTCAATATACTTTGCGGATATGACGTCTGAGTCTCGTGATGTTCAAATTCACTAAGCAATATATTGGCTGGATAGTTTAGCGTTAATATGAGATGCAGTGCATATAAAAATGTTGACTTTTAGGTATCCAAATATAGATTAGATCATTACGGCGACCAGCTATGGCACGCATCAATATATCCTTTTGATAATCACTCATCTTTGTTCATCATAAGTAATTATTTTGCCCACCAAAGTATTTTTTATATCAAAGGGTTTGCTATAGGCAAAGCTCGTTTTGCTATAAACGCAGTAGTTTCTAAGACTGCTACGGTCCAAACTCATTTATTCTGCAAAAATGTCGAGATCTTTTATACGTAAAAAACAATGTTCAAATTCTTACTTTTAAGGATTAAAAAGAGATTTTCTCTCTTGGGAGATTATGGTGAAATTAAAGCGATATGCGTGGGAAACTACACTAGAAAGAAAATTTAAATAAAACTAACATAGATTTTTTCTGAAAAAACAAGGTAAACAAAAATTTTGTAAAGAACTTGGGAATGACATTTTCCCCCCAAAATTGTGGACAAAGCAATACGAATTTCGGATGTAATAACAATGGAGCAGCAAGAATAATCCTTATACACATAAATCACATAGATTTATTAAAACTGTCGAAAGTTAATATATGGCAACACTCTTATTCAAAGAAATACCAATACTGCTGCAGCTTTCAATCATCTATTTGACAATTTGTTTATTTCGTTTTCTCACACTCATCATCCCAAAACTAACGACACCCTATCAACTCTCATTCATTTTCCATAATCTTCATAATATATTTAGCCTACGGTGTCTCGTGTTTTATTAAATGTACAATTTTTTCAGCTCATTACAGCTCGAGGTTTTAAACAAAATTACTTTACTTCTTTAAGTATGACGAGGTGCGATATATCATCATGCAGCGGCGACATAATGTTACATTTTCAGGTTCAAAATCGCGTGTGGGATTTTTGTTTCAAATAAAACACACGCTAAGATCTTATTTTTTTTTCTTGCCAACGGACACAGGTTTTTCATCCGTTGGCCAACACACGAACTTTTTCCATGTTGCTGATCTTAATCAAGTGGTCTCAATTATATAAATCCGTTTTGGCGAAGAAAAAGGTGTGAATACAACAAATAAAGCCAGTAGCTTAAAAAGTTCCAAACATATTTCTCGGTTTGATAGCGTTGACGAGATTTTCAAAAAGAAATTTTTAACACTGACAATGTGAAGTTGATTTTAGGGTGAGAAAATGATAGATGAATGAAGAAATCGATAAAAATCGTATGTAGGAAACTTTCAATTTATTACACAAGAAAACAAGCGAATTGGTGTATAGTAAAAAATATGTATTATCAATTTACTGTTGAACAACTTGCTTGTATTGAAAAATACAATACTGCAATTTGGCAGACACGTAAAGGCGATTATACGAGACTTCAGAAATGTGTTATTTGTGATCATCAGGTTCAAACGTAATGTGCGTCAAAGATTGCCAGATCTAGCATACAAAATATAATACATAACGGACACTTTTGTGTGTTATAACAATTTAATTTATTTCCAATTTGAGTGATTTAATGCAATTGTGTAGCGAACTGCAAACAAAAAAAGCGGAAATCATTACTGTCACTATTCAAGCTAAGCAAAGAATTATATCAAAAAAACTGGCAAGTGACCACTGCCATATACATATGCGCAATTTAACAAAATTTTCCCATAGGTCCTAGCAATTCTAACTTCAGACAGTTCAGCTTACTATACTTTTGCAGCAATACTCTGGTGTAGACGATATCGTCCTCCCTCTTTTTTCTGTATTAATTCTTCCCTGTAGATATTTTAGTTTTAGTTGTTTGCCTAGGTGAGGTTACCCCTTTGGTTTTGTTTATTCTCCGTTTTATATTATAAATAATGAATTCCCATTACCATTTCTAGCCACTTAGTTTCTTGTTTTAGTAGGAATATGCAAAAATCTCTTTCCTCTTTCAAAGTACTTTGAATAATTATTATAATTATTTCATCTCAAATATAATATAATGCCATCCTATAAAATGTGTGGTAATATTTCTATAATCTACATAATCTATATAAAAACTCATCATTCCTCTATAAATTTTGCGAAAATTGTTGAAGCACTTATCCAATGCGGCATGTATTTGGGCCACATCTTCGTTAAGCTTAGAGTAAGCTTTGCATTTTTAGAATTGTGGATTTATTTGCATAATGTGTCCGATAGATGGCATCTGAATGTGAATGCCGCCTGTATGTTCTCCATACAACCAGGTAATTTAAACAAATTTTCACACGTACGAGTATGAGAGGTAGATGTACAACTAAAAACCAAAATATGTATATAACATCATTTTGGACATTTCCTAAATACTTTCGAAATTGGATATGATCTTTGTGCAAATTTCACAAAATATTGTCCAATAAACACAAAACTGGTCCTTTCAATTTAAATTATGCGGGTTTATCGAGACGCAGAAAAACTTTTTTTTTTAAGTTTCACAATGGTAGAAAAAAGCGAATAACCGGCGGATTATTCAGATCTATTATTAAATAATCAAAATAATCAAAACTAAATGATTAATCGTAACGTTTAATCGTAAATATAATTAATTCAAATGTATAATTAATCAACTAATTGTTTATTCCGGATTTTGGTGAACCGGGTTGACTGATTAATGAATTAATCGCACATCCTTAGTTATTAGTGTTTGGCATTGCTTTTGATATTTCTCAAATGGCATGGAAATTAAACATAAATGAGCCTGTTTTATACGTAATATAACCCCAAAACAATATAATATATTAAACAAAAATTGTAGAAATCGGAAGAAAACATTTTGAGAAACATATTAAATTTTTTGTATTTACTCTTTCCAGCTTCCATCATGATTAAGTTTTATTTAAGTTAGAAAATAAGTAAACATAAATCTGCCATAATTAAGATAATATAGTTGTTTCAAAACCACCGTTCTGGCAAGGTTGTCATTCTGTCATCTGAATGACAGAATGAATGAATGAATTTATTTAATGACAGATTTACAATTTATGAATATGGATCGTTTAACAACCGAAGAACGCGAAAAATAGTAAAAATTTAGTACTAAAGTGGTGATCTAAACGTGGGCTTTAAATCGAAAAAATTTTCTTTAGCGATGAAGCTCATTTCTCACTCGATGGTCACGTCAACAAGCAAAATTGTTGCATATGGGGCTCGGAGAATCCAGAAGTGATTGTCGAAAAGCCACTGCATCCGGAAAAAGTTACTTGGCACTTTATTATATGCTTTCAAGCAAACGCCAGTCTTACTTAACGACGATCACTTTCTTTTAAATCTTTTTTTCCTTTAAATCTTTATGAATTTAAAGCATAATCAAAGTTGAACTTCGTGTCAGCTGCACCATCAAAGATTGGCCTACTAAAAATAAACAAAATTTTTATGAAAACTTATGAATACTTTTACATATTTAAACTTTCCCTAGACACACACTCTCATACCTTTCAAGTCGGCGCTTTAAATAGTTCCAATCTATTTTGAAGTCTTTCTTCTCCTTCCTTGGCTTCTCCTGGCCATAGAAAATACACATAGCTTTATGATTGTTTTCCATATTAATCTTAATACTTACAAGCGGCGGCGGCGTCATGTTTGATTCACATTTTCTTTTCATTGCGCACAACATAAATTGATTGAAAGTGAAATTTTTGCGAACCATATTTTCTCTAAATTGACATTAACTTTGAAATGCTTTGAGATCCTAGCAAAATTGACTCCAACAACTAAACTGGATTTCACGCACCGTCATTTCAAGCGCCTTTAAATGGTGCGTAAATTGATCGATCGAAAGAAACCCCAATTTAGGTAGTGGTGCTGCGTGCCACATAATGTGACCACAAGGTGGCAGACAGCGGCAAAGTATCGAAGCATAAGACAATTGTGACAACGCCTAAACGAAATGGAAAACTGGTGAACGAGTATCTGAGGCGCCTAAAGTTTCTTTGAACCTCAATAGCAATGGCAGCAACGTGAACAGTCATTGCTTCGGAGTTGCATTGGAGTTTCCACGCACGCACACCCTACATGTGTGTGCGTGTGTGGGCCTGCTGGTTATGATCACGTTCAAGCATTGGTGGCGTTCGGGTTGATTGGCGGAGTTGATCTTACAAGGAATAAACGCAATTTCTTTTTAACGTCATAGGAAGAGTAGTTATGTTTCTTCGATGTTATGCATGATTAGTTTATATGTGATTTTCTGGTAAACGTGGACATGTCTGTGATTCTTATGATCACGCACGTGCGGAGAGTTGAAATGTAAGGGATTTCCTGTGCTATTCATATACAGATATAGGTACATAGATGGTACGAGTACAAACCCACTCAGTTATCATCAATTGGGCAAGATTTGCAATACAATGCTTAGTTTTTCCATTTCTTCATTGTTTAATATCCGAAATCCCTTCCAATCGCATGCTTATAAAGATTTTTGATATAATCTGTACTCAACCAGTTGTTCTAGGCGATATCTTTCTGTCTTCTTTTCAAAAATTTTTCGCCTGCGAACTTTGATAGGTGAATGCTTAATCCCAGTTTGATGATTTAAGAGTAAACTTTTCATTTCAGGTCATGTTACCATTTTTGTCTGCTTTTTTTCCATTTCGAAAAATATTTTTTTTGTCGCGTACCTAACCCGTAAAAGGATTGTACAACCCTAATCTATTGTTTTAGCTTCAGTCGTTTTTCTAGGTAGTCGTACTTGTTTCATCTCCTTTCTTCCCGGTTCATTCCCTACTATTATGAATTTCGTATTTACTTCCAATTTCGTACTTAATTACAATTGGATGATTTTAGCTTCAGCTAAAATTGGTGTTTGCTGTAGTCGGTGTTTATATTTTTGTCTTCTCCTTCCTGCTTTATCTTTAAAAATGTGAATTTCAAAAAAGTAATTCGGAAGTTTATTTAATTTTGTTGATTTTACCTTCAACAGTTTCTTATAAACAATGAACTTTGTCTCTAATCTTTCATGTTTTGCTCCCTAATGTACAAATTTTTACAAATTTGCCTACGCAGATTGGCAATAGTTCAATTTTCCATTTTCTATCCCGTTTTACATCCTAATATGCGAATTTCCATAAATACTTTCTTAGTACGCATCCTACCGTCCTTATTTTACGATGCTGGGCGATAATTAGTGTCAATAATCTCGTAACAACAACATTTGCATGTGTATAGATTTTACAGTTTATTAGATTATGTGCAAAATCGTTATGCATTCCATACTAGTCATAATGCAAAATGTAACCATTTGTAGAGCCTCCTTTACCTCAATACTACTACGCCAAAGGCAAAACTTCCTAAACCTACAAAAAAAAAAACAATGATGACTTCATGTCAACTTAATCCCTTTATAACGATCAATTTAATTCGCGCTCTTGATTGTATCAGTAAATTTTGTTATTCCCCACAGTCACCTAACAACACAAAAATATTTATTTAGTCCCATTAATATTCATTTAATTACTTAGAAACAGCTTCAACAAAAAAAAAGAGGTTCGCGGTGCCACAACAAATTCTTCTTTGTTTGTTGTTGAGCATTAGAAAAACAAATAAATGAAGAAACCGTCAAATGTGGATCGTGAGAGTTTGAAAAAGCATTTGAAAATTTCTTAACGTTCATTACATTTTGGAAGAAGCGGGTGCCAAAAAAGATTTCAAAGTAACAAATGAATCAGGCTTGGGCAGCAAGCGTTAAACGAAGCTCATACTAATAACAAATTCTATGGCAAATGCCAAATGTTTAATGTGAAAATTTAACTAAATTTTCAACATATATAGAGAATATAGAGATTTATATTATGATTGTAGACCGACAGAACTGTCTTTGAAAAATTGTAAACGTATTTCAGTATAATTGAAATTCCCATTTGTTTGAGAATTCAACTATTCAATATCAATGAAAATCAATTCAAGAATAATTTATAGGTTTCGGCAAGAAACCTTCAGAATTTCATAGATTTTGTGTTCTAGAATCTGGTTTTAGATTCGAAGAAGTTTTAGCTTAAATTGCAAAAACAGTTTTTATGAAACTTTTGTAGATGTAAATATAGTGGGAGTATAAATGCCTCCACCGTTTTACAAAAGCTGGCCGCACTAGTAGGTTACCGTTGAAATTGTCGGATGTGAAACGTCATATTTTAAAATTAGATATCTGGCAACATCATAACTTTGAAATACTTACGATTTGGTATCACCATCAAACACTTTTTTTGCGAAAACATCGAGATTTGAGCCGAATATGTGTCATATGAGGAAATTGGATTTACTGTTCTTATTTAAAGAAATCTGCAGCTAATTCGCACCGATTGCTTGGAAGCAGCAGGAAGAAGCAGGTTGTTAGTTACAAAAGTTTAAGAATGGTGAGTTTGATAACGAATGCAACGAACATAGCAGAAGATGGAAAATATACCAAAAACAAACGCTAATCATTGGTGTGCGAAGAAAAGGTACCAATTACATTAGGAGTAGCTCGTCAGGAAATTTCACATGGTAATGATTCAGAAGGAAGAAAATTAGTTGCAATATTAAACGGCGTACAGATATACTATTGATAATAGATTTTGAACATGTGAAATATTGCTTGCCAAGCATAAACGAAAGAATTTTATGCATCGTATAAGTCACTGGTGATGAAAAATTGACCCACTAAGATAACATACATAAAGCGAAAGAAATCATGTTCTTAGGAAAAAGGAAACTCATGGTGTATATTTGGTTAGATTAACTTGATGTCATGTGTTATGAGCTGATCAAGTTGAATCAAACACTTAAGCAAGAAAGGCTTCCACTGTCATTCAATGCACGACAAAATTTTTCTATTGCATGATAAAGCTCCATATATTATGACGCAGATCAAAACCTACTCATTGCCTGTCATATAGAGAAACCAAAAATTTTGAATAACACGTAATGTACTGATTTTTTTGTTACTGTATTCCTAACAAAATTATTTTCATTATTTTGCATTGATTTATCTAAGGGAATTTTGTATACGAGTATATTCGGAAAAAGCACATACTTCTGCGGTTTGGGCATAGTTCATCATTTTAGTCGAAATTTACTTCCTACATATTTATTCTTTAATAACTGCTATAAGAATATAATATATAAAAATATAATACATATATATAAAAATATAATACATATGCCTAATAATAGACGTATGTTAGTTTTTCCAGTTAAAGACTATTTTTTATTATTCTATTTTCCCATAACGGTAGAATCTAAAACCCTTCTATTCATGAGCCAATAAGCCACACTTTTCTTCCGAATACTTCATACTTCGCACCGAAATTCGTGTTCATATAATTTTCCGCCTGGGGGAGAGAAAAAGATTTTGACAACCTTAAATTATTATAATTTTAAGTGTGAAGTCATTAGTAAAGATATACGAAAAGAATAAGTCAGAATAAAAAAGCTACACAAATATATAATCTAATAATTTGTATACAATTTCGTGAGTTGGAGATATTGCGTAAACAGCAATGCAAGGCGTTTATAATTGAGGCAGATAAGTTGTTAACTAGCTTAAGATACCGCCTATGTACTAAAATATTAAAGGCTGCATGAGTAAATACAGGTATATACCAAAAACAATGTACATGTACATACGTCGATTTTGTACATTAATACAATTTCACAATCTACCAATTTCTGCCGCATTTCGCAACCCTGGCTTAGCATTGCCAGAAATTTATTTCTCTCTCCTTTCTTTGTTGCTCTCTTTCACGTTATCGCACTTAAAACCCACAAAATAGAGATCTCCCAAAAAGCCAAAAAAAAAAATTTACTCCCATGTTTGTTTTCCGCTTTTTGTTCCTGCTCAATGTTTGCTTGCATTTTTTTTTGTTTTCATTTTGTTCTTTATACATGGTCTTGTTGTTTGTGTATATGTTCAATGCCATAACGATCGAGGCGCGACGGCAATACCAAACGGAGGAATAATTGCTAAACTAAAAGAAACAACAAAAAAAATGGTAACAACAAAAGTGACAACAACAATGACACAACATCGCGGTTGGCGACGAGATCAACCAACAGTAACGAAACAAAAGAAGTTTCTGAGCAATTGATGCGTTCCATTCTTGTTGTTGCTTTGCCGCTGTTTCTTCTTATACATATGTATATCAATTCGTGTGAGATGAGAAAGCGCCACTACAATAGTAACCCTATTAGTACATTGCTGTAAATGAGATTTCTTTGCAAAATATGCCATCTATAACGCAAACGCTTTTCAGTAGAACTCAAAAATAAAGAAATGTCATACAATGTCGTCTTCACTAATTTATTGCTATTATTTTACGGAGTAAATTTCTCAGCCCCTTAACTTTATATTAGAGTTCATAAATTTAGAATTTGATATCTGCCGTTTTCCAATTTATCCTGTAAATATAAAAATAAAAATAATTTATATTTGCAAATAGAAGTGTTATCAGTAACTTTATATTTTAAAAAGTATAGAACATTTTAATAAACTTAAGTAATTACTTTGATATTGACAATCAAATAATTTATACTTGGAAACAGAAGTGTTATCTGTAACTTTATATTTTAAAGAGTATAGAACATTTTAATAAATCTATGTAATTACTTTGATATAGAATTTAAATTATCTATATAAAAGCTCAAAAATAATAATTACAATAAATTTGCTTTCAATTCACATTTTGTGAAATGAACGAAAAAGTTGCGAATATGGTTTTCTGAAAGTCTTCCATTGCATTTTTAAGTTTTCCACCAAAAATTGAGAAATTTTACCTTCATAATCAAATTATCCACAGAATGTGAATATAAGCTGTCATCCCCATTTTCTTATTGGAATGGAACGCATAATTGTAATTTATTATTTGCAACTTTATTTCAAATAACTTTTATTTTCCGAAATTATTTCAAGATATAGGATTTTTGAAAGCAAACCATTTTGGAACATAAAACCTGTAACACAGGTTGTTGGAAAATTTATGTTTAAAAAATGGTGGAATTGCTTTCTAGTCAAACCCAATAAATTGTTTCATGTGGAAATGGTTCTCTAAGAATTACTGGCTCGAATTTGTTACTGTTACAGGGATTTTGTTTAATTACAACATATTCTTCTCGTACGGTGTAAGTGACATTTTGCATCCAAATCATGAAAAGATGCTGACGAATGTATATGTAGATGTTAATTATTTTCTAGTTTCGCAAAATTACTTTGGCATAGAGAAACTTTTTTGTTTCAAAAACTTTACGAAAGTAATATTAAGTTAGTAATGTAATAGAAACCTTTTTTCGAGTGTATGATCTTAACACTGGCTCTAAACGTGTAGCCAAACTAACTTTAAGCTCGATACACATTTTGTACTCATTTTATATATCACGCATACTCATCAATTCTCATCTCTATGTCATCCACATAAAAGTTTGTTGTATGTTTTGTTCTTGTACTTTGTTTATTTTTCGTTAATGTTTTGTTGTTATTGCTGTCGGTGTTGCTTCGTCTCTTGTGGGATCTCCATGTACGAGTATAAAACGATCTTTGTTAGTGTATAACGCTTTTATTGAGATTTTGCAAAGTTATCGAAGCAATACGGCATCATAACAACGGTGGACGCTGTGGTATAAAGACGCTTTCGGGTCGAGCTGTATTAGTGTAATTAAAAGCACTGCGATTTGAAATCAGTGAGAAAAAGTGATTGATTTGAATGAAAACACGAATCTCATAGATAATTCAAAGAAATTCATTTCCAATCCTATGAAATCATATTAGAGATCGTAGGCGGTGACCGCATAACATTTTCTGTGAACCAAAGAACAGCAACAAAGTGAGATTTTTGTGTACTTCATTTTATAGATTGCCGGTTATTACGTGTTAAAGGTGTAATCCCCTTTGGAATTCGTTGCAAAAAAGACTTGAGAATTTGTTGTGTTTCGTGTGTGTAAAAACTGCAAGCGGCGTTTTTAAACTCTACAGCTTTGTGGATTACTGTTCTAATTGCCGTAAGTACCGTACACTTTCCTTCTATCTATCTCATTTGCATTTGTAATCGCTTCACTTAAAAGTTTACTGGGGTCTACCGTTTTCTTTTGTGCCCTTTGTTGTGCTCCTTTTTTGTCATAGTTGCAATTGAAGTTCTTTGTTCAAAGTAGAAGAGTACAAAGAATGTATGGGTTGCCAAAGCGGTGGCATAGTGTAAATATGTGGGGGGATTGGTTACACAAAATGAATTTTGCTGTTAAGCTCTGTATAAAGATCGTTCATGTGAAAAAATGTTTTTTTTACTATTGCTGTGGTACTTCTTTATTACTCATAATGTCAGTGAAATTTCCACCGAGAAAATAATATGTGTATGTATACATTCTGCTTTTTGTTTTCGTTAAAAACCGTTTTCGCCGAGAATTTTATATGAAACCGTCTTTTTCATTCGCCTGGATATCAGGCGAATTTATTTAAAAACAATTTTTACGACTTGAACGTCGTTCAATGTGATCTCTATTTCAGTTACTGTCGATTTTTATATAGTAAAGCACAGAAATTGAAATAAGAATGGTAAATTTATAGCAACTTAAGCAAGCTTAAGTTAAAGTTATTATTGGGTGCAATCCTGAAGTGCGTCTTCATTAAATTCTTCTTAATTCTAAAAAACTAAGTTTTTTTAAATTTCGAGATTTGAGAGACTTTAAAAATGATTTAGAAAAAAATTTAATTCTAGTTTTTAATTTTAAGATTTGGGAAATTTCTAAAACGAAGGTGAAGAAATTGTAACGACAAATCAAAGTTATTATTAGACGCAATCCAGAAATGCATCTCCTTAAATTCTTTTTAACTCAAAAACAAAAAACTTAGTTTTTTTTTAAATCTCGAGATTTGAGAGACTTTAAAAATGATTTAGAAAAAAAATTTAATTTTTAATTTTTTTTAAGATATGGGAAATTTCAAAAACGAAGGTGAACAAATTTCAAATCATTTAAAAAAAATATTTGAAATGAAAATTGGAAAACTAAAGTTCTGAAAAGGTGAAAAAAAGTTTTTTTTTTTTAATTCTGAAATTTGAGAAATGCTAAACAATTTGGAAAAGCGTTGAAGAAAAACAAAATAATAAATAAATAATAAAATAAAAAACAATACTTGAAAAAAAAATTTTTTTTGAAAGCTGGAGTTCGCCAGCAAGAGTAAAGGATCCTTATTTCTTTTTTTTTATTAAATATTTCGCATGTGAGGGAAATTGTGGGCGAAAAAACTAAAAACTATAATTTTTAACAATTGACATTTTTTTTTTGACAAATTGCACAATTTTTCGGCTTTGTGGCCGGCCATCTTCTTAAGAATTTGCATAACGGTATCATAAGCACGATTATTCACTAATTCGTTAAGCATTCTTATTTAAATTCTAGTGATGTTTTTTGGCGATTGAAGAAAACGGGGTTTTTAACATTTTGATAGCACCATGGTCCGTTTTCCAGATATGGTGATTTTTCACACTTTCATATAAAAATAAGACTGTGCAATTCGTGGCTATGGATAATGGATATGGATAATGTGTAGCTATCGCGGATAGTTACCCATGACGGTGTAGATGCCAGTTGCACATTACCCATGAGTAGGGATGCATGACTAATTGATTAATCGTTCAAACCGATTAAACGAAATCCGCGTTATTCAATCAATTGATAAACCACGCATTTGTATTAATTATATTTACGACTGGTCGATTAATCACCATTTTTGTTATTTATTAATGGAACAATCCAATAATCAAAATTGCAATACCACTGTGTGCCGCTCAAAACGTTTTACTACATTTTCAGGGCACATAAAAAGCAGGTACCCCGTATATTTCTTTCTTATTGTTCCCATGTGCGAAATATTTGGATTTTAAATAAATTATTCAAATTTAATTAAACAAAATTCAAATTCAGAACTTTCGACTAATCGATTAACTGATTAATCGAAATATGATTTAGTCAACAGTAAAGTACATGATTAGTCGATTAATTGCACGTCCCTATCCATAAGTTGTGAGTTATGTAGCAGCTGTCCTCCGTAGTGGTAATGTGTCCACGCCTTTTTACTCATTCCTCATGGGTAATGTGTAGGCAATCATTTCTCATTCTGAGCAGTTTTTTCCTACATATATGACATCTTTAGCTGTGGGCATGTCGATTTCGTCCACTTGGATTACCTGCGGTACCTAATATAGGGAGCGTTATATTAACTCATCGTCAGATAAGTGATCGTTTCTGTGATGACTTTTTACCACATATTACACATTGATTTAGCCATTTTCCCTTGTGGAAATCGTTGCTTTTTTTGGCATTTTTCAATAACCACGCACGTAATTAACAAACTATACGAGCAGGATATTCCTTTCCGCAAAACCATCATATATAGCCTTTATTTAATGAATAAACTGTAAAAACCGCCTTCATTACAATTCTGTACTTTTGTGGATATGATGCAGTACCTTCAAAAAAGTAAGCCATTACGAGGGCGGCTCCAAACCATTTTTTCAAATTTCGAAATGGAAAATAGCCCGAAGGAGCTAAATCTGACGAATAAGGTGCGTGATGAAGCAACTCGAACTTAATTCATTTATTTTCGACATTTCGATAGTGGATGTGGGAACTGGAGCATTGTTTTATGAAGCAACTCTTTCTTTTTCGCCAAATGCGGCTTTTTTTTCCATAATTTCCTCGCCTAAACTCTGCAATAATTTAGCATAATGCTCGTATTCGCCGTAGATGGCTTTTCCTTTCTGAGGATAATCAATAAAAATAATACCATGCGCATCCCACAAAACTGACGACATAACCTTGCCTGTAGATGGAACCGTTTTCGTCTTTGGACACCATTCTCCCACTCCAGTCCACTGCTTTAAAAGTTCCTTTGTCTCAGCTATGAAAAGGAGGAACCATGCCTCATCCATGGTTATAAATTGATACAAAAATTTGGCTTTATTACAGTGAAACATCGCCAAACACTCTACTGAAATATCTTCACGACGCTGTTTTTGCTCTAATAAAAGCAGGTGCGGCAACCATCTTACACACAGTTTTCTCATTTTCAAACCTTCGGGGTCAGTGTACGATGTATAACACTTTTTGAAATGCCTACCATTTCAGCTAAGTCACGCACCTTCAGCCGATGATTATCCAATTCCCTTTTTTTGGGTTTTTATAACTGTGTCTGACGTGGGCACCTTAATTGGTCAATCACTACGATGGTCGTCTTGGCAGCTCGTATGAACTTGTTTAAACTCTGTTATCCAGTAATTTACCGTGGTAAACGACTTCCCCAGAGTAGAATCTAGCTCGGCTTTAATATTGGTTGGGCTGAGACCTCTTAAATGAAAATATTGAATCAAATAACGGTGACCAATTTTTTCCATGTTTGCAAATTCACTGAGATCGGTTATTTTTGATAGTTCAAATAAAAATACTAAACAACGTGGCGCCTTAAAACTTAAATCATGTGTTTTATAAGGTTGCGGCTTTTCACCAAAATAATTTTTTTCAAACTACTGGAACCATTTATCTATACGTCAGGTCGGCTAGTTTTAGGACTACTCTCGTATATTCGCCTTGGTCTCCAAATATCGAAAACTGAGGCGAAAGTTGCACAAAACGCCTAACATTTTTTTTCCAAAGTGCAGGTACTTAACTGGAAGCATTTCTCAAGACGCATCTAAACATAATTTTTATGTATCTACGGTCCCAAAATTCGAGCTAGATCTATTCATGTGGCTCATTTTAAGAGGTTTAGGCAAAAAAAATTAATTCGTATTTACTTAAGTGTTGTTATTTTTCTTGTACAACGCAATTTAAATTCTGAACAAATTCTTAATTTTAAAATAAATATTTTTTTTTATTTTATTTATTTATTTATTTATTCAGGATTGTAATTTTAAGCCCGAAGGCCGATTTGAAAATTACAATATTACAACGTATCTTCATAATTCAGTAACAAATGCATTATACAACTTTCCAATACTAATGTTATAAAAAAGTTAATGTATCTTAATAGCAGAAAAATATGATTTAAATATGACGACCTACTTCACTTATTAGAATTTGCCACTATGTATGTTTTTGGTCCTATAATACGGAATTATAACTTTAATTGGAATTTTGAGCTACTCCATAATATAACGCAAATTTTTTTATTACTTATATATAAATTTAATATTAATATATATATACACATTATTTAAAATATAACTACAAAGTTAAATCATGTTTTGTTACTAAAAATTTTCACTGAGTTGTTATTTTTTCTGCGCTACGTGAAGCAATTCCATAAAGGATTACGAATTAAAAAAAAAAAGATATTTTTCCATTTTATTTTCTTTTTTATAATAATAAAATATTTTTTATTTATTAAAATAATAATAAAATATTTTTTATTTCTTTTTTGTAAATTTTTTTGTTTCAGAATTTGCTTTGGAATTTTTTCACAAAAATATGTATCAACAAAAATATATATTTCTTTAATTTTAATTGGTTTCAATTCTCCTAAAATGATACACATAAATGGGTTTGTTCCAAATCTAGAGGTGCCTAGGTACCTGTTTTATACATGGATTCGCCACGAGAAGATCTTTCGTTTGGGTAGCAGTTCAAGTGTAATAAAAATTCGTCCAAAGGCCTCTATTCTGAAATTCTCCCGAACTATAGGATCTGTCCCCCAAACGACATTTTTTTTCTTCTAATTTTCATCTGTACGATTATGCACAAATTCAAATTTCTATATCAGCAGATGTTAAATTTAATTTTTAATAATTTTTGCTTCCTAAAAATCATTGCAATCATTCCTTGAAGTTATTGCATTTTTACCTCCTGACAATCCTATGTAATTTTGCTGTTTACTTATCTAGCAAGCAAATGAAATGGAATGTGTGAAATTGTTGCCATATCCTCTTAAAACGTAAAGCCTTCCTATTTTCGCGGTATTGAGCATAACTGATACTTAGTTTCTCTTGAATGCCGTGGCATGCTAAATGTGTCACCAGGCGAATTCGTTCCTCAAAAGCTTAATGGAATTTGAAACTTCCACTCACCTGTTTGCAACAAAAGGTGCTGGCTCATTTTCTTTTTGTTGCTGGTTAACCGCAAGACTGGCATTTCCTGTAAATTAAAGACAATCTAATAAAGTGTTGCAGAAAACACTCGTTTGTTGGCTTATTTTCCAATGTTTGCTAAGACAGTTTCAAAAACACTTCTGAAGGAAATGCTGTAACCTAATATTTGTAATGAAAGTTGTTTTTATAAACTCAAATTTCATTTAATTTTTGATACAATAGTTGTGTTTACAAGTTTGACACTGAGAGAAACTATTAGATTCTTTTGGATGGTATAGAGTTATCCGTATGGCGTAAAAATAGTTAAAACTTACTATAAAAGTGGTGATGCAAACGTGGGCACTTTTCGTGCATTACGAGGTAATTATGGTCGTCATAATCGGCCTACTGTGCAAGGGATTGGCAAGATTATAAATAAATTTAAAGAAGCTGGAAGCGTTACATATGAAAATGTTAATGTTAATGAAAATGTGGCGGATAATCTGAATTTGAATTCACAGCGCTGTGGGTGATAACCGACCTTTTTTGACCTGAAGATTATGAACTGGGCGATATGTGGTTTCGATTTTGGCATTATTGCATGAGAAGTTTCTGGAAAGCGTAATTTCACGTTTTGGCGACGTCAATTGGCCACCAAGATCATGTGATTTTACGCCGTTAGAGACTTTTTTTGTTGGGCCTACGTCAAAGACCTTGTTCACTCGGGTAATTCCCAAACGTTGGAGCATTTGGAAACTAACATTCGTTATCGCAGAGATACCGCCTGAAATGTGCGAAAAGGTGGTCAAAAAATACCTCAAAAGTACCCACTGTTGCAGCCAACTCAGAGGCGATTATTTAAATGATATTGTATTTCATTATGGCAAGATCCAAGAATTATAATGAAATAAAAGTGACATCGTCAAAGTTTTATGTGTGTTTTTTTTTAACTTTACTTTTGAAACCAAAAAAATGGATAATTCGGTATTTAGTACACAGGATTTCATCAGAACAGGAGAATACTGTTGTGTTATTATCGAAAGTTGTTATTAATTACATAAATTTGGGAATATAACTTACTTGAACCAAACCATACATGAAACAATGCTGAAATATGGTCATTATTGTACAGATAGGTTCAATCTTTGTAATTCAATTTTTCCTATTGCAAGGATATAATACAAGCTCAAACAACAGATTGTACTTTCTCATAAATAGTACCACGACCTTTCCGGGTGAAAACTCGTACTTTTAGGTGTTTTTCAATAACCACTCTCAATTTTAAAGTGGTCCTTTAAAAATGTTTATGAGTTGAGTTGACGCTTTCCGTACTTATCAAATACCACGGAGTATTTCTTTTAATCGCCTAATAAAAATTAAAAAACTTAAAAAAAAAATTTAGGAGACGTATTTTGCTCTAGTGTGGAAAGTTTTGGTCCTACTGTACCATTTTTAAAATCACCATGTTTATGACTGTACGACATTTCTCAAGCCATTCGGCTTCTATCATGCTTCAAATGGATACGTAGGACGACGGACCAAACTAAGCGAATACAGATCAATAAATCAAATTGTATAAAATTATTGCGGTATCTTAAAGAAAAATATTTTGTATAATTACATTCAATTTTTTTTTTATTTTATAAATTTTTTGTTGCTGTAAAAATTGAATTGTCTTCTCATCTGCAAATATATCATTTTGAAAAACATATGACTGCCAATGACCGTTGAAATTCGTAATACAACTGCAGGACTGGTATTCATTATTTCGCTTTGTGTAGCTTTACGACAGCTATCCAATTTATCGGCCTTTTAAACTTCATTTTCATACTTGCCAATATTGTCGACTTTGGTGTTATCTTCATTGTAACTCCAAATTTTCTCTTGTAATTTTCTACACATTGTAGATATGAAATTTTCTCACAGTTGGTCATAAATAACGTTGCATGATAACTTCTCGTTACTGAATTACAAACAATCTTCAAACAATCTATGATGATTTTCTTTAGGCATTTTCCAACAATTGATGTAACTTAAATTTGCTACTAATTTACTTTTATGTCTTTTGCTCTTTGCCATTTCTCTCCGCTTTGCGCTGTCTTCGAGATTTACTATTCAATTAACTAAATTGTCTTATATTTACGACTTTTTAATGTCAAACGTTCGTAGTCATCACCGTCTCGTGGCAACAGTAACTAGATGACCACTCTTTTTCTCTCCTTGCTCTGACCGTCCATATTTTATGGCCATTAACATGACTAATGATAGTGAAATATATCGCTTAAGCATTTTATTTCTTCTTACCGTGCGCCGCAATTACTTCTAATACTTTGAGGTACCCTGTTTGGCCACACATTTTGTCGGTCGGTTAGTCGTTTGCTATCCTGCACGTAGTTGCCGCTACGATCTACAACCTCAAAATTAAACTAACAAATCACACACACATCCTTCAGAAACAACAAGCAATGGGAAGTCTAGTGAAAGAGAGAGAATGTAAGATAAAGTAGCGGATATACGTTATGGTAAACATGAAGGACATACTATGTCTCACCACAAAGAAAGCTAGTTATAACCAATACATATGTTTCTGGGTAGAAAACTTAGTCTTCCAGATGAAAGAATGACGGATTCTACATATTTTTTAGAAACAGTGAAACGTCTAAAGTGAGAAATATAAAAAGAGGGAGATGAAGTAGTGCAGAATACTTAAGATCGAAATAGATGTAAATTTCTATAGGGAGATATTAGTTTTCCTTACTGCCGTTAGTAATCCTCTACAGAAGAAAAAATTTTTTACCAAAAAGTCAGCGTCTTTCACTTCTATAACTCTCCTTAACTGAATAAAGCCATTTTGTCAGTAAACATATTTCTCCTTTCTGGAGTAATACTTCCTAATAAGTAAGTTTTTTTTTTGTTGGATGCTTCGTTTTTGCTAAAGGAAAAATATTTTCTATCAAAAAAATATTGTTCTATAGTAGGAAGTGTTCCTACCGGATAAAAAATATGTTTTTTTATACGAAAAAAATATGTATTTTGTGAGAGATATTTATTTTTCCACTAATATGACCTCCGTGCCAGGAGAGAATTTTCTATAAAATAATTATTTTTCTCTAACGAAGAAGATGGCTTTTGTTGAAACAAGAACATTGTCTAAAATAAACAAAACTTAATTTTTTTGGTATATTATGCCTTTGATAAAAGTAAGACTATCCCATTATTTATTTAAAAGAATTTCATCCATGCGGTTGCATCGAGGTTCTTTCAATAAAGTTTGTTGAGTGAGACTTTTTGATGGAATGTATGACGTGGCTGAAAGCTCACCCAACTTCATTTCTTAGATCTAAAAATCGCATAAACTGCCAGTCAAGATGACTGAAATATTGTTTCTTACAGCATTTTCGAAAAAGTGGTCCAATAATACTTTCGTTCCAAAATCCACGCCAAACAACGGATGACTTCGTTTTCATTACAGACTGCTCTACTGCCGAAGTCTATTACTATACTGCAGAAGTGGGCTTTTTCTGTTAAAGATGGCTAATTTTCTACTGATAAATGATTCCTTCTAGAATTTTTTTTACTGCCTAGTTACAATTTTCTAATAAATTACTTTTCTAATGTGTCGAATAATTCTTCTTCGAATTGACGTCAGCTTTCCTTTGCTCATTAGGAAAACGATTTCTTCCTGGTGAATCTTTATAGGTCCCTTCCCTACAGAAGATTTGTTCTTCTCTATAGAAGCTAAAGAAGTTCTCCATCGCAAAAACATTTTTCGTTAAAAAAACTCTATAATATAAGCTCTCCCCATATAAGAAACAAAACTTTTTGAGGACCTTCTCTATAGATGAGTTATCTACCTGTTAAATTTTTAACTAAAGATAAATATTTTTAACAATAAAAGAAATATTTTCTACAGAAGAATTCTTCTGTATAAAAGAATTGTTCTCTGTAGAATAACTATTTCCTATGGAATAATTTCTGTCAAGAGGAAAACTCTATGGAACAATTCTAATCTATAGAAGAGCTCTTCTCTATCTCTTTTCTAGGAATAGGAAATTTACTCATTACGAAAACAATTCTTTACTGTTTATACATTATACATGTGTTGTGCACAGAAAATGTGTTTTTCTTTATAGAAGAAGTGTCTCTATGGAGAAATATGGCCTATGCAGTAAATTTGTTTTTTCAGAAAATATGATACATTCCTTAATAAGAAGGGAACTCTCTTATTAGGTGATGATCAAAATAGAGTAGCGTATGTAGGCGTATAGGAATATAAATAAGTTTTTGTAGCAGAAGTTCGCGTACTCTGAAAATAATTTTGAAATACTCGTATTGCAAATTATAGAAGAATTATTCTTAGCGTACTGCGCGGAACGAGACTTTGCATTGCAGAACAAAACAATTCTTCTGTTAGATTTCTTAATAGCTAAGAAGTATTAATCTAGATATACAAGAAATTAACTTCCTATTGAATTTCGAATTTATTTTTCTTAAAAAACTTCTTCCGTCGACGTTTTTATCTATATATAGAAAAAGTCGAATGTTTGTCGCAAAAGGCAACTTTAAGGAGCCTTTTTTTGCCCGAAAAATTTCTTCTATAAGATTTCTTTGCAGTTCAGAAATATTTTTCTTCTACAAAAAACAAGGAATCGACTTTTGTTCCAGTTTCTTTAGAAGAAGTGTGGGATGACTTTCTGGTCGGGAAAAAAAAAATAATAACACTTAAATGGCAATGCCAACATCTTTCTTTGTTGGTTTCCAACACTGGAGTCGGAATAACTTACATTTTTGCGTCATAATATATTCTATAGTACATATGTAAGCTTATGAATTGAAATAGTAGCAAAAAAGGGAGAATTTAACAATTTTGAAAATATATTATCAAATATATTATGACGCAAAAACATAAATTGTTGCGATTTCGGTGTTGGAAACTAATACGAGTATGGTTGGCAATGCCAAGAAATGTTTTCGCGAGCAAAGAATGTTTCGTGCAATTTTTTCTTCGTGAAAAAAATATAGTACGTAAGTTAAATAGGAAAACAAACAATTGTGTGCTCAGTGCTTTGTTAGTTCACTCTTTTTGCCTATTTCCATTTTTATAATATGGTCACAGTATATTCTGCTCCGCTGTGGCGCTATAAAACGAAAAGTTTTAATCAAATCGATTTTTTCGCATTTTATTTAAATTTTATATAATATTTGATTTGAGCGATTAAATATTACTTCCTTCCATTATTATTAAGCCAATTAAATGTTTAATTGGATAACCAAAAGCGTTTGCTTAAAATGTTCTCAACGTTTCCATAAAACTGTTAGTAAGTATAATATTTTGTTTCTTGAGTAATCGTTAGTTTCTCATACCACAAACTTGTTCATAGACGGAAAGTCAAATAAACTTTTAATTGGATATACGAATTATTTGATTGAAAACAGTTTAAAATTTATTCTGTATAACTTCTTTGCACACTGGGGAAAAAGGTAAATAATTGGAATAAATAACAGATTGAGAATAGACCTTTAAATCTATGAATACAAAGAATGCTTTTGACTTTGATGTAGGTGAATATATGGAAAAAAACTTCGGCCCAGGTTCTCTACTTTTCAGGTTGTCGTTGCAAACCATTAGAACAAATAGTATAACCCTCTTCAAAGGTAGCATTGTTGCCGTCCACAGAGAAGTCATAGCTGGCGCTCTCACCTTTCTCTGCAAATACTTTACGTGGAATTTGTGACCGGAATCCATCCAAGTCATACTCGTCCACGCTCATAATAAAAATGTTGATGTGTCACGCACGCACACGGCTACCTTGACCATAAACTTTTTAGTTCTCGTGCGGTTGGATCTGGCAGTTTGTGGTGGACATGATGGACAATGCTGCATCACAATCAATTGTCTTTCCTTTCGCCCGAACTATGACGGCCAACCCGGGCGGCGCTATTACTCCACCAGTTGGAGCAATTTCCTCCAAGTGAATGGAGTACAGTACTCATATATTAAGGTTGTTTGTCGTTCGCTTATTCTAGTCGAGGGTGAGATGGGGTATTCCAAAGACAGTCACGCCATTTAGAAGTCAATTAAATTAAAGGCAACAATTAACAAAACATGAAAATGCAGTTCATTCCATTAATAATGGCGAATTGAACACAGAGAAACTGCGCAGATGAGGAGGAGCTATAGATGGCGCTAAGACGTCCTTGCCGAAAATGATTGTGACGCTTGTCGTACATTTATTATTATGGAGCTCGCACAAGTTTGAAATGTCGTTAATGTTAGTTTCTGAAACATTTCTTTGAGGGAGAAGAGGAGGAGTATCATAAATTCAGGGTTTGATTAAGTGTTTTTATTATTTTATGATTTTTTTTTGTCTCGCTGTATTTCTTTTTTTTTTTTTTTGTTAAAAATAGAAGACAAATGTTGTTTGTTAAATATTCATGAATCATACATTATTTCTTTGTACTTTGCGTAATTTTGTTTTTTCTTTCTTTTTTTAATTTTAGATTTTAATTCCTTAAGTGTAATTCCTCAAACTCCGAAGCAAAATGGTTCATCCAGCAGAGAATGTTGTTGCTGCTCCTGGAGCTGAACAAGTCGAAGGTGAATCAAAAGAAGGTAATTCATTTTTATTCATTAATTACACATTCTGGTGCCAAAGAAAGAATAATTCATGATGGGCATAACGTTTTTAATTGTCTTAGTCATTGATGTTTGTAGGGATTTCAACTTCCCTTTCTTGTGAAATAATGTGAAATTTTAAACATATTGGACATACTATGTGGAAATAAGGTAATCCTGTGTGTTATCCTTTAAAAAAGCGTTAGGGGATTGATAAATTTGCTTTGCCATATATATATTTTTTTTTAAGAAAAGTGAGTTTGAGGTGTTTAAAGATTTCGTGAATCGGTAGAAGTTCTGAGCTGTGTATTATGACTATAATCCCTCGACTCGCGAGGGGACGCACACCGAAAAAATGTTACCTGTCAGCGCGCAGTTCTTTCGCTGTTCGGAAACTTAGGCCAAAATGTTCTTGTCGGTAGCCTCTGGCTCCGAGTCCGGACCTTTAATGGCAACACGAACCACGAGCCTTGAGTTACGAGAGAACATTCGTTTCGTAAGTAGACTCATTTATAGAACTTGGCTTGGCCTCCGGAGCTACGACGGGGAAACTTCGGCTTTCGACTACTTATACAAAATAAATAAAATACAGAAAAGTCTATGTCACAACTTTACACACATATCTGTAAGTTGAAGTTGAGCGTCTAATCGCGTAAATAGCCAATGAAGTGTTCTTTTTCTATCCCCCATCATCACAGTTCCAAATTTTTTAAATCGAAAAATTGTTGAAGTACTAAATGCTCATTCATATCTCGGGAATGAAGCATTCAAAGTAACAATTTTTATTATAAATTTTCGGTCTATTATGGGATGGTGGCGTATCTAACGATTTTTTATTTTAGCGATTTAAATGAAAATATAGCCTCTAATCGCGGAATATCAAAATTTTGATTTCAATGCACTGCTTTATTCCAATTTATTCAACATAATTCTAACTGCTATATGCACATATCTCGGAAATAGAGCGTTCAAATCGAAAATAATCAAATTTTCGGGGCACTGTGGTATGATGTCAAAATATATTAAAACAATTTTTATTTTAATAATTTTTCTTTCAGCGATTTAAATAAAAAAAATGGTACCGTGATAGGAAAACAGTTATCTTTCTTCATTTTCTAACAAAAATGTGGTTATTTCTTCAATTAGTCACTCCGCTTCTGAGTTATAGGCTCGCTTATATTTTATTTTTTAATGCTGATTAAAAAGATAATACTTTGTTAAGACAATAAAAAAAAATCATTCTTTTGTATCCCAAATTAAGTCATTTTCGCTATTGAAGATCAAGTTTCAAGTTTGTATTTTAACAATTTTTTTCATTTCGCTGCTTTTTATCCTGCAGTCACCCAAATGTGTCAAAATTGGCAAAATTTGCATGCTAGTTCCCCATACCTTCATCAGTTAGGGAAGTCTTGATTGATGGAGATTAGTTTGAAACGCTCCAGCTCATAAACAACCTTTGTTAAAGCAAAAATATTTTAGGAATGCCAGTAAAATGTATCAAGTTTTCTGTTGAGTTGGCAACATAGACAATTTTTTGAAGCCGGTATCACCGTCATTGGCCTGAGTAATGGTATCCTATTTGTCGCTTTTCTCTTGAGGCTTTCAAATTTTATGAGATAGCATATCAACCAATGCCAAGGTAATGTGCCATTTAATTTGTATTTAATCCCATTTTGTTCCAAAACATTTCATATATCTGTAAAGATCTGTAAAAAAGTATAGAGAATTGGTCAATAAAAAACAAATTTAAATTGTAACTTGTTGAATCCCTCCGCATTGGACCCCTTCCGAAATAATACACTTATGTCAATTAACACACACTACTAGTCATCAAAACATATTTCAAACGTATTTTCCGGGAAAGACCTCAGTTCTTTGCCTCAAATTCTCTTTTGTGTTTGTTTTCTGTTGACTGAAAACGGATACCTCGATTTTGAACTTTGGAAAGAGAAAAAAAGTCAGCCGGTGACATACCGGGTAGATACGACGCTTCTATAGGTTGAGTCTTTGGCCAGAAATTCGTTCTCGATGATTGCCTTATGAGATGGTGTGAAATACACCAGTTTTTTATTCAGAAATCTATTCATCCCATAAGTTTGCACTGTCAAATGCCACAAAATGCCCAGATAATATACATTATTTACCATCTGACCTTTTGGCAAGAATTCCCAGTGCCCACCATTGCGTTAATCGAAGAAAAATCTACATTATCTTGACTTTTTCGGTTTCGGCCCAACTGTGGAAGACGCCATTGCGAAGTTTGTTGACCGCTTTGCATGTCAAACTGGTAAAATCATGTCGCGTCACGAGTTCTAATGCGTTTTTGGGAATGTGGGATCGGATTCGACTGATTATAGCATGTCTTCTACAACACTATTACGCTATCGAGTTTTTGAAGCAATTTCTGGCTCTTTGGAAATCGTCGAGCGGCAACCGGTTTTATGCCCCAAAAAAATGGCGTAAAATAATACGAATTTGTTGGTGAGACATCGAAAGTTCGCAGCTATCTTCTTTAAACTTAAATAAAAATTTTCTTTTGCCTTTTCTTTGACTTTATCATTGATGACTTCAGTTGTAGACGTTGGTGGCCAATCAGAGCGAGGCAAATGTTTCACCACATCTTGAACGCCTTTTAATGCATTGCATCGTTCATATGCGGACGTATTTGCAAGGATTTTGCTACATTTTCAATGATTCCGAAATTCCATTTGGTGTTTAAATTTGGGGGCAAGTCTTTGTTTTATATTTTTATCCATTGTAAATTTGCAAAACATGCTTGAGATGAACTGAGAAAATCGAGCACTGTAAACAAACTAAAAGGCAGATAGAATTCAAACTCCCTGTGACTATCGAGAATTAGATTAGAATCAGGTTGGAAACAACAAGAATTTTTACAATCTCTAAGCGTTTTTTCTTTTTCAAATTATCAATACCCCGTAATTTTTTGACAGAATTTACATACATATAATCGAATTATTTGAGAGATAAACGAAATTCAATAATTCACTTGTATAATACATACATATATTGCTTAAGCTACACCGTCAAGCAACTTTTGTTATGCCAGTAATATCTTTTCAGTATTCTGTTATCGATTTAAACACAGGTTCATACATTTAGTTGTTTCAAAACCGCCGGTCTGACAAGGTTGTAGGCTGTTAAATACCTGTCATCTGAAGTATTATTTATTTAGAGAAAGGTATGTCATTTACGAATATGGATCGTTTAACAATCGAAGAACGCTTAAAAATAGTTAAAAATTACTGTAATAGTGGTGATTTAAACGTGATTCAACACGACCGATTTTGGCTTTATTGCATGAGAAGTTTCAGAAAGCTCAATTTAACGTTTTGGCGACGTCAATTGGCCACCAAGATCATGTGATTTGAAGCCTTTAGATTTTTTTTTGTGGGCTTTCGCCAAAGACCGTGTTTACGCGGATAATCCCCAAACATACCGCACGAAATGTGCGAAAAAGTGGTCGAAAACTAGCTCAAAAGAATCTACTGCTGGAACCAATCCAGAGGCGGTCATTTAAATGGCGTATTTCGTATATAATGGCAAGGTCCAAGAATTATAATGAAATACAAGTTTCATCGAAGTCATAGTTTTATGGGTGTTTTATTTAACTTTATTTTTGACCGAAAAATGGATAACGATATATTTTCACCTCCCCTATAATAAAATTACTTGGAAAAATCATTCCTTGTCGTCTAAAAATCCTATTTTCAATACATTGCCTTCCATGTGGCTTTAATATCCTTAACAATTAAATTTAAAAATATTTTACTTAAATGCCACAGAGATGTTTTGTAGACGACGCAACGTCACTTGTGTAAAGTAATGAAAATTCGTACAATTGTTTTAGTTTTTCAACTCTTTTTGTTTAGTTTTTTCTTTTTTTTCGCCACAAATAATTCCCATTTCGAATTTTTCTTTGCTATTGTAGTTGCTGTAGTTGCAAGCACAACTCATCCATAAACTAAACATATTTGTGTGTTGCTGTTGCATGTTCCGTACATGCAACATACGAGTATACGCGAACGAGTACTACACCACTCGTCGCAGTTAGTCTTTCTATGTTGTGCTATTGCTGTTGCTGTTGCATTGCTGCATCTACATCGTGGTATTGTTGTTGAAGCATTTAAATAAATTTTAAGCCAAAAACATAATCCTGCCTCCTATTTTGTTTCGGCTTTTGTGTTGTGCCGTATGAATGATGATGCAGTATTCGGAGCACAGCAGGGAGTAGGATTGAACTAGTTTCGTTTCGCAGCAGCTTTATAACAACAACACCACTCCATTGTGTGTGTCTGTGTGTGTAGAATTCTTGTATTATATTCAGATGGGATTTAGGTGGTTGCTTTTCACGATAACTGGTGATGGAAGGGGAATTAAGAGGAGACGCAGAGATGTTGCACCTCTCAACTGAGTAGGACATTTTCGTCGACGTTGTTTTCCAAGTATTTCTCTGCTTATCCAAAAACATGAGTCCAGTTTTTTCATTCATAGGACATAAGTTTATATATACGTATACTCGTATACGATTAGCTTATAAGTTTATATATAAATCACCACAGATTGCGGTCTACAGTGTCGCCTACATTATACCAACATATCGTCGGATAAGTGGGCGTGTCGAAAACTACATCATCCCTTGTTTAAAATAGTAAATTAACTTAATTAAAATAAATTTTTTCTATAACCATAGCCAAAACTATGGCGATGCCTTATAAAGATATGTAAATTAAAACCGTTCCTTCCTGCATTTATTAAATGCATGACATACGAGTAAGTTTTTTCCTAGTAGACAAATTTATCCCAATTGTGATATAGCGAGGACGATGTATCAACTCATTGCCAGATAAGTGGCTGTCTCATAAACCCTTCATATATAAGGTTTAGTAAAGAGAAATCCATCATTTTTGCATGACATATAAGCTTTTATGTCGTGTAGTTAGAATGATCCAGTCTATGCTCTGTTTTGTTCTATAAATTGTTTCCATATTGAAAGTAATTTCATTATTTTCCATTCCATTCTCCTGAAGTGAACCTTTCAACAGGAAATTTATTCGCCATAGACAAGAATTAGACGGTAATCACTTGGTGCCAAGTCCGGAATATAAGGTGGTGCCAAGATCTCGGAACTTCTGGCGAGCTACTATGGGTGTTGGTGTTGTCCTGATGGATTATAACTCCTCTCCCATTGGGCAGAGCTGGGCGCTTTTGGACGATTGCTTCCTTCAGGCAGCCTAATCGTTGATAGTACAGGTACGAATCCTAAAAATTTGGGTGTAGAAGAACAACTCATAGTAGGGGATTTCCTACAAATCCCTCTAAACGCATTGCAATCCCTTCCTGACTAT
>JAHXMU010000079.1:66842-81892 GCA_019455685.1 Philornis downsi
TCAGTAAAGTCGTTAGCAGTATTTAGAGAAAACTCTGAACACGTTTGAAACAAATGAATGCAATAGGATACAAATATGATCTAAGACATTCCATAATTACAACTTCAGCGCTCCACCTCTGGACCCCGTGGAATTATTAGCTTTCGTATGTTGCAATGACTACTAATTCTCTACTGGGTCCCCTTTTAACAAAAACTCATCATAATTTCTTAATACAAATCTCATTAACGCTCACAAACAAACTGTCGTACGCGGCTGACATGGCAAAAATATTCACCTCCTGCCATTGCAGGATATAGGATTCAATTTCAGGACATCTTCCTCCCGATGGCGGAAGTGAAAAGCGTAGCATCTTTTACTGAGGAGACATCAGGCTAATCACAGGAACATGTGGCATACAAATTAAGTAAATACTTGTGGTGCTGCATGTAAGCGTAGAGCCTCTACTCACGTGCCTCAGAAAGTTGCAGGATTACATATGGGACACACATATTCGACACATGTTCTATGCTACCCCCTAAGACACATTACAATCCGCCCCGACGACCCATAAAGCATCATTATTTTTTATTAGAGTCTGAGACGCAAGTTGTATTTATAAACAGTTTTTTTTTCGTTCGCTTTCACACTGGTGGTATATCCTTCTTGAGCACTCCCAGAATCCTTTTCTGATACTCGTACAGTATTAAATTGTAACAAATCAAAAAAAATCTGTGTCAAAATAAAGGCGAAAAACCATAAAATCTAATCAAAAGTAAAACTAAAGGAAAAACTTAATACACCCAGGACTTGCAGCAGCCACGTAGGAGGAGGAGGGCGAGACAAGCAAACAAACACAACAGTTGACAAAGATGTTGACGTTGACAAAGATGCCGGCGACCAGGCACGGTGGAGGATTAACTAATATGTACAAGAATTAAATCTGGCTAAAATTGGTAATGGAAATAACTTTAACGTCATACTAGTCTTCAACTATTAGAGAGTTAGTTGGTTTGGGGGTTTAGGATGTTGCTCTAAGGAATCTTTGAGAGCTAAGAATGTTCCGACGAGTTGTGAACTTTTAATCTCTAAAGATGTCAAAGTGTAGCAAATTAAGTTACATAGCATATGTTGTTGTCGTCATACATGCCACAAACTTCCATCAGTGAGTGAACCAAAGTGATGAGTAAGGCGAAAATCATATCCTTTGAGGACTACATATATGGCGTAGAACCTAACAGATAAAGGGTAAAGCTATCTTGTGCATATTTCGAAGATTTTCTGTGACGTCAATGTTTACTAGTGCATGTTTTACTATAGTAACTATTTCTGTACGTCTTCATAATGTTTTGAATAAAAAATGGTGGGTTTTAGCTGTACATTACTAATATTAAATTCAAGTATATATATGTATATGTAGTACACATATTCGGTTTGTATATTGTTTGTGACTCAAATTTATTAAAATGATTCGCATGCCATCTGTAGTATATAAAATGTAGTGTTTTAAAAACTTTCGCCAATATGTAACGACTTCCTGAACTTCCATTGTAATCGCGTAATTATAACGAGTCTGCACGGAACGAACAAACCCGAATCGGCTTTCAAATATTGTTGCAGTTAGTGTTTTCGTACTTCATTTTTGTACAAAAAAAAAAAAAATTTTGATATGTCATATTATAATGGTATAACAGTTTTGTCGATTTCTTCCAACAAGAAGATTAGGATTGATACTCCAGAAAGATTTCAGTCGACTCTTTCGAACTAAGGGATCTCTGTCGATTCCTCGAAAAAGATAATCCTCTGGGCATAACGATTCGATTTGCATCTTCTAAACAAAACGATTTGTTACTTTTTGTTCAAATTATTTTCGGTTGTTATTCCAAATAGCATGATTTTGATCAATCCTTCCAAGCACAATGTTTGTGGTCGAATCGTCCCAGCAAAACGAATTTAGTTGGTTCATTCCAACGGGAAGTACTACACAAATATTAGAAGCAGCTAGTTATTTTCAATAGGACGATTTCGTTCTATTTGGTCTATTCAGTCGGAACAGAGCGATTAGGTCCGATTGCGCTCAACAAAACCATTTTTGGCGATTCTTCCTAGCTGAATAATACCTCCTAACAGAACGATTTCATTCGACGCTTTTCCAAAGGTCGGCTCTGATTGCTTCTTGTTAACGGTATGATTTCAGCCGGATGATTTTGTTCGATATTTGCCAACTGGATGACAGACAAATACTAACTTACGGTGTATGGACATTTGGCCGATCCTTGGTATTAACACGAGTTATGATCATCATCTTGTTATAGCCAAGATATGCACAATATTGAGCTGTACAGTGCTCTTAACAGAAAGTGGATGGCAACTGCCACAGAATCCGCATTTGGTTATCAATGTTTGCGCTCAAATAAGCGCGCGATGATCGTATCCGAGCATCATCTTATTGCACCAAAGACTTCGGGGTGTTTGAACAAACTTGTCCAATTATTGTAGCACAACAAACCCTTCCCCGTTGTTCCTGACACAAATTAGCAACATATTGCGAAATCGACGGTAATTGCAAAACTTGTTGGCAGAGTTGCAGAAAAAGGACGCCATATACATGGCTATGGGTGGAACGATGATATACTATAAAGTTACAGAAATGAATAAAGGTTGGATAAAAAGTAGAATTTGTGACAAAGGACCCCCCATTTAAGGGCAATGATGGGAATCGGTGCACAGATATTCAAAATGTAATGCAAATATGGAGGGAGCTGATAGGAAACTCTACGTGTCTATTGCTCAGCGTACATATTGTGGAGAGACTACAGCCCGTTTTACGAATAGGCCTAATGCTATTGTGATGATGAGAGAAAGGCTCCAGTATAAAAAGAATTCGAGAAATGAATTCAATGCCTGGCGCAGAAGAAGATGACCAAAACTCTGTTGAGGGGATCGGCTTTATGAAACCTTTCAGGTCTAAGTTCGATGAAATGTAAATGTGCAGCCCACACATTATAGTACAATTGGTATTTTTACTAGGATAGATTTCACAACTGGCCCACCAAATAGATTGAAATGTAAGAATACTTTCTTTCTTAATTTCCTGAAGAATACCTCGCTACCTAGAGAAATCCAATAGGTGGTATTGGTATTATCGTCCCTTTAAAGTATTTGCTTGTTAGCAACATCTCAGTTGCATCTTCCTCAATACGCAAAATGATTTCCATGTTTGTTGCATTTAAACATTGATAACACAATGTTACAATTTTACACTTGCCTCTCGCATTTAGTAATCGGACTATGGGATCCACCCACCTAATGGTTCACAACATTATAAGACCATCCAGTGGTTGTTAAAACCACGAAGATTACAGGCATTACACACATTACAATGTGGTCTAAATATCCTAGTTCACTTCCCCTAATCCGGGTTCTGGGCTCTGGGGCAGAGATAAAATATCAAGAGCACATTACTTGTTTCTGTTGCAGCAACATGCAACATATCATGCTTGTCTCTCTTATAACATAACCTGAGGTTAAACATTCAACGATGTCGGAGAGTCATGTGGTCCAATGTCCTTCGTGTGGGGTCACAAAGTTTTTCGTAGGTCCTTTGTAAAAACACAAATGCTATGTATTTGAGGTTGTTGGTGTTGCTGTAATAGTTCATATGTGTTTATCCTTCTAAAGTTTGCGCTCTACATCTTGTCATGTGTGACCACAAATGGGTAAAAACGCACGAAATAGAAGAATGACAATATCGAACAGATGTTTTGCATTTTGGTTTGGGTGTGAGAGATTTATGGTGGTTTAGTGGTTAGCGCAAAGGCATTAGTAAGTTTATAGAATTTAATTGAATGTAAGTTTTAGCAACTGTTTTCGATGTCTTAAAGGAATGGAATATATGTTAAGAGAAGAAACGGCAAGAATTTAATAGAGTTTAATTATGAGTTGTCTTTTTGATTCATCCTTGGATTCCCCACCTGCGCAAGAAAATTACTGCGGCTGGGTGAGAAGGAAGTCTAAACTATTTGCAATTGGTTGGAAATTTTCGTCGAGGAAGAGTATTTGATAAGTTGATGGTTGAACCTGTTATTAGCCAAGGAAGTACGAGTTTTGTGTTCTCTGGAGTTGACGAAATAATTTTTTTCGCATAGAAAAGGAGTATTTAGTTGCCTATCATTGTTTATTTCTTTCAATGAAAACGTAATAGTTGATCTCATAGAGGTAGTAAATTCTTAACTGGAAAAATACATATTTCCTGGCTTAAGATCAGATTTTTCCGACAGAAGTATAAGTATTTCTAATCACAAGAGTGGTTTTGTAGTACGAACACAACCAACACGATCCTTTTTCTGACCAATGAAGTAAGCATCTCGCGAAAGAGGTAGTCGTTATTCCTCTTTTTTTCTTCAAACTTTTGGTTTCTTCGCAACGAGGAAGCAGCCTTTTCCTAAGGAAAAAATGGCCTTAATCTGTGGTCGAAGTAGTCAGACTTTCCCTAACCGAAAAAGTTAACTTTATGGTGAGAGAAGAGGCAGTCTTCATATAAGTCATATAAGTAGTTTTTCCCCGACTTAAGAGCTAGTTTACTTCTGGCGGAAGAAGTTGTTTTCGTCGAACCGAAAAAGTAGTTCTGGTAAGCCGTCTTGTTTTCGATCGATGCAGTTGTCTTCTTCAAATGGAATGATCGTCTCCTGGCCTCATATGTACCTTTAACCTAACCGGCAAAGCAGTCTTTCTAATCGATTAAGTTGTATTCTTGTGTAGTCTTCATTTGTGGAAGAAGTAGCCTTTTTATGCTCCAAGATTTTGCCCTTCTCTTACCAAAAAAATAGTTCTCTTGGAGGAAGTTGTATTTTATTTGTTAAATAAAAAATCTTCGTGCTGATTAAATAGTATATCCCTGAACGGATTACTAGTTTTCTTCTGGCTTAGCATGTTTGATTCTTCCGGAGGAAGAAGCCGGAGAAGTTTTTTTTTTACCCCAAAAGATAGACTCTGTTAGCCAAAGAAGCGGTTTGCGTCTAATCAATGAAATTGTCTTCCTGTAACTTAAGAAGTGGTCTTCTTGTAACCTAAAAATAGTCTTCTTTTGTAACAATGAAAGTGGTTTTCCTTTGATATATGGCGGTCTTCTTCTGGCTAAAATGAAGACTTCTCTTTGACATGAAGTTGAACTTTTCCTTCTGACCAAATAACAAACTGCTTTTAACCGAAGAAGCAGACTCCTTTTGGTTAAACATGTCTTATTGTCACAGAGATTTCCTTCTTCCGGCCGAAATGACAGTCTTCTTTTGACTTGAGAAAAATCTTTCGTATAGTCTTTCCTTCTTCTGCTCCAATAACTAAACTTCTGACCGGATAAATCTCTTCTCTACGGATTGGATAAATAATATTCTTTGAACGAATATTTAGTCGTTTTCCTTTTCTGAGCGAAGATGTAGCTTTCTTCATTTGATCTAAGAAGTAGCAAGAAATAATTTTGTTATCGACCCCAGAAGTAGCTGAATCGATTTAATGATCAAATGAACAGACCGCTCTTCTTTCTTCTTTCTTAGAGTCGAAATTTGAATTTCTTAGCAAGCAAAAAATGGTCTTTGTGAGCGTAGAAGTAGTCGTCTTCCGGCCGGAATAGTATTTTTGTCTGAAGTTATAACCGTTTTCTGGCCGAAGACGGAGTCTTTGCTAATCATAGAAGGTTTCGTCTTTTGACAAAAGATTTAGTCTCCTTTTACCCAAAAATGTAGCTTTCTTTAGATCCACTTCTTTGACTTAACAGAAACGCTTTTGTCGTCCAAAAATCTATCATGTTTTAACTGAAGAGGGGATATTTTTAACACAGAAAAAGTAATATTTCTTGAACGAAACATGCAGGCTTATTCTGAACAATATTTTGGCCCAAAGATAGTTTTATTCTATCAATATCCCTGGACTCTTACTAAGATTCAGAAGTACGGCTCAATTTAAAAGAGGCACTGTGATCCAATTTCATATTTTAACATTGTTTATAGCTGAAATTTGCTATATATCCATAAAGCTTTATAATGTTACTTTGTGGAAGTAGATATGCCTATTTGCTTTTTCTCTGCTTACTTTCTCACAAATCTCACGAACTCTATAAACTCCCTAAAAGGACAGTTTTGTGAAACATTTCGTTCCAGTTGTCTTACAACATTTTGACTCGTTTAATGCAATCATTCTTTCAAACTTTTAAGATTCGCTAAATTTTCAAACAATAGTCGTTCATCTCTCATTGATTTCCGCCCTCACTACCAATTGCATGTTAGTTCTTTGTATACGTTTTTGGTGTCATTAGAAGCAAACTTTATCCTTTGGAACTTTCCTCATATGAGGGGGATGTTTGTCGGTTAGGCAGAGAACCAACATCACACACATTCGTCGTGTTTGGTGTTAGGAGAAGTTACAGAAGATAGAGGATACCAAAAAATGCAATGCTTGTTTGGGCAAATTTATTGCAATCAAACAAAAGTTGATTTGAAAACTTTAACGCTTTTTCAAAATACGAGTTAAAAACTAGAAAAGTTTTCCAGAAAGAAAAACTTAAAGATTAAAAGTTTGTCATTTTGGGAGAAGAAATGAAATTACAATTTTTAAAGTCATATGCAATGACGGATTTTGTGGGGCAATTAAGGCAAAGTATATATTATATATTTGAAGTTCATATATGAGGATGGTATAGAAAATATGATGTAACAAGTTAAGTTTGTTCTAAAGAGATTTTGTTTCAGTTCTGTAAAGCAAGGTATTTTTGAAATGATGGGGTTCTTCTTATGTCTCTCGAAGAGGATGACATCTTATACGATAGGATTTCGACAATTGTAATGGTGCTAAAACGACTTCCGGGCTGTCTCCAAGGGTTGGTCAACAATCGACTTTCTGCGCCCTCAGGATTTTCTGTAATGGGGTAACACTTTAGTCAGTCAGTAAAATCTTCTGAAGGACGATAACTTCTGCGTTATAGATTTTTGGGATTTAAAGGTGGAACGGGAAAACTTCTGCTGATGACAGACAGGGTTTTTTTGTTCTCAGAGCGAAACATCTTTTGTGGTCAAAATAAACCTTTATGTGCTTAATGCAGTTCTTGTGTTCGTCCCCAAAGTAATCTACATTTGCGAATAGTAGGAAACTCATTTTCTCATAAGAGACTTTCTTCCAGTATCAGATGAACATTTCTTCTGCGGGCAGTAGAAAGTTTGTACTACCGGCAGACGACAACTTTTGAAGAAAGAAAGAAGAAGGTGAAATTAGTTTGTTCATATTAGAGAAGTTCTTCCGGTCAGAAGAAAACTCTTTATGGGGAAGAAGGTAACATAATTTTTGGGGAGGAGAGAAGCAATTCTCGATATAGAACGGATCTTTTTCATTAGGCGGCAGAGAAATTCTTCTTGATGTTGTAGTAAGTGATATGCTTTTCATAACTAGTCACCGTTCGCTTTAGAAATGGGTCGATTTTGCTGCGACTCAGGAGCGATTCGCAGACAGATCTTCCGTGCATAGGGATTTTTGTGAGTTAATTCGCGTGACAGCCATACATGGCTTGTATCCACTCTTTTGTATCCAGTGGTTGCAAACTGCATTTTGTGCAATGTTTAGGTCCTGGGCAATCGGCATAGTGATTATATGATCGCCAGGATTATCAGGAACATAAATACTGCTAAAATTTTCGGCACCTATCTTGCGTTTTTGCCTTTATCGTAGAAAAACAACAAAATATGGTATATTTGCTCTTTGTTGGTGACCATGTTTGATGTCTGATCAAATAATAATAAGTCAATTAATCACAAAACTGTCAAAGTAGTTTTTTAGTACGAAATCTTATATTTCTAACGCCATCTAGCGTAACCCGATTGCAATTATAAAACACGAAATATAATTTAATGAAGCCATCTATCGAAAAAATAAGGAGTTTATTTTTATTTTATATTTCCCCAAATATTTGTTGTAATTCTTCTCTCCTAGTATTGCCATCTCATGGCATTAAGGTTAAATCTACCCTATCTCCTTAGTCCATTAAATACAAATGTCTAAATATTTACTTATATTCGTAATATCACTCGGATTATGCATATAGCCTGTCCCTTAGAAAAAGATGCCAATTTGTAAAAAACCGGGGATTTCCTTAATATCTCATTTAAAATGTCTTTGATTTCTCATCAAAGCAAGGACCTTTTTTCCTCCCTGCTCAATTTAATGGTCATTATTTAGTGCTTAATGGTCAAAACCGACAACAACAGTCTCACCGACAATAACCATTAACATTAACGTTTATTGGAAAATCCGAAAAGAGGAAGAATCGGGAACGAACTGAATAAAGAATTGTGATGCTAACATCGAAAGTAATTTTAACTTATCACCTTTTTAAATTTAATGTTACATAAAAATTAACTGTGCAACAAGAGTCATTTACGGACAGACGGCGGATGTGGGAAACTGCAATGGGCCAGCCAACAAACAACAAATGGGACAGCGAGACAAATGGCTGATGTGTGACAGTGCCAGACATTTGGGATGCTGCTCTTGTCTTCCTCTACTGCTCCCTACTGCTTCATCGCGCAAAGGAGGGCAAAACGGAAAATGGGAGTTGATAAAAAACCGGTAAATAAAGTTACTACATAAAACATACAACCGCCACATAGTTGAGGTCGAGAATAACTGAGCCGCAAAATGTAATAAACATTTATATAGTCTGCGGTTTTTTATTGCACTTTTTTGCATTAAGCGCTCTCTGGGTTGACACCCGTGGTTTTGGTAGGAGTGAGGACCGGTAATGATGGTGTTTGTTGGGACGTAGAAGCTACAGCGAGGGAAAATCTAAATTCCTATATGCGTGAATTTACAATGCCAAACAAAACTTAGTAATTTTTAATTTTTATAATAAGAGATTGTCAAGTCGAAATTTGTACTTGCCTTTCTTCATCTTTGGAACTAAATTTATTCAACGGTTCGGTTGGTTCCGGATCATTTTATGACTTGCTGGTATGCTGAAAACATCTCTTCGTAGATTTTAAAACGGCAATATTTTTCCGCAAAATTACGTGATTTTTTTTTTTTTTTTTTTGATACCAATCAAGGGGTGGCGCATTTGGTGCCTAAAATATGTTTTAAAATTAAGTTGACTGCCAACATAATTTGGAATGTCAATCTCTCCACCAAGTTTCCTAATTATCAATCGACGATTTTTGCGCATCAAATCTAGGATTTGTTGGAGCAGTAGTAAATATTGGTGGTCGTCTGGAGAACTCTTTATTTTGAACGCGTAAACACTTTTTATAAACCTTTCTTTCTGATAAAGTTTGTTCACATAAGGCCTTTTGCAAAGTTCAAAATATGTTTGCAGCAGAAATTCTGTTTTGTAAACAAAATCAAATGCAACTTCTTTGCTCAACAAAATCACACATTGTGAATATCGCCGAAATCACTTTTGGCGTCGTACAAAACAAAAAAAATTAAGCGTATCTGAAACACTAATGAATTTTATTATGTGAAATTTGGCACAGATATCTGTCATAGTGCTACCGACTTCATATATCCTCCACCAGGAATGTGGGATCCGAGTTAAGTGGTTAGAGTTCAACACATGCTTTGGGATGCACAATAGATTTTACATGAAGGAGAACAACACATGATTGACAGTTCAAACTACCCAGTGTATATCTCGTGATGTACCTATACTTTAGGTCATAAAAGAACAAAATGTTTGCCCGGAAGTATAAAATATTTTAAGGTTGATTGAGAATATCTGAAGAACAAGAAAGCAGTATATGAAATTTGTTAGTTATTTATTATTTCGAAGTCGATTTCGCAGTTTTCCAGATTTAACACCATAATCAACACTGCTGAATTTTGGAGTGATATTGAAAGGCTGCACTTTGTCAAAATTTTGTTTACTTTATTGATTTGTGGTGTCAGCCAAAATTTTAGAAGACCTGACCACAATCTTTCGGATTATTTAACTTCAAAGCTCTTCTGATTAACCCGTAAATTTTTACACTCATAAACTTTGTTTGATTGTATAAAATGCTAACAAACCTTGAAATTATGAACTGCATTGGTATGCCCCTTTTAGTGACCGGGACGCAACTGTTCCAGCTGTGTTAAATTAAATATCTAGCGCCAGAAATAATAGTCCATTATTCATTAGTTAACGAACTTATATTTTTTCGAATTATTACCAGTCTTTTATATGGGGTTTTTTCTATTATTTCTGTAGTACATCATGTGACTTCGTACTAACCGTGATTATGAAATTCATTAAACGGTGACAACATAATGTAGTAAATTGTTTGAGATGATAAAGGTGAAAGTAAACTAATGTCGTTAGAAGATGTATGTTGATTATCATTTTTCTTTCCCACCAAAATTATTTAGTTTTACGTTTCATATCTTTTCGCCTATTTAACATAATATAAATAGGATGCCAGCGTTTTTCGCTAAAAGTTAAGGATATGCTAAATAGGCTATGCTGACTTCTCGCGGTGAAGCTCCATATAAACCAGAGATTACTGTTTTTTTTTCTAACCCTTATATGTAAAACGATCGACTACTCCTATACCTGTATTAAAAAGTAACTGATCTGCATAAATACTAACAAATACGATACCAAACATAAGGTGTGACGTAGAAACATCTGTCCCTCCGATTTCATCGTAGGAAAACAGCGCAAAAACAATTTGGCAGCACTTGTTTTTCTTGGTGAATAGAACATACTGCCAAGTTTATGTAGCTCTTAAGTTCCGGAAGAACAAATTTGAAGAATATTTGTTGTGTGACATTTTGATGGCAGTTTCGTATATGAGAACCCAAAATGTTTAATTTCGATATGCCCCAATGTCCAATATAAGTATTTTGCATGATACTGTAAAATATCAGCTCCAGTTGCCAGAAGTCCACACATTACACGTTAAGCTTTAACATACAAATAGTTTCAGGTGTCATAATCACTGTTAAAACTCTATAAAGTGAATACAGTTCGTCGGAATGAGAAGTTGATGTTATTTTGTTATTACATTATTATGTTTAAAATGTCACCGTTGTCGTCATTATTAGCACGACTATCAACGCCTCAATGTTTGTCGTAGAAGCGCGTTACACGCCCTTTTTGTGTTAACACTTTATTCAACGCTTTGTTTGTTGGAGGATTTACAGCCACAGACAGACAGACAGACAAGCGGACACACAGAGGATCATTTCGCAATGTAGTTTGTTTGGGGCTTCCCTTGTTCAATAGAGCAATAGAGGTGTATTAATAAAACTTAATGAATATTGATTATTGTTATTGACAGTTTTCATGCGTATTAGTGAGAGAATGTCAGAATGAGAGAAGCAGAGAATGTGTTAGTGTTTTATGTTGTACAAGCAATTTCCACTTCCGTTGATTATTTCATTTTTGATGTTGAATGGATATTATCCTTATACATCTATTACATGAATCGTTTTTCCGAGGATTTTAAAGTGTTTTAAATGGCTGCATTTATAGAAAGAAATAGTTGAATTTTGACTAAACAGTTTGGTACTTTGGTAAATTTTCTTTTTTGTGTATATAAGTTTCCTTTTTCGTAGGCAGGAAAAAGCCAATATAATGAAAGCAACACTTCTCAATGAATGTGAAGTTTTGTAAGTGCATGTCGATTTGAAATTAAAGGTGAAAACAGGCAGTCGTTTTCAAAGAGTGCCAAAAAATTGTGTGCGAGTCAGTATTTGAATATGATGTCGACTTAGGACTATTTTGAATAACGCAAATCGTACGAAAATAATACCCTTATGTTCAAAATGGTCCATAGTCGAAATACAGAGTCTTGGTGGTCTCACGATATCATATCCATTTCAATATTATTGTGTCATTTTTCTTTGGAGTTCGAAATTGACGAACACTCAAGATTGCCCCAGTAAATGATTGCTAATGATGCTTGTTTTATATCGCGAATTTTCATAAGTTATCCTGAATTCTCGGAAATGTCATTTACGTCATCTATGGCCACCACTATGGGTTCTTCAAGCTGAAAACCAGTACAGAAGTTTCAGCCAGTTAAACTGTATGAGTGGTGTCACAATGGGCATGTGATCTCTCGGTTATTATCAAATATCTATCCGAATTATTATCGATTTTTTCTAAATCGGTCAACTTGTGTGAGAGCTACCCTAAGAGGCGAAGCAGTTCGATCATTTTCATTCTCAGAAGTAAACTTACTGAACTATAATTACTTAATTACATCCAAAGTATTGCAATTGAATGAAAGATATGCACCTAGGAATATTTGGGCTACATCAGTTAATTTATAAGGGAGATACAAGAAAGAAGGTGGGTTTAATTTTACCGAGAACCATAAAGGGCAAAAATTGGAGTTACTGCAACGTATGGATTGGGACAGCGTTGGGATTGGGAAAAATATAATTTAATTTGGGTAAATCGGTCAATTTATGTAGAAGGAATCGATCTCAGACTTAAGTTTATGATGTGCTAAATTTGGCGTGGATTGGTGCGACTCACCGAAAGATATGAACCTAAGAACTTTTGGGCTAAACCCGCCATTTGTATGGGAAATATCAGAAGTGGCGTTGCTATTTGATCGATTTCCCACAAGTTGCGAGAAGCATAATATAGCAATACAATGGACCAAAATTTAGGTTAGAAATTATAGAAAAAAGCTCGGCTCGGGTGTCACCAATGGGAGCGTACTGGTGAAGTCCATTTGCATTTTCATACACAAATTAACTAAACGCTTGGCATATGCTAAGTTTAACTGAATCCCCCAGTGTAGCTAAATGAAATATATGAACCTGTAAGCAAACGGGTTAAATCGTGCATTTAAGTAGAAGGTATTAGTAGACACAAATTAAGGTTGCCGTGGTCTGCGACTTTAGAAATATAGGTTAAGGATTGCATTTCGGTTAACCAATCACTTTTTATGGGAAGTGTAAAAGCGGCTCGTCGGTTTGGTCTATTTACAAATCTCGGTTAAGGTCTGGTTAAATATGGCGCGGCCCCAAATATCCAGAAGAAGATTTATGACAGCTATCTTGCCCACCAGCCAGCCAGACCTAAATTCGTGAAACACATTTGGTCAAAGGATGCTTGGTAGTTTACAAAGCTCCGTTGTGGGTGTTAAATTTTTCGCCGTGTCAAATTCATATACATTCACCCCATAGGGTCAAGGTATATGAGAATCGTTGTGGAATTTATTCATTATTTTCCACACAAATTTAGTAATGTTAGACCCCCCTTTACTAAATTATAAATTATACTCAAAAAAATCATGGTTTCACATGTATAATCCTGAAATCAAAAATCTGTTCTTGGTATGGAGCTTGGAAAAATGCTTGTCCACTCGCTAAGGCAAGGTCATAAAGTTGTTGATACCGCCATATTTGAATGATTTTGACTGTCTTTTTATATAGAAGTCGCGTTTTATGAATCTCATGTTGCTGCATTTCGTAACAGAAAATTTCCGTGAGCTGCTATGTTACTTTCTTTGTCGTTCTGCAAAGCCTAGAATTTGTCTTATCCGGACTAATTTATTCGATCTCTCTTAAGCGCTATACAAGTATTTCCATTTTTCTTTATTTCGTTTTATATTTCTTTGAGAAATATTTTCATATACGCATATTTTCTTGTCATTGTGTTATTTTTGGTTGTGGTCTATCCTTTGTATTGCAAAACTCCCTAAGGTTGAGGGTTTCCAGAAAGTCAGCTGACTCCATAGGCAGCATCACTACAGCTCAGCAACGGTCACATTGTTGGTCCCACCAACAATAGTAGAATAGATGGATGTAGAAAAGAATCCCTTCTTGTAATTATCTATTCCGGTCATGTCTTTAACATTTTGCAAGATGTCATCATCAGCAGTTGTCTGTGTATGTGTTTGTGTGTGTGTGTGTGTGTGTGTGTGTAAGGGGGTTTGTAGTGTGACTGTCTGCCATCGTGCGCCTTCTTGCCTATTTAGAGATAGTATTTGCTCATACCATTGGTATTCTTCCCCTGACTTTAGACGTGTCTTTCACATTCCTTTTCACAACTCATATGTTGCTGGGGTTGTTGCCGGTAACAAAGGGTCGATGAAGAATGGTTCGCGAAATTCCTTTAGATAAACGAGGTTAGCATGGGATTGTCAGTTACTACATACTCTTCTTTTATGTAGAGAAAAATGTGTCGGAGAAGTGACATTTTTTCAAATATAGGAAATGTGTCGGAGAAGACAGTTTTTTCGTACATGGGAAAGATGTCTAAGAAGAAATTGTTTTTCGTATATTCAAGTATGTATGTATATGTATATATATAAAAATACCATCGTATGTAAAAATGTGTCGGAGAAGATACTTTTTCCTATAGAGAAAAAGTGTCGGGGAAGGTACTTTTTCGTATATAGAAAGTGTCGGAGAATGTACTTTTTCGTATATAGAAAAAGTGTTGGAGAAGATACTTTTTCGTATATAGAAAAAGTGTGGAGAAGATTGTTTTCATATATAGTAAAAGTGCCGGAGAAGGTACTTTTTCGTATATAGAAAAAGTGTCGGATAATATACTTTTTCGTATAGAGAAAAAGTGTCCGGGAAGATACTTTTTCGTGTATAAAAAAAGTGTTGGAGAAGATACATTTTCGTGTATAGAAAAAGTGTTGGAAAAGATACTTTTTCGTATATAGAAAAAGTGTCAGAGAAGATACTTTTTCGTATATAGAAAAAGTGTCAGAGAAGATACTTTTTCGTATATAGAAAAAGTGTCAGAGAAGATACTTTTTCGTATATAGAAAAAGTGTCGGAGAAAATACATTTTCGTATATAGTAAAAGTGCCGGAGAAGATACTTTTTCGTATATAGAAAAAGTGTCGGAGAGGATACTTTTTCGTATATAGAAAAAGTGTCGGAGAAGATATGTTTTCGTATATAGTAAAAGTGCCGTAGAAGATACTTTTTTGTATATAGAAATAGTGTCGGATAAGATACTTTTTCGTATAGATAAAAAGTGTCTAGGAAGATAATTTTTCGTGTGTAGAAAAAGTGTTGGAGAAGATTCTTTTTCGTATATAGAAAAAGTGTCGGAGAAGATACTTTTTCGTATA
>JAHXMU010000079.1:81902-120742 GCA_019455685.1 Philornis downsi
GAAGATACTTTTTCGTATATAGAAAAAGTGTCGGAGAAGATACTTTTATGTATATAGAAAAAGTGTCGGAGAAGATATTTTTTGGTACATAGAAAGTGTCGGAGAAGATACTTTTTCGTATAGAGAAAAAGTGTCCTGGAAGATACTTTTTCGTGTATAGGAAAAGTGTCCGAGAAGACAATTTATCAAGTATAGAAAACCTTTTAGAGAAGACATTTTTGCGTGCATAGAAAACTTGTCGGATAGGCCATGCATAGAAAACTTGCCGGAGAAGACACTTTCGTGTATAGAAAACGTGTCGGAGAAGATAATTTATCGAGTATAGAAAGCGATTCGGAAAAGACATCTTTTCGTGCATAGAAAATTTGTCGGAGAGGACATAGAGAATGATTCGGAGTCAGGTTATTTTTTTCAACCTCGAAATTTTCATTAACACCTCAGACATCGATTGAAATAACCATTGAAGTGACCGTTTACGTCCCGAATACTTTTCCAGAAGACTATTCTTCTGCCGATTCCTTAAGTTTTCTTAGCTTACTTATTTATTCCTTACAACTGTTAATATCCTTGAAAACTTTTCATACGACATCTCCTCTATTTCCATTAGTAAGATGCGTGGTGGCTGTTTCGACTTAATCATGCCTTGCATTTCTATTATATTACATCATCTCTTTCCATAGAATTCATTCCTTTTTTTTGTTGTTGTAGCAAATAGCTTGCAGGATGGGGATAGACAACAAGTAGGTGGTAGGTTAAGCATATTTAAGTTTATTTTCTCTTCTGTTGTTTTTTTAGATTTATTTCATTTCGACATTTTCCAATTTGAACTTGTGAGTGGTTGTGTGACATATCGTCGTCTTCGTCGTCTATGTTGTTTCTAAGGATTTCGATGGCTGTTTTACTGGGTAAAAATTCATTTCATATTACTCTAGAGTATTGAATGTTGAGTGTCATCATCATCTTCGTTGCTTTGAGCTCTTTTGCAGTCTTAGTTGTGAACAAGTATTTGTACTTAGTCTTATTTTTTTTTTCTTCCCGATATCGTTTCAGCTGTGAATTTGTTTCTTTTTTTCTAATGTTGCTTTTAATTGTTTTGTTTTGAGGGATTTTTATTCTTAAACATTTTCAATTGCTTGTTTTATATTGGTTGTATAGATGGAATGTCTTGATATTTTCGGATGGAATGGATGTTGTGGATAAAAAATGCGCGGTAGAAAAAAAAGCAGATTGCTAAAATTTTATATGCGAACGACTTAAGATTTAATTGAGTGTATTCCCTTGGGAGAACTAGATTTAAAAACATTATTTTTGAATTTGAGTTTGGAAATTTAATGATTTAAAGATATATTTCAAGCGTCTCTCATACTAAATTTGTTAATTTGTATTCTTACCTGTCCAACGTTCTTCTTGAATGGCGAATATTAGCTTTATTTGCGAAATAGGTTAAAGCAACTTCTCTGTAAAGGGTCCAAATAGGGTTATTCCAACAAAAAGCTGAACACTGGTAAACCCGGTTTTGTTGCAATTCTCTTCGCTTTAATTTTTAAAAAATGAGTGAAATATGCTGAATAATATGTAATTTAAAAATCGGTTTAATAATCAAATAATTTGTTCTGAACCGGCGGACGATGTGGGTCTTGTGGACAATGCATGTGCCACGAGCACGAGCTGACGAAGTTTGTAATCAAAATTTTACTGGCCGACTTGACATATAGATGGAGCCAGTAGGTTGAAAAAAAAATTGTTTTGGTGAAAAGGGGCTACAAGGTTGCCCCACCATATGTTTAAGTTTTAAGGAGTCACGTTGTTTAATATTTTTATTTGAGCCATGAAAATTAAACGATCTCAGTGAATTTGTAAACATGGAAAAAATTGCTCAGCGTTATGTCATTCTACATTTTCATTTGAAAGGTCTCAATCCAACCAATATTTAAGCCGAGTTAGATTCCACTTTAGAGGAGTGGACCGTACGAGCTGCCAAAATTAACACCGAAAATGATAGGCATTTCAAAAAATGGTATACATCGTATATTGACCGATGATTTGAAGATGAGAAGGCTGTGCGCAAAATGGGTGCTGCGCTTGCTTTCAATAGACTAAAAACCGTGTCGTGAAGATGTTTCAGTAAAGTTTGGCGATGTTTCACCGCAATAAAGCCGAGTTTTCGCGTCGATTTATTACATGGAGAAGACTTTGGTCCACTTCGCATCTGAGACAAAAGAACAGTCAAGGCTGTGGAGTGGGATGGGAGAAGACGGTTCCATCTGCAGGCGAGGTCATGGCTTCTGTATTTGGGGATGTGCGTGGCATTATTTTTATTATCTTCAGAAAGGAAAAACCATCAACGGCGAATATTATGCTAATTTATTGCACAGTATGGAAAAATTCGAATTGCTTTATCACGCTCCTTATTTCCAGATTTATGTAGTTCCTATTTACAAACTTGAAAAAATGTCTCGGTGGTAAAATATTTGCCAACAATGAAGAGGTGGACTCTGCGATTGATGACTATGTTAAGGAATTTCACAATTCTTACTATAAACAGGGTATAGAAGCTATTGAATATCACTGGAAAAAGTTTTTCGAGCTAAAAGGAGATTATGCTGAAAAATAAAGAAACAGTTTTGGGGCGCGTCCTCGTGAGGCCGTTGAAAGAAGACCAGCTTTTTATGTGGTGCATCTCGCAATATAGCCAGATCTGTAACGGCAGTGTTCCAGCATTAATACCCATTAAACTGATCTGAAAGAACTTCAGATTCGGTTGTCTTCTGATCCTACCCGCACATTATTGCAAACATGCAGGAAGTTTACAAAACCAACGAATTTTGATGATTTGGAGCAATGCATTTGATTGATGATGCAGACAATTTTCTCTGTAACCCTACTGGGAATAACGAATATAATATATAATTAAAATTAATAATTTTGCTTGCCCAATTTTGTATTGTGATTTGGTTTTTTAGAGTTCAGTTGTTCTTGGAAAATGAAATTAGCTGCTATTAGAGTTGTAAAATAGAAGATTGTGAAAAGAAGATCTGTAGCAACGTTCATCAGCCACTCTGTATTTTCGGAGAATCAATAATTTAGCCTGCACAAATTTAGATTGAGATTTGTCTTTTCATCGTTCAGTTCTCGGAAAATGAACTTAGCTGCTATTAGAGTTGTGAAATAGGCGGTTGCCTAAGACATTTGTATGCATTCTGTTAAAAAACTATAGGAAATTCACCATTTAAAAGGTGGCTTAAATGGATTATTAAATTCTGTGCCGAAGGTTTTACTTTTAATGTGACATAGCTTTGACACTTCAGAGTGCTATATCCAATTAATTTACATAACATTGAACTGGGATTATATCGGTTTGTATATTTATTTCAATAGGCCTTTTATATGTTTCTATTTTTCTAATTTATATTTCTAGCATGTATTGTTAGTTTTTAATATCTCTTTCTCTGTTCTTTACAGGTAAGCGTTTATATATATTGGTTGGCAAGTATTAATGTTTTAAGTCCTCGATTAATCTGTCTTTAAATCCTGTTGAGGTAATAATTAAAATTCTCTTTAAATCTCGCTGTACACCAAACCTGCGGCAGACAAATCTTTCTTTGTGCGTTTTACCTGTGTTATTTATTCCCTTCCTCTTGAATTTGTAATTGTACTTTCGAGTCACCCTTACCGATGTCTATCCTCATCTGCTTACTTCATTGGTGCTGCAACCACTTAATCAGATTAAAACCCTAACAGCAACAATAACACAGGCTAAATCACCCAAGTCTAACTAATTAATTTACAGGAACTTGCAATAAAGTTGTTCTGTTGTAACAAATTTCGCTCACTAAGAACGACAAAAACCACTTTTTAATAGCAACAACTCAAAATTAACTTAAGATCTGCTTTGACATTCAACATCTAACAAATGCTGGAACCTCAAGCAATCCTCGGGGAGTAGTGAGAGTGAATGGACAGACGAATTAACAAATGGTTTTCAATTTATTTAAAACCCCTTTGCAGAGGGACAGGGAAAATATACACGCAGATAGAGGTGGCTGGCTGCCGTTGTTGTCTTAGATTATTTTTAGACAGTTTTGGTTGTGGATTTACATGGAACAGGAAGAAGTTCATAGCCAAGAGCATAAAGAAATTAACTGCTGAGATGGACAGACGATACCTTGGGGTTAGAGCTTTTCCCGTAGTTTTACTTTTCCCGAGAAACCGGGATTGATTTCCGGATTTCACGGGGGAAGTTTATATGCCGACACATATTTCAATTAAAAATCAAATTTGTTTTGCCAAAAAACACTAAATGTGTTGCACTGCAAGCATTTTCTAAATGTATAATTTCACCTAAAAACAAGAATGACATAATTCTGTTAACTTTTTTGTTTTTTTTTTTTTTTTTTTTTGCAAAGGTACACAATCTGTGTTGGGAGTACAACTAATTCTCGGCTTTCTTTCCTTTGAGGCTGTCCAGGAGTCGATTCAAGTTTTGGGCCTTTCAAATGACGTGATAGGAGCAACTTTTAAACGGAAGCGATAATCTCTGGTGAAATCAGGGGTTTAGGGTCAGATTTTTCAATTGAGGGCTTCTAAGTAGATTTTGACTGGTCCAGCAACATGTGAACGAGCATTATCATGCAATAGAATAGTCTTGCTCTATCTTAAGTAGTACTCGTATGTGGACTCGTTTTTCTTTGAGTGCTTGTCTCAATCTCATTAAGTGTCTTGGGTAGAGAGTCTCAGTAATAGAGTCCATTTGAAAAAAAAATGTCCGTATCTGAAGTTATGACACCTTTCACTCTGCAAACACAAAAATAAGAAAAAATAACAACAAGATCTGACTTCTTGGGAAAGGTATGTCAGAATCTCTAGTGCAGATATTTAGAATTGTTTAAGTAAATATTTTTAAAAGTCCTTGATGTTGCCGAGGTATTTGTTTCTCAGCTTTGTAACTGTTAAGGAGTTTTGGCCCATCGATTCCATTCACTATCTTTTCTAAGATAAATTTCCAATGGAATACCTCTTTGTATCTCTTCCCACAAACCAATAAAACACAAATTGACGCGGTAAATAAATATAGAGGTGAGTAGCTATTAACGCGTTTTCTCTTTAGTTGCCTTGGTTGATCCCCTCCTAAGTCTCCCAAGTCTGTTTAGGTGAATGGCGTTTGGCGAATTCATTCCCTGTTTATAGTAAATCAACCGACAAATACAATTGTGTAATTGCGTTATCTATACCCATAGTTTCAGTCATTCACTTATTCACTTACTCCTCTTCGTCCTCATCGTCGTCGTGATTTACGTTCAAACTATTATATCCAATATCATATTACTTTGTATTTAGCCAAAAGGTTTCTAAAACAACAATCCCTGCTGCTTGCCCACGAGCCAAACTCTCCACCCCCCTCACAATTTTCAATCTATCCATGGTGGATGCCCTGCGTTCAGTCAAGTGATTCTGTTGTTATTCATCCATCTCTTATGGACTTTGAGTTCGACACTAGCTGGTGAAGCAGTAGTAAAGGTGGCTGCGGTGAATATGGCTGTAACAGTTTCAACCCAGGCGTAATGAAGCGTTGTGAATGGAGATGCGCTGAAAGTATTAATTAAATTAAACGAAATATACGTGAAACATAAAAACCCTTTTTGACTGTCAATGTTGTTTGATAACAAATAAAATGAGCGGCAATAAATTGATGACACAAGGAGAGAATAAATGAAAGTGAATGAAGACGATACGACTATTGATGAACACTAGAGGTATTCTGTCTAGTAGGTAATTGAAAGGCTTGAAGGCCCATCGTCCAGAATGGCTGCCAACAGTTTATATACGAAATAAAGAAATTTCAGTGCATGCTATGAATGGGACATGGAAGAGTTTCTTAATGAACTTGCATGCATTCTATTTCTTCGATTCCTTGAAACGGAACCTACTGGCGAAAGGTCATGACTTTTGTAATGTTGGACAACTCCTTGTAAATGTAAACTTTGAAATTTTACTTAGATTTTCAAGAAAATTAGGAAATGGATATAATTCAATGTCGTTATTTTATGGTAGAAATTTAGATAAATCCAATGACTAAAGGGGGGTATCTGCTTGCGAGTTAGGAAAAATGTTTAACACTTTTTCAAAAATTTTTTCTTAGCAATTTTTTTAAATTGTGTTTTTTAAGTTTAATATTTTTTTAAACTTTTTAAAAAATTTTTTTTAAGCTTTTTAAATTTTTTTTAAATTGTTTACATTTTTTTTTTAAATTTTTTTTTTTTAATTTTTTTTTTAATTTTTATTTTGTTTTTTGCTTCCAATAAAGTACTACATAACATACTATCTCAATAATTTCACAGTGAATCAAATTCGGCAAACATTGTGAAATACTGTCCTGTCCTACTATAGGGTGATTTTTTAAGATTTAAGTTGGCAGCACTGATTGGTAGTGCTGCCAACCTGAAAAACTTAAATCTGGCGTCCAATCATCATCTGTCAAAGTGAAAGGTGTACATACATTATACTCTGCAATTTCATCATGGAAAGACTAACAAACGAGCAACGATTGCGAATCAAAATTTGTGCTCTGTAACAAATGTGCATCCTTTGATACGACTATTTTATGGTCGTCATAATCGACCTGCTGAATCAACAGTACGAATTGTTGATTGTTGTTGTTATCTCAAAATGTTGTTGTTATCAAAAAATTCCGCACCAAATTTACTTTGTTGGACATAAAACCATCGACTCGCATCCCTAGAGTGCGTACCGAAGAAAATATTGCAGCCGTAGAGACCAGTGTTAATGGCGATCGTGAAATGTCAATTCGTCGCCGTTCTCAGCGATTGGGCATGTGTGTGTTACTCAACCACAAGGAAAATTTTACACGTATTTTTTTTTGCCCCAATTGGCTGAGTTGAACTTGCCTGACATGTGATTTCATCAGGACGGTGCAACAAGCCACACTGCTCGTGAAACAATGGATATGTTGAGGGATGAATTTGGTGAGCAGGTTATCTTTCGATTTGGCCCTGCGAGTTGGTCCCCAAGATCTTGCGATTTTACGCCTCTCGATCATCCATTAGTGGTGGAGATGCCGAGGAATTTCTTAGAGAACGCGTCTATAAAATTGGTCACCCTATAGATTCGATAAATTGTAGACCCGGTAAAACTTACTGAAGTAAAATTGATGTGTAATTTTTCGGAATTTAGGTGAAAAATAACCTACTCAACTTTAGAAATTGTAGATAATAAAACAGTGTAACAGATAAAACAGTGTTTACATTTTTTATAAATTTCTTTTCTAGTCAAACACAAAAAAAAAATTGTGAAAGCGATTATTTTTATCAAAATAATTTGATTTTGTCCATGTAATAAAAAGTGTTATCATTTTTTACTACTCCAAATCCTACAACATCGGCATTGTACAATTTACGAAGCCTCTAGCTAAATATCTTAAATTCTAACTCCAAAAATCCTAGTCTACAACCACTGCTCATCTCTGGCTTCATTCGTTTTGAAAAATTAACTTTTGTTAAACGTATGTTGTTGGCAATGCTTTGGCGTGTCTGATAGAATCAGATCGTTTGAACTGCTAACAATGGCACTGAAACCAAATAACTTTAAAAAACAAATTCCCTTGCATCTTATGAGCGAAACATGAAAAATGAAACATGGAAAACTTTCTTACATTCAATGAATTTACGTGCATTTTATTTTTAGACTTACTGAATAGGACCTGCAGTTTAACAAACATTGCAATTTGAGCATTTACAAGAGTTGTCGATTATTTGATTACTCGAAGTGTTAGTCAGAAACATCGAGATGATCGCCGTTCAAATAATGATAGCTGGCTGTATCGGTGGTTGAACCCGCGATTATGCGAACGATTATCCCGTGCTACGGTCGGTCGTACTAAGCAACTTGTAGAGTATGTAAATTATTGTATATTTCGAAGGTTGAATTCAAATTTTGCACTTTCTATTTTACATAGTTTTTCCAACTCAAAAATCACTACTCGATTTTCCTTCGCAATATCTCTGTTGTGTCACAGTTAATTCAACCCTCTGCCTTAGCCGCAGTAAAAGGACCTTTAAAAGCAATTTGCGATATCGAGTAGTTTAGCCTAAAGCTAACATTTTTTGATTTTGATTCCACAGAAACGTCAGAATGCGGATACGCCCAGTTACTGCAATTTCCCACCACCCTCAGTGAGGAAGCAAAACGTTTTTCAATATCTAATTTTTCACATGGTATGACTGACTGACAGTTTAGAAACTTGTGGATATACTAAGTTTTTTTATTTTTATTTTTGTTGCAACAAATTAAATTTTTTTCCTTTTCTCGAGTTTCCAACATTTCATTCAAAAGTATATATATATATATATCGCCTATCATTTCCATTTTTTTTTTTTGTTCAATTTGGTCGCTGCTAATGCTCGTTTGGAATCGTTATGTTGTGTTGTTGTGTTCCTTTTGGTGTTACTGGCTATGTGGCTGCACGGCGTTGCTGGGATGGGGGTTTTGTTGCATTTCCGGTTCAATAAACTCATTTTCCCCAAGTGCAGAGGCGCACTACATATGCCACATTGCAGCCAGCGAGTACAAACGGCTAAGTACTAACTTTGCACTTTCAGGCAGGCGCTAGGAAACGAGATAGGCGGAAGGACGGACTGATAGACAGACAGACAGCCAAGCGGCAAGAGGGACGAGACAAGTGGTTCATTCGAATTGCGAAGCATGGACGGACAGACAAACATGCTTCTAGTGGAACTTTAATAGTGTATAGCACTGGTAGTACATGGAGTGCTAGTAATCGTTGTTTCTGCCGTTGCTGCTGGAGTTGGCGGTGGCAGGCGGCATATTCAGCAGTACTCCAGTGTGCTCTCAACTTGTTATTTCGCCATTATGGATGTTCTTGCACTTTTTCCAAACAATTTTCTTTTTTTTCGCATTTTAGTTCAACTATTTTCCCTGGTTGTCATTGTCGGTGTTATTGCTGCTGTTGTCCTACTCAACTTTGGAATTGTTGAGAAACATTTTTTAAGACCTAAAGTAAAGCTGTTTTTTTCTTTCCTTTGCTCTGCAGTGGTAGAAGCAGTTAGAGGTCTTAGTTGGGTAATATAACACCAGCTGGACGGACTGACAAGAAATGATTACAAATACATACATAGAAAATTAAAGAAAACACTCTGAATATTTTACCTACACCAAAAAATTCAAAGAGAATTACCTTGAGAGATAGATATTTGCTTCATTCGAAATCAAATGAACTGAAAGAACAAAATAATGGAAATTTGTGTTTATTACTACAACCCCATTTCAGAGAATATTTTGTTAATGTTGTTTCAACATTTTTAGTTTTTTATTGAATTTAAGTATGAAAGAAAACTTTAATAACCATTCATGTTATAATAACAATTTTGTATAGAAATAAACTCCCAGAGAAATGGCGAAATCAGTATTTATGAAGTTCTGTAACACATAGTGTTACATATTGCATTATTTAGGTCTCCGAAATAAATAGTAAATGACTTTTTATTTTTTCTCTTGTTAAATTTTAACCTGAAGTTACAAAACATTGTTGCTGCCACTCCCCTTGTCAACACTTTTTAATTATAAACAAAATTTTGAAATATTGGGGTTGCAGCTCATGTTCTCTTTTATATCGGCAAACCAATTTTGTTGGCATTTGATGCAGTAAAATGAATTTGGCCTAGTTAGAATGATCCGACTTGGGCCAAATATGCACTGCTTTATTAGATTACTTGTTGCAATTTTGAAGGTAATTCCATTATGCTTCTCTCACGTCCCTATTGGTAAAAAAATGGTACAATCGATTGTCACATGTCTCTCAGTGCGAGATCTGGAGTGCACAAGAATCTCCCAAACGAGTTCGAGGAGTTTCTGGTGAGTTGCGAACGATTTACATGACCAGCCGTTTTCCTGACGGCACACAATTCCTTTCCCATTGGTAAAACCTTTATTTAGACAGTCCAATGGTTGACAGCACAGCTCCGAATTCAGAGTTTTGACCTTAGGGGAGCAGCTCATGGTAAATGGTTCCATGACAATCCCACCAAAAACACGAAGCAAAATCTTCCCGATACTGACTTGGCGCACCGCAATTGGACCTCGACCGTTTTGACTTGAGGTTGTCGTGAGTGATCCACTTTTTGTCAGCAATCACCGTGCTTTCAGAAATTAAATTTAACTTGTGATGCTCCCACGTATTGACTTCTTTTTTTATCCAGCTTTCCTAAAGAGCTCCCAAAGAGTTTCTCGCATGGTTTACATCAAAACCACCGGAACTGAATTGGCGAAAATAAAATTGCGCATGACTGGCAGTATCAGGACCATAAACAATATTCACATTTCAGCCGTCTGGTTTGCATTTTCGTCTTTATCAAAGAAAAATTGCAACGAAATTTTGACGCGCTCTCAAAAAACTGAGTCAAGCAATCACAACTCTCTGAGTGGGTTTTTGAGACAAAATATTCTAACGCCATCTAGAACGCGATAGGACTTACACCACGTGAGATACAGACTACTGGAGACATCTATTGGAAAAAGAATGGAGTTCTTTTTGTTCTACGTTATGTTTTTATACAGATACATAATTCGCAGACTATTAAAAAGGAAAACTAAGGTTAAAAATGTTTAAATTTCGTTTTGATCAGAAAATGTGGAAAAATATGCAATTTCAATACATATCTGTATTTTTCACCAATGCCAAAGTCAAAATCGTAGATGGTGCCATTTGCAAAAATAAAATCGTATTCAAGATGGCTGATGCCTTTTACCTTAAATCGTAGACATAAGTCTGTATAAAATGGAGTTACAAAAACATCTACATTGTTTCGCAATATAATCCAATAATGTACCCCAATAATCAAAATACGCATATTTGAATTACATAAAATTTTCAACATTCCTCTGTATTTGCTATTTCCAACTTCTAATGCTCCTGCTGTTAGCCTCCATACTCCAAAATTCCATATTGCAAATTGGGCTACACAAATATCATCCACTCATGAACAATTAAAAAGCCATATCCAACATTTGTGCTACCTTTAATAAAAGTGAACATCCAAACGAAACGCAGCCATAATCCCAAGTATTAGTACATTTTAATGGCCAGTAACCTGACCGGAACTAAATTACCCCCGATTACGATACCTGAGTATTGATGACAAAATGGTCACCGCATCGACACTGGCGGCACAAAGTGAATCATTAATAACTCGTAAATTCACAAAATCACGTTTTGTGAATTAAAATCACTTAAGGACGAAATTACACAGGATGTCGACAGAAATTTGGCTGCGTTCTGTCAGTGAAGGGTGGTTGTCCTGTGCCGCTAATGTCAGGTTATGTCAGAATGTGGAAGCAAAGATTGAATTTATGTTTTAAGGTTTTCAGGTTAATGTTTAAGCTAATGGATTTAATAAAGCGAAATGTAACATGCAGCAGGCTTTTGTTTTGTTTCTACTACTAAACAATTGTTGGAAATGTTAATGAGAAAAGTTTGCCAGGAAGGCGCGAAAATATCAATAATATATATGAGTATGTCTCGCTCAATGACTCCCTTAATTTTCCATTACAATTTTTACTTCACCTCTTAGGAATCAATAAAATATGTTGATTGCAAATTAAAATGTCCCTGGCTTGATTTAGTAATCAATGAAACACAACATTTAGTTGTGTAGGCGCTGGCTCAAATAATGCCATCATTTCAACAAGGGATTAATAATTTTGGGGAATTCAAAGCGTTGTCATTTTTATGAAAATTTAAGGCAATAATATGATACTTTAAATTCAGTGATGTTTCAAAATTTGTTAATAATATTTCGTTTAATTGGCCAAACGGAATTCAAGGCGCTACTTTACATGCGTTTATTGCTGTTTATAATTGGTTTGCTAAATTTTGACGTGGTCGTACATATTTTTGATTTAATGATCGTCGTCGTAATGTTCCAAAATTACATCTATTCAACAAGTGTCTGAGGCTGCTGATTGAGTCAACAGTTTAACTACATGTTGACTAGATCAAATTATTCAACAAAAAATTTTAAGAAAACCTGCGACTTGCTCTGTACCCATCTAAGAGCAGAAATACGATTAAACCTAAATTATCCATATGTCTTAAATGTGGTTTCCAGGTACATTTGAAAAAATGTGAATTACAGGTTTTAAAAATGAGACAGTATTACGATATTTTTATGTAATGATGTTTTAGACTGAATGAAGTCCATTAAGCTGTTTGGACTATAATAGTCAGCTGAGATTTATAGAACAAATTGAGCTGTTACGTTGCTTGGGTAAGCTAGGCTTAGAACGATGATAAAATCCAATTATTGGTTTCACAACCAATACCTGTAACATTGCTGTAATAAATGAATTTATTACAAAATAGAAAATACGTTTATTGAAAAAACTTAAACGCCACCAATCGTCAATTAATTGTACTATTCTACGAGCCATGTTCAACTGCGGCACCAGGGTTAACACAGGCTACGATTAGTCCAACAGCCAAGGGTGCAGGCTTGGAATAATTATTGGGTAAATGAAGATATTGTTGCACACTATGCATAGGATCATTGGTTCCAGCGCCGATACAGCCAGCTTTCATTCTTTGATCGGCTAGTCGAGTAATCGGTAGGTCATTAACTAATGTTCGGAGTCGTCGTTAAGACCATTGAGTAAAAGGACTACTACATCCCCCGCTCACAATCGAATAAACCAGTGACATTCACAAAAGTTTTCTTATTTCCGATCTCGTTTCTTATCTGGATATCTGCTTTAACTCATAACATGGTTTTGCTGTTATGACATAGTTGTATATTCTTTCATTTGTACTTCACTATGAAATTTAAAATAAATGTAATTTTAGCCTCCATAAACTTAAATTGTTAATTACTAAAATTAAAATAGATCTTTTTTGAAAATTAAATAACATTTACTTTTTAATAATTAGAAAAAAAGGAATTTAGTTGTCCACTCGAATACCTATAAAAGTAAAAATATTGTTTCTAAATTTCGAGTTTTTCAAACTGAGATATTTTTGTTACTATTAAATGTTTTGGAACATATCTTTGCTAAGGTTTTACTAAATTTAAAATTAAAAGATCATCAGTATCCTGGGCATGAAATAACAATTCGCAAACGTTTTATGCTGCTGTACTATATGAACTATTTGAACTGTATGAACTACATATATGAACTATATAAACTATGAACTATATAAACTATATGAACTATATAAACTACATATATGAAATATAGGAATTATATGAGCTATATGACTGTATGAATTATATGAAAAATATGTACATTTTGTACGTAATTGATCATTTAAAAAGCCCGTTTAAACGGATTGTCAAAATTCTTCTTGTCACGAAGTTGGCACAACTCTCGTCTGACACTGTGTCTGAGGTCAATCTGTCATTTAGTTTGTTTACAGTGCTCGATTTTTTCGGTTCATCTCAGTTGTGTTTTCAATTTTTACAATGGATAAAAACATCAAACAGACAATTTGTTTTAAATTTTGTATTGCAAATGGAATTTTGGTGAGTCGGCCGGAAATGTTACAGAAATATAATGATGAATCGACTTTATCAAAAACATATGAGCGGTGCAATGTATTCAAAAAGGGTCTAAATGTATTGGAAGATTGAAAGTGGAGGAAATTGTGAGTGAAAATCGTTATTTGGGTTTGAGAGAGATAGACACTAAATTTTCTGTTTCTAACGAATCAATTCGTACCATTTCACACGATTGTTTGTGTATGAAACGTGTTGCGAAAGACCTGAATTTTCTTCAAAAAAGCAATCGGCTAAAGGTTGGGTAAAGACATGCTAGAACAAATCAGTTCTAATCCCAATTTATAAAACGCATTATAACTGGTAATGAGATATGAGTTTATGAGTTTGACAGGCAAACCCATCAAACAGCTTTGGAATGACGCCTTCCAACTGAGCCGAAAATACCACGATTAAGTCGGTCAAAAGTCAAGGTAATGTTGATTGTTTTCTTTGAATTATTGGGGGGTAGGGCACTCAGAATTCTTGCCAGCAAGTCAGACGGTAAATAAGAACAGAAGGAAAAACAACAAAAACTCAACAAATATTACAGACAAGCCACCGTATTCCCCTGATATAGATCCTGACTTCTGTTCCCAAAAGTCAAATTACCACTTTGAGTCAGCCGTTTTCAGTCGATAGCGGACATAAAAGAGAATTCGCGTTCAGAACTGAAGTCTCTTTCTGAAAATACGGTTGGAAAATTTATTGATGATTGACAATAGCATACGTTGAAGACGATACAATAATAATTGAATTGAATAAATAATTGAATAATTGAATTGAATTAATAATAGATATTCGGAGTTTTTTTTTACCAATTCTAATACTTTTTGTGTTATAATTTAATTTTTTTAACGCAGCAGTATTTATGTGAGTGGAATAAGAGTAGCTGCGAAATATTATCTTCGAGTCACTCGATTACTTGGACAAAGCAAAAATCCGAATAAATTCCGACACCCTAAACACAAACCTTTGTGGTCAGAAGTTTCAGACGTTTTCTCCTATCGAAATTACACCGATTTGAAATGATTTCTCATTTCCGATTGTGAAGAATTTCATACATTTCATTTATTATTTTTAACTTTGCTTTATTATCTATCGTGCACTGATGATTCGAAACATTACACAAACATTATTTTCAAAACTTCATTAACTTGAATAGACTGAAAAGAAGCATTTCAAACATGTTTTTATATCTCCCCCAAAATGCAAAAAATTATTGTAAAATTCCAAATAATTTTTAAGCCTAAGCCTTAGGGCTTTTTGCATGAAAGAGAAGAATCTCGACAGTGTCACCAACACTTATGAATTAAAGAACACATTTTTGGGGGTTCATTTGTTTGTGTGAATGCTACAAAGGAGATGGGATTTTATAAACGAGCCGGGAAACTGGCCAACTGTTGTCGCTTGTCATGTTGCACAAGCTTCTGCTGTTGTTTTTCAAATGTAAGCTACGGCTGTGAGGGCTATGTTTTTACTCCAATAAGGAATTTGTTCGCACCGATGTAAAATTTGCTCAATTTTTCTATCAATTTTCACCGTTTTTCACCTCCCCCTTCATGCAAGATAATACTCGTTCTCTGACATAAACAGCAAATTAAACTTGAAATCATTGAGAAACGCAGAAAAATGTAAATAACAGCCAACCGACAAAAACAACAGCAGCAACAGCAACATCCGCAGCGGAAAAAAATGTTTAATGACTGAAGTGGCAGATTCAGTCTGGATCCTTGAGGGTCTGTAATTGTTGTTTAAGTGATGCAAATGAGCGTTGAAAAACATTGAACCAAAGCAAAAACAACAACAACATTTGCAGGAAGAAGAATCCAGGATACGAATGCAACAGTACCCTCTACCTATATTCAATAATGGTTGGATGTCTTCTTAGCCTGAAGGGGTTGAACAATTGGGGGCGGATAACATTTTGACAGAGTATGAACGACAGACAGCTATTCGTAAATATTTATTTATTTACTTTTGCGAACAGAAGCTATTTGAGTGACTCTGCGAAAGATGTTGAGTACTTAAATTGCTCATTAAAATTCAAAGCAAATAGAAAAGAACGTTTTTAAAATTGATAATTTTAATTGGTATTAAAAAGTGTTTACAAAGCAATTACAAAATCTTTATGATTCATCAAATCGTATGAGAAACAACAGATAGCAGAAGAAAAAGTTCTGTAGATCTGAATATTGTTTGTGGCATTTACAACAAATGTGCCACAAATGTTGAGCATAAATCACACAGTAACTAAACCCACCCCAAGCATCTGAGGAACAATTTGCCAAAATTTAATCATAAATGGATGTGTGGTATAGGAGCTAGTATGTAACACACAGACAATTTGTATCTGTATATATTTTAGTTTCTTAAAACTTTGAAACTTTACAGGCTGCTTCATAGTTAACACACATGGTTTCTACAGTCATTCAATTACGGTGTGTTAGGAGGGAAATTGATCGAAATTAATTTTTCTTTCCCTTCGTGAAGTATGAATTTACGACAAGTCTTTTCTACAGATCGTTTTTAAACATAACATTATTTGTTACTTCTAATATTGAATTTGTATAAATGAAAGCATCATTAATCCTGAAATAAATGGAGTAAACTTCTAATCTTTGTCTTTTCTACTAAGAATTTTGTAATTTTATGAGGAAAATCTCGAATTTACGAGAAAACACTTTTTCTCCGCCGTTTGGTGACGTTTGTTTTTGATATTCACTATTTGCTTCACTGTTTACATTTTTTTTATATAAAACCAATGAATAAAAAACCATACTCATTCTAATATACGTAGGTGATAACCTACCTAACCACGGATTTCCTCTGTAGAGTATTAAAATTTGTACAGGATTTTGAAACAAGTTTTTTCCAAAAATTTTGTGAATAATATTTAATATTGGCAGATATTGTCTGCATCGTTAAAGCATGCCAAATCAGTGTCCTTGCGTTTTTGCCGGAGATTTTCGAAGCAATTCGATTGTTTTCTTATTCTCCACGACTGTGCATTTTTCGTTAGAAATACCAATTTTCGCGGACAATTGAAATTTTCAGGTACATTTTTGAGGGCCCATTATCGCGACATAAACTTTTTTTGTATTGTTAAGTGCTCATTGAGATTGAGGTTTCATCCGAAACGACTGTATGTTTTTCCCTGAAAATATGCTTTTCTGCAAGTTCCCAACATTGGTTATCCCATATGGGTTATCCATTCGGTGGTTTCAAAGCCGCCGCTCTGGCAAGGCTGTCAGCTGTTAAATACTTGTCATCTGAAGTGTTGTTTATTTAGTGAAATGTTTGCCATTTACTAATATAGATTGTTTAACAAGCGAAGAAGGCGTAAAAATAGTTAACACACTACAAAAGTGGTGATTCAAACGTGGACTTTCAATCGAACAAAATTTTTTTTCGGAAATGAAGCTCATTTCTCGCTCGGTGGTAACGTCAACAAGCAAAATTGGTGAAAATGGGGCTCGGAGAACCCAGAAGGAAACAGCCATTGATGGAAAAGCCATTGCACACAGAAAAATTACTGTTTGGTGCGCATTATGGCCTGAATGTGTCATTGGGCCGTATTTTTTCGCAAATGACGCTGGAGAATTTACTGCTGCAACCAATATAAAGGCTGACACTTAAATGACATTGTATTTCTTACATAATGGCAAGATCCAAGCATTAGAATGAAATAAAAGTTTCATCGAAATCATTGCTTTATGTGTGTTTTATTTAACTTTAATTGAAACCAAAAAAAAATTGATAGTTCTATATTATGAAGTTTTTCACAAGGCTCCAACAGATTTTTTCCGTAATAGGCGAATTTTCTGCAGTGAATCTGCGCCGTTCCAGAGACTTGAGCACATATCAATCTGGAACTGCTACTAAGTTTCCCTGTAATGTGCACGCTGGCCTCAAGGAGCCTGCACAGCATTTAGCGCTTACCGTAGAAAGGCCAGGATATCTCTAGTTACTTATATCTACTATATTACTGACAATGTAGAATTATGTATCGAAACACTTTCTACTTGTCAACACAATTAAAAGCAGATTCCCTTGCATCTTAGGAATGAGATATGTCTTGTTTTGTTAGTTTTCTTCATTTTTAGTTTACATTTCATGTTTAGTTTACTTCGATTAGCGGTATTTGTGTGACATTGAAAGTAATACAATATTTGCCTTTCAAGCTTTAATTACATAATTTAATGAAATTTCCGTCGACATTCCATCATCTGCCTTCCTTCCCTTCCCCCCATTAAGAAATTATTCGATAAATGTTTGTGCCGGACTATATAATTGTGCCTGCCAGGACATTTTTCTATTAAAAGTCTAAGATTGCGGCTCGGCATTGCACTATTCACACATAATCACAATCAGACAAATGGAATCTCTATACAGTACTTCAAATGATATTTGAAAATTTTATTTGCTCGAAAAGGACTTGCAGCAATTGTCGGTAACAGATATTTTGAAGAGGAGGAAGTAGTGTAGCCAACTTGAAATGATGTCGTCCAAGAAAGCCCCTCTGCCCGCATAGTCATTGTATAATCTGTAAATGGAATAGTGGCCGTTGTGAGTACAAGAAGTCTAGGCCCGGTTGTTTGTGTTTTCTTCTTTGCTGCTGCTACTGGAAATATCTGTGAAACGAAAAAAATAAAAATGGAAAGAATGTCCTTTAAATGTCATTTATTCGTGTGAATAAACTGGTGGATAGATCAGAGAACACAAATAGTGAAGGAGGAGGCACACATTGTAAGACTATCTGCCTGTATGTCTGTCTGCCGACATCCTCACAATCATCCATTCGCTTGTGGTATCATTTCTTTGTCTTTTTCCAAAGTGTCTCAGAATTCCATAGGAGTGAGGGGGAGTCAGACGTCTGCTTTTATAGTCAAAGTAGATGGGAGTGGAAATAGCTGTAGGCGTGAAAATATACAAACGATTTTCCATTCATAAAACAGTTGCTGTTTGTTCCTTAACTCGTGCTTAATTCAATTTAATTTATATGATTTTGTTGTACACGTGAAGTGATTGTGAATGTGTTAACAAATTTTCTTTTCGTCTTAAGGTAAAATTTGTATGTTTTATTGTTTAAGGTGTTCTATCAGTTTACAATCGTAAATATGCACATATCTTGGATATACCTATATAGCAGATACTGTTATCGTTAATCTGAATAGATCAAAAACCAGCACATTAGTCAATAAGTCTTGGAATTGAAGAAGAAAAAAACATACATTATTTTGCTATACTTTAAAGTGAAACACTCATTCGCATGTTTCTCAAACATTCCATTTTCATTTTTTTTTTTTTTTTTTTTTTTTTTTTTGATAAGATCCTCCACATACGCTTCATATTCTACGATGACCTAATTATCTTATCCAAATCTTTTTCCCTGGGTCATCCATTTGATCTTGAGTAGGCTGGATGAGGTAGTAAATTAAACTTCAATAGTAATACAATTTTGCTGTTATAATAATCGAATTTACGAGAAACACTTTTTTCTTCGCCGTTTGATGACGTTTGTTTTTGATATTCACTATTTGCTTCACTGTTTCCCCTTTTTTTTATATAAAACCAATGAATAAAAAACCATACTCATTCCAATATACGTAGGTGATAACCTAACTTACCACGGATTTCCTCAAGGAGCTGCTAATTCCATTCAGGAATGTTTCGTCCATTGTCACAAGCCGCACGAAGTGTACCGGTTATTGCGTTTGCACACCTCCAGACAGCTCTCCGAATCAATAGAATGTTGTCGTTTCTGTTCTGCTGTTAGGAGACGCGGTGCCCATTTGGAAACTACTTTAATCACTTTATGACTATCAATTTATGATTATCGACAATAATTTTTATATGATTACCTACTCGTATATTCTTACTATACTCGTATTTCTTTGTTATATATTATATATGTAGATACTTTTGTATAGCCTCTCTTCACGTCATCGATAATTTCGATACAAAAATTCTCTCATTACGATTGATTTTTATCATGCTTTATGCTCTCGTTATGGTCTGCTAATTTATCATATCGATAAATTTGCCGTATTTATGTCTATTTTTAAGTTATTCTACTCACGTTATTATATTGTCGATGATTTTACGTTTTCGATAGCATTTATGAGTTTGATATATCAGCATTATCGATTACGAACAATTTTTGAAGTTCACAGATCACTTAATGGAACCACAGACTAGTCCGTCATGGACATGAGCCCGATCGAAATGTTTACTAATATGATAGCGAGTTGAGTAGCATTGGTTCGATTTGTTTTTAATATCAAGGATGACGAAGCTTATTCTAGTCTCATATATCTACCTATAGTTATCGTTTTGTTTGGCAAATCTTTTCAATTTACTGAAAGTAATGAAATATATGGAGCCGCTACAACTTTGTTATTACTACACTACAGCATCTACCTAAAATACAGCATCTACCTTTGTGTTGCCGATAACGTACATCATCTACAAGCTTCTGTAATCGATATTCTTATGATATCAATAAAATGGTACATTATAGATATGTTCATGCTGTGATTATGTCGTTTCATCAATAACTTTACATTATCCGATTGTAGATGAAAGGTTTGTGCCACTCTTCTTTCGTTATCGATGATTAGACCGATTATTTTACGTTATCGTTATATCTAAATTATCGATGTTATTTAATCTGTCAGTTCATATTTGTAACTTCATTTCTTCGACAAGCTTATGATATTGACCAATTCATGGTATCGACGAGTTAAGTTATCGATATCGTTTGTTACTTTTGGTCCTTTCCTATATCTATATTTCGGCGATCAAAATTGCGTTATTCGTATTCTGCCCCACTGTCCATTTACTTTAAGTGCATTAAACCACAATTCTGTTTATGTGATTGTGGTTTTATTGTGCCGTCGCTCGTCCATAAAATCTTGTTAAGGGTTTTTGGTGATGTACAATGCACGTAGGGCTTTTGCATGTTTGGTTGGATAATTCGTATCGTTTTTCGTTCTTGCAAATTTTTCCAGATAGCATCAGTTGTAAAAATCGTCATTATCATCATCGCCGTGCCTCGTCATCGTCATATCATCCGTCGTCATCATCACTTCCAATGAGAGTTGAACCACATAGACTCAACCATATGAAATCGGTTTGAGGAGCCAAGCGACAACATAATTTTCTGTTCCATTGTTGGGGACGCCGCCAACTTTATTGTGTTTAAAATGAATGAATTCCAATTGAGAACGCTGTGGGTTGGTGGTGATTGATAACAGAGTGCCGTGGAAAAGTATGAGGTGATACATTCCGCCTTTGGGCTCATGTGTGTGAATAATCATCATTAGACCATGCTTGATCTTCAGTTCGTCATTTGTCTTGAGTTGTCTAGAAAATTTATCATGGAGCTAAGAATCCTTAATAGAGGCGTCGCCTCCCAGCCCTCTCCTGTTCCCCAAACAGTTTATCTCACAGCAACCGTTAATATTTGCCAAATATTTAGGTGTGTGGGGGGAGTATTTGCTTTGCCTCGTTTATCTCTTTTACATTATTTCATCAGAGCAGTACTTAATGGCGCGTGTCAACTGCTCAAGCTTTGTTCGACTTCATGTAAGTTCGCCTGAGGCAGTCTGACAGTCAGGCTGTAACATATGGATTTTATCGCCTACTCGTCCTTGTCGCTCAATTGCGAAGCCTCCTCGCTGTCGTTAACGTGCCTATGTTTGCGAATTTATTCATAAACATAATTGGCAAAAACAGTTGACAAGTTTAATTGGAAACATGAGCGGAAAAAGTTTCTCTGCCGTATGAATTATGACAATAGAAATCGAATCGGCCGTTGTGTCGAGAACGTGATAGTATTACGAAATAAAAACCAACTACTTCAACAATGACAAACCGCTCGCACCCTTCCAAAAGGAGGCATTATTTTTTCCGCTTTGTCAGTAAATCCCTAAAGTATGCTACTTAAAGTATAACTACACTCAGTAATTGTGTCGGCGTGTAAAGCGCCCGAAAGTAGGCTACAGTTGGGCCATTGTTCTTATTAATGGGCGCTTGTAGTGCGGTAGAGTTGATCGGAAACTCTTCACAACAGATTTATGTCGTTACTTTGGCCAGTTGTAGGAGTAAAGGAGTAACTTCGAAGGAAAACAGTTGTTAGTTTGTTGTTAAGTGCTTAAGAGTATGCTTTAGGTTTTGGTTGCTTTTTGTGTAGAACTTCGGCAATAAATTTAAGTGGACTTTTGCTTTTTTTAAGAAATCTCTTAAAAGAATCGCTTGCTTTTTATATAGGCTATCCCAAAATTGAAGTAAAAGGAAATGATTTATACATTAATTAAATTGTTTCGATACGACACAGTGTGCATCCTTTTTCTATTCAATACTTTTCCTGGATGGCGATGATGCCAGTATTTCGTTTCTTGGGAATATCAGCGAATGGTGGGCGGCACGTATAATGAATGGTGTCATTTAAACTGTTTGCATTATTCGCTACCTATGAAATAATTCACGGAGCGACATCGCCAAGATGCCATTCCATGAAGGTTTGTGCTTCCGCTTGGGATGAACGTTCACGTTGCGATTGTATGACACCCACGGATATCCTTTTAACTCTGCAAAATAGGCCACTAAATATGCAATATAATACGATGAAATGTTCTTTTGCAAATGTTTACACAATTATAATTCAAATCTTTCCAATTGTAACGCAGGGTGTTTTTAAAGGCAACTTCTAAGAGTCCTACATATGATCAGAACTTTTTCTTCTATCGCAGACTTTCTCTGTTATTCTTCTGTTATTTCTTCAAATGTCTTAAAGATGCGCATCTTTTGCGCGATGGCAAAAACCAATTAGGCGTGTGTAAAATTTCATTGGTAAATATCTTGAAAACAACTTGAAATGATGGGTTATTAGAACATTGATACAAATTTTTGTTAACTCCATCAAAATCAAAAAAAAAATCTCTTAACATAAGCCTTAAAGTATGTAATATAATCGGATTTTCCTTATACGCATTCATCTATTTATTCGCATCTTAACTACCTTAAACACAATTTAATTTCAATTCAATAATCCCCTCTTAAGTACCAAATTGTGCGTACCATTCTTGTAATATTTTCAACAGTGTCATTACATTTCAATGTCGTTGTAGTTGTCTTCGTCGTCTTCTCCAAATTCCCCAAAGTATGCTATAGTATTTTGCTACAACGTAGTTCATTGTAGGTTTAAATGAAATTCCTATGTCTTCGTGCAGCTTAATAAGATAAATGTTGTGAGACATTTGCATCGAAATATATTGACAAGTTTAATTAGTCTGCTCTTCTTCGAGAGAGTGAGAGAGGAGAAGTGTGTGATATAAGAGCACATGAATTGCAGTGAAGATAATATCGGAAATGTGTTGGCAGTATATCGATATTGGGGAGGACAAGAAATGTGTGCGCCTTGGTTGATAAACTGTCTCAAGTTTGTTATCGTTAAAAATATACGTTGTTTAATGAAGGCAATGAATAATGAGTAAGGAGATGGGATAAAAATCGTGCTGTATATTTTCTTGGGAAGCTAAAAAAACTGAAGTATTTAGTGCAGTGATGTAGAGTTGTATTTTCTGAGCAGTGAATAATACTTCACAAGGGAAATCAAAATTTTCACATCTGGGAAATTCCGATGCAATAATTTACCGATGCTGTTTTGAATTTATTCCATTCCTTCGATCGAATTTCTTGTTTTGTGGCCTCGCTATTGGCGTTACATAAAGCCTAAAAATATGCCAATGTTTCCCATATTTATAATTTCACTCTTCTAGTTCAATTTTTTAATATGCAAATATTTCATATAGCACAATTTTTCACAAATCTTACGTTAAACGTGACACTAATAGCAAATCTAAGTCTTCAGATACAGGTTTCGCTTAAAAGTATACTATGGGATTTAATTTATCTCTTATATTTTATGATACAAAATATTTCAAAGCAAATGTGTGGCATATTTCATTGCTGCCATTAAATTCTCTCAACAAGTTGACTATAAATCTTATTACAATTAAAATAAATTTCTTCAAATTAGCTAATAAAATCGTTTATGGCTGAAATCTGCCAAATGTGTTGCTATATCTTTAATGGAAATTAAGTGATGAATTTGTAAGTACACAATAAAAGCATGTGCAAGGTAAGTATTTTTACAGAGGGTATATAAATAAAATTGAAAGGAGATTATGTGCGGGATAAAGTACATAATCTGTAGAATTTTATGTTAAAGAATGAGGACTGTTGAGATTTCTCTTCCTTATTTCTCTTCGTGGGATAAAATAAATGAGTCTTTGTTATTTGAATATGGAAAGTTTTACAAATATACTATTTTATATGGTGTAGTCGAAAATGGATAGGAATATTTAAGATTTCTGTATTCAGATCTCCTGAGACCATATATTCACTGTAATTTGGTATTGAATCTCCAAGACATAATTTAGGGGGATTGGTAAATAGTTTTCCGTCAGCCGCTTTACAAAGTTTTATGTAATTACAATTATTTTCTACCGTTGCCGTCTATATCATTGCAGTCTGTAGTCTCTTCAAACACAAAAAGCGGTACTACCTCCGAAGATTACAAAAAATTCCGAGTTGAAATTAAAGTGTTCATATCTTTGCTCGTTTTTTCGTGGATTTGTCAGGTTAACAGAGTATTTATATTATTATAATTTAGAAGAGCTTAATTTTGTATCTATGAGGACTCTTTGTTCAGTTCCCATAACATCTGTAGTCGTGTTGAGTCGCCATCGGTGTGATTTGTCCCAAGAAAGAAAAATTTGATTCATTTTCGAACCACTTCATATGCGTCTGTGTTACTTAATTGCTCACTTCAATTAGAAATAGTTGCATATTTTATTCCGTCATTGACTTCTTTATGACCCATCTACCAGTATCACATGTCGACACATGTCCTTCGTTTTCTCGACGCGTAGTATTTTCATAGCCTACATTTTAGGCGCACTGCTCATTTTTAGGTAGTGTTCTATTGCTTTTTACTGTGTTCTTTTCGCAATCTTATGTAAACCGCTTATTTCAGTGGCATTACACGAAATACAATCATTAGTTAGATTATCAACAAAAATTGTAACAACGAACAAATACGCTGAGCTGTGTCTCCACAGCCCCTAAAAGTTATTCTGTTTGTAGCATTTCTTTTTGTCGACGCGTGAAGAGCTTATTAAAGGCGAAAAAGTCTTAGAGTTAGTAATTCCATAGTGTTTTAAGCAATAGTTTTTATTAGGGGAATCTTATTCACAGACAGCCTTTGATGTTTTAGATTGTAAGATGCATTTTCCAATGCAAGTGTCTTCTTGTGCAACTTCCATAAAGCAGGAAATTGACGGCATTTAGTTTTTCTGTATGAAAGGCGTAGGCTAACGCTACGATAATACATTTTTTCTCAGGCTTTTTTAAGGGGGGAGGGGAGTATGGAGTTTAGACATCATCGTACATTTACTGTTGCCACTGAAATTTATCTTAATAGAGGCGCAACGCAATTCAAGATTCCATCACTACAAAATGTTGATTGGATTCAGATTTCCATTTTTTATAGAAAAATTACAGTATTCGGGATTCTATATTTACAGTTTCTATACCTATAGAACAAAGACAAAATACAGCATTTAATCTTTTGTAAAATCACACAGAAAGCAAGAGTGTATGTTTGTATGGAGTAATTTAGAATTCCATATTTATAGATCCGCGACAAAATTTGCACTTTCACATTTGTGGAACCTCGAAACTTTCGACAATTCCATGTTTTAGAGCCACGATGCGATAGTATTTTCGCAATTTTCCATTTCTATAGAACTTCGACAGAATTCCGAATGTCTTTCTATTGATTCTTGAATAGAAATCAGAATTCTCTCTTTATAATAGCAAGACAGGATTTAAAGATGCGGACAAATTTAGCATTCCATCTTTAACAAGTTATGAGTAAACCATAAACCGTGAACCCGAACAAATATATGAATTTCATTTTTACAAAACCAGCAGATAATTAGAATCCTCTGTTTAAAGGACTGCAAGAGAAATAAGGTTTTCACTTTTATTAAATCACAATATAATTCTGAGATCTGTTTCAAGATCTTCGGTTTTTTTCGACACCGAAACCAAATTTCTTGGCGTTTCCTTTCTTTTCTATGAAATTCTGGATCCATCGATTGCATTGAAATACCTTCAAACGTTGTTCCGAAATCGTCACTTGGTCTCATTGTCTGTATGAAATCACGCACAAATTTTGCGGATAGGTATTTTGTATCCTATTAGTGTTGTGTAACCAAAGCGATACTCCTGTACCCTCAGTACATTGGTGCATCTTGAGCTTTTGCACATCAACCTCAATCGGATGCTCCCAAATAGGTAGTAGCACAAAGACGCTTAAATTCATTCGCCCAGTGGTGCACCGTTGCAGATATGCTGTGATTATGATTTGTTAATTTATGTATTTCTTTTTTTTTTTTTTTTTGACTTTGGCTTGGATTTTATATCGTCAGCTTAAAAGCACAACCACTTAGTTACAATTTTAAATAGGAAAACTAAAATTCTCATTAATAAAATCTTTATAATTTATTATATTAGTCGATCAATTTGTAGGCGTTTAGGTCTCAATGAAAATTCCAATTATGTATTTTTTGTATGTCCTTTAACATTTCTGCTAAATGTGTGCACGCTTCTGGCGTAGTACCGAAATGATTTAAACTTACCCCCCGAGCAGTTGGTTTGTATGGATATACTGCGATATTATCTATTCTCAAATAGTTCTGGTTTCTAACATTATGTCATTCTTATAGGCACCTAATGCCGTTCCTTTTGATTAACAAGAAACTTAAGTATATTTTCCGATATAGTACAGTTAATGTCAGATAGGTGGCGTGACAATTAACTGCGATTTACGCATGAGACACAAATAACAGCACAACTATAGGTATATACATGCAACTATTACATGCACTTCAAAGCATTTTCATGTTTATACAATTAATTGAGATTAATGAATATTAGAAGAGAGGAAGAATAATTCTTGATGTTACATACTCTCCTCTCTCCACATGAGGTAGTGAATCAGGGACATTATTTTAGTCTTTAAATTCGAAGATGTGGAATATCGAAGCTTTAAGAGTTTCCGGTATTGATGAGTTAACTCTTCAATTGTGTGCAATACACTCTTTTTCATTGTGGCTCTGTTCTACCACATTTTAGGGTTAGTTGTTCGCTCTTGTAGAGAATTTGGGTCTCTCTTTCTGTTACCTCTTAAAGAATGTGCTGCATTCTTTCTTTCTGTTTGTAACGACTGGACACACTCATCTAGAACATATTCATAATTACAAAAGGACATAACTACACTTTTCGTTACTTCATAGTAAAAGCAGATAGCTATCTAGCTATGAGAACTACATATCTGCAAAGTAGTGCTCATTAAAAATGTTAGGGTTTTTTTAAAGAAATGCACAGTTAGTCTATCAAAACAACCGCTGTAATTTTGTAGTGCACTATTTCTAAAGAAATCCAAAATTCGTTTTTAAGTGTTTCTGATAGTCGTTGTGATATTCTAAGCCGATTTACAGCATGTTTCTATAGCACGTTCAAAACAGTAGGCGAATAAATCGCCCATGAACGAAAGCATTGTTAACGTGGTTGGTATAAAACATATGAAATTTGTCAACTATCAAAATGTTCAAAAACAATGTTACTACCATTACATATTTTTTAAATATTTCTTCATATTTGGACATATAAAAGTAATAGCTTTATAGTAACCCCTCAACAACGCAACAAAAAAAAAAAAAAAAAAAAAAAAAAAAAAAAAAAAAAAAAAAAAAAAGAAAAGGAAAGGACAATCTATTCGAATTACAAAGACGAACACAAATACTTGGTTCGTTTGCTTTTCGAATCAAGTTAGTGGTCCATTTTATGGACACTGGCTGTTAATGCCTGTTGAATATATTATATTGCTCTCAAGCATTTGATCTAGACGACTGAAATTCTGCGTGGAAATGTTTTATACTCACTGGCAGCGTAAGTTCAGATTTTGTCAAAACTGGATCAGCATGGAAAGACTTGTGCTAGAACTGAACCACCTCTAAAAAATTACAGTTTTCCAATGTTTTCGTGATATGACGTCAATTAACAAGCACGTGAAAGTAGCATCCCATCTCATACAATTTTTGAGGAGCCGCTCGCTCACTGCAGGTATGATTATTGGAAAATATAGAAAATAACATTTTTGTTCAATTTTGAAATATGTATCGAAGGATAATATTTTCGACGGCTCTACTACAAAGCTGTTTAAGAAATAGCAAACTGATCATTTCCATTTCATTGAGATTAAAAATATGAAATGGTATCAATTCTGCCGCTCGCTCACTGCAGGTATGATTATTGGAAAATACAGAAAATAACATTTTTGTTCAATTTTGAAATATGTATCGAAGGATAACATTTTCGACGACTCTACTACAAAGCTGCTTAAGAAATAGCAAACTGATCATTTCCATTTCATTGAGATTAAAAATATAAAATGGTACCAATTTTTCAAACTTTCGATTTTTGTGTGAAATAGTTTTGTGTATTAAACATCGTACATACTCGTACAGCATCTTAAAACTTCTTTGCCAGTAACTCAAAACTGCTTAAGATATACTAAACGGAAAAATGTAGATTAAAAATTAGAAACATATTTTCATAAATATGATTCCTACATATCATAAGATTTTATTAGATATATTTTTGCGTCCCACATCTGATGTATATAAAAGTAACGAATGTAAAAATTCGTCTATGGTTTATTCACAAATCCGTATAATTTTAGCCCAGCATTAACTCAGCCATTTTCTGCACAACAATTCAATTGTGTTATATTTATTTCTCTCGCTTTGCTCAGGTGTGTTAATTTAAATTCATATGTATATCTCTGGTTGAATTATATAAAATCATTACTTACTACGCCTTCATTTATTTCTTACATGACATTCATCAACTTACAATACCCTCTGCTCGCATTCGTACATCCATCCCCCTCACGATAACATTAGTGATAATTCAAATGTATTTTATGGCCATCTATCAAGTGAGAATTCAGTGAAAATTACTGGCACATCAAGCTTAAATATTTTCCTTTCTGCATGTTCAAAATACTAGTACGGGGAAGGAGTTGGAGCCAAATCCACAAAAACAAAAAAAAGAAAACACTTTGTACTGATATGTGAGCCATAAAGAACAACACCTGACCCTATTTGCCTGACACCGACATGGCTGAAAGAACCAGACTCTCTTTCTATCGATATGGCGAAACATTATTTACCCTCTGATGGTGTGCAATTTATTCGTTTCGAATTTCAAACCTGTGCTATAGAATCGTGTTTCCTCATACCATGGAGTTCCCTTACGTTATTTTTCAAAAATTAGTTTCTTTGTTTTCCACTTTTAAAGGCTATAAATTCAATTAAGTCAACGGTTTTTTCGCACCGTTTCTTTTGTGGATGATATAAAAGTTCTTGAAATTCAAGAGGAGGGTAGTTAGTGAAACCTTTTGTGCAGTACTGTGTACTACCATATCGAAGGTGGCCAATACACAACAGGGCGGGAATAGTCCTGGCGTATAGGGGGACGGTGGCGGTGGTCATAGAATGTAGTAGGGTGATTTCGCTTTCGTCAATATATTTCTCAGGCGCAGTGTATGGTGCAGAGTGCCATTAATTTGATTTTACGTTTAGTTTACATTATATTCCACCATATGTTGGCACGTTCTAAGACAAAGCAATCAAGACAACGTCAGGGGGTATTTTAGCCTAGCCGTGGTACTTACCTAAGTGGTAGTAGTCAAGGCTTTGGTGTGGGTGATTGCTGTATACATTTCCTTTAATATGTTATTTGCGTGTTGATTGCTCATAAATTTCCATATAAGAATTAGTTAATATTTTGCTCATTTTCGGTATGTATATTTTTGATTTTTGAAGGCTTTTTACGGCCTTGTTATGACTTTTGTTGACAATCTAAATAATGTTTATTACATTTTTTTCGGCTGATTTTTGTTGTTTAAATGCAATTGAAATATGTGTTTTTGCATTATGAAAGTTTTAAAACAATTATTAAGCATAAAGGATATAACATCTGAACACAGGCAATAAGCAAACCAATTAAAAAGATCCTAAAAGTATGTTACACTTGTGACTAGCTGATGTCATGACTTGTTTTCGACAACAATTTGAAATGTGACTACACACAAATGCATTTTAAATAATCAGTATTGAATATTTAGAATTCGGATCGGAATCAATGAAGTTAACATGAGCTTTGTTATAGAGCGAATGTTATTTTTTCTGCTGATTTTTGTAATCAACATGTAGTAAGTTGAAATCAATTTATTAAATATATTAAAAATATAGAAAACTATAAATGTTATCTCGGCATCTTTGGAAGTTTTCAAATAACATTTAATATTCATTTCCTGCATCCAGGAAAATTGTAATTCTGGTGAGACTGATTATAAAACAACTATTAGGCAAGAACAACAAAAACTATATTAATAATATTAATAAAAATAATTATTGATTTTTCATATGCAAAATAAAAGAAACACAATTCTTGGGTTGACTGAATATTGCTTTTTAAAAAAGTATTGCTTGAAATGTGTTGTGGCGGTTTTTCTGCTGATGTAGATGTAGGCTAACACCTAAAGATATGCAGTGTAAATGTATAAAAATCTTTAATGTATTAGACTTGCCATACGCAGTAATTAGGGGAAAGAATCACATTTGAGGTATACATTGAGATATACATACAGTAGAACTCCAATTATCCGAATCAATTGGGACCGGACCACATTCGGATAATCAAAAATTCGGATAATTGGATTTTTTCTGAAAAAAGGGGATTTTAAAGTAAAAGAGCTTATTTTTGGCATTGTATGCATTAGCAAAGTAAAAAGAAGTAAAAGTACATAAAAAGAATATATAAAAATAAAAGAATATACATATGTACATATGAACATTTAGGTACAAATACATACATTCAGTGTTTCAAAGCGATTCGGATAATCAGCGATTCGGTTGATCGGAGTTCGGATAATTGGAGTTCTACTGTATATATTTATTGTTATGTTTGTAAAGTCTCTAAATAATTCGGAGGGGCTCCTGGTATAAGTATTTTAAAGTCCTTCCAAAATAACTGTGGACAACGGATGACGTCCCTATAGGGCTCCGAAAGGTTCACAAACTATTATTGTCTTTCGATCTCCTTTTCGGAAGATCTTCTAAAAAATCTACGATTGCCTCTACATTGCCTTTGCTATAGCTCGCCCAAAATAGCAGTTGCCTTTTCTGAAAATACTCTAAAGAAATTACCAATGTCTTTTCTTTCACTGTCTTTGGGAAGTTCTGAAGATCTGCTGCTCCAGAAACTTTCGGGCGTACGATTTTGTGTTTTTCATTTAGTTTTAGGTGGCTTAAAACTAAGAGAATAATAATCCCGTCAGGGCTATAACCATGTTTTACGGTTATGGAAGTTCTTAAAGTTTTCTAAAATTTTCTTCATTGCCTTCAAGAATTTGTATTGTATTGTATAGACAGACCTTTGTTTGCCACCCTTTTCCTGTCTGCTCTGATTTCCGTCAGGAAATATTACAGGATTATTGTGAAGATAATTGTTGTGACTTCCAGTCAAGGCCTGGTATTGACTTTTTCGTTTGTATCATTATTCTCCCCTATTTCACAAATATGTACATTCGCGCTCCTTTGACTTTAAATAATACGTTACTAATTGGTCTCATTTGCATTCGTGTAAACTTGGCTCGATTGGGTGTCACCATCTTCCCAACACTTACAATGCAGTATCAGCACGCTCCAGAAGTATCAGTGGCATTTTCTCTGAAAACTGTCTTACCCAACAATGTCGGTGCAATTTATCACTGTGTTTTTGTGGTACATTTAACGGAAATAATTTCGTCCCATTGTTGTTCTTGTGTTCATGTCACGGAGAGTTTTTCACTTTTCTTTTTTGGTCATATCCATACATTTTCCATTTTCTTTCGAGCTTTCCTTTCAGTCATTCATTCATTTGTATAATAATAACTTCATTTATTGTTCTGAGTATTCACTGAAGCGTTTGGTGATGTTGTGGTGGGACCTTAAAGTTGAAAGTCTTTTGTTTTTAACACATTTAGCGTACAATTTTAATAAGAGTCAAACGACAACGAGCATAAAGTTGTGCAAATATTGACGCAACTCCTTAAAGTATGCAATAAAATGCTAAAACGACAAAGCCTGAAAGTATGCAACGGGAAACAACTGTTAATCGAAAATGTTGAGGGCGATGCCTTAAGCATACACATCGATGTACATACGGTCGGGATAAAAGTTGAATTTAATATATTTTGGTATTCCGTAGGCAGGGGTTTCTCTTTGGCATCCTTAAGTTCATGCTCCGTTATATTTATGATGCTGTTATCCTCAATGGAATCCTGTTGTCCCAACAAGGTATCCAAACCAGATAAAAATCCTTATATTAACACCATATTCTTAGCTGGGGTTAGAGTGACTCACTGAATGGATGCTGCTTCTCTTGTAACATTACAAGTCTAGACTTTTTAGAGCTGAGTTTTTGTTGCCTGTACTTTTTTTTCATTTCGTCTGAAATACATGTTAAACTTTTATTTCTTTTTTTTGCGCCTTGTATCCTTCGTCGATGTTACCTTAACTTTTACCTTGGCTGCTGTGAAAGGATCTAGCGCTATTCACCTTTTTTGTGTAGTTATTTATTTTAATTTATAACTTCCCTGGTCGGTTTCACCTCGTCTGTGCCACAGCATGGCACACTGCATGGCTGGTAATGTGGGATTTTATATTTTCCTTGTACACATTTTTTCATACATTTGTATTAAAAGACGTCTATTTCAATAAAATTGTATGATTTCATGAGATTTAAATCTTTATAAACCATACAGGAAATCGCACAAATTTCTTACGGAAATGATATCATTGATTTGATAATTTGAAACATGAAAATGAAGGGTGAGAGGCATTAAGTAGTACATCTAAGGATTTCTAAAGAGGTATCGTAAATCGACTTTTGAATGACCTCTTGGGCGGAGTAAATACACGAGTCTATTGTAGGTATTTTAAAGCTTTGAAGTATACTGGAAGGAACTTACTTGAGGATTGTATTCAAGCACTCGTTTAGAAGACTTTGGACTGGTCTTTGTTCGTGCCATTTAAATCAAGGTACTTTTGATTCAAAATACGCTGCCTCTGGAAATCCAAGTGATATTAAGTAGTTTACTAAGGCGTAAGAAGGTGGCATCTGCCTTTCCTGAAGATTTCTTTAGCGACCAATGATTGCTTCCCTTAAACGTCTCCTTATATATAGGTATGTTGTTTTCTGGAAAGCCTACTTCTACTAAGGAACCTGCAATTGTCATTCAAGAGGACGTTTGTGAACATCTAGCTGTGCATTTTTAGAAAACCTTTTGGGGGATATACCATTGTTTTCCTTGAATACCTACGAAAATTTTCTTGTATGCCCTCAAAGAGAATTACAAGTGAATGTCTTTCTGGATGACGTTTTAGGACATGTACGAATGAATTGATACAGTGGTGAGCTCATGGAAAATCTTAAAGGTTTAGAACTTGGATAATTTGAGATCTATTAACGTCTTCCTGAAGCCCCTTTTTGGAGATATAAGAATGCTCGTTATATACATTATATCTTTTAAGAAACCCACGACTGTCTTCGTTGAAGATATGCATAGGTATGCATAATTGTTCTTCTTGAATGACTACTAAGAGGTATAGGATTGTCTTCCTGGATGAGCTTCTTTGAGAGCTAAGGGTGCCTTCCTTGAAGACATCTTGAAATCTACATATGCTTTTTTTGGAAGGTCTGGTTTTAACTTTCATGCATTTTATGAGGTGAATGAACTTCATCCTTCAGTATCTTCTTAGAGAAATCCGATTTTTTTTTTACAGGAAGATCTTTTTTGAGATCTATGAGCATCTTCCTGCATGAAAGTTCCGATGATGAGGTTTCTTCTTCAACCTTTGCTAATGTATTTTATGTAAGAGATATAGGACTTCCCAGAAGATATTTATTGGAAATCTACAAGTGTCTTCCTAATTTACCTCTAACTATCTTCTGTGAATTCGTCTTAACAGACCCTTGACTATGATCTTCCAAAGCTTTGGGTATGCAGGGGACTGGTATTCAATAACTTCTGAGGAGATCTTCTTTCTTATTTTTACAAGTCCTAAAAAGGGGGCAATCGTATGTATTTCAGTTTGTTGATTGATTCCAACTTCATTGTTTGTCTGTTGACTTATTTCGAAATTTGTTGGAAATGATTGGGTGCATCCAACTTAGCGATTTCTTTGAAGTGAATTTCCCAGCTTTCTCAATCTCTATCTAATTGATCTCTGTTTACATTGCAATGGCAAGAATTTCGGGTATCATAATATTTTAGCTATATTTAATTTACGTACATTCTCTCTTTACTCTCTCCCCCAACGTTTTTAAAAATCCGTTCAATGGGCCAAATATATTCATATTGGCGATGTCAAGATTCTCATCGATTCCTCAGAGTTATTGCTGTCATCTTCAATACATTTATTTATTTTTTTCTTTTTTTCAATTTTACCTTCATCTCCTTAAGTTTCATTTACAAATATTTGTAAGACTGCTTGATATCTAGTCATCCATTCAAAAGGGTTGAATAAACTTTATATTCTGTCATTGCATACTTGAGGGTTGTAGTAAACGTGCGTTTATATTGCTTTCTTTTGGGGATTATAACGAAAACGAGCAGTGAGATGCACGCTTGTCGGATTAGTGGTACCAAAACATGAAAATTAGTATAGGTAACAAGAGGATTGAGAAAAAAATGGGGTCGATTATTGCAGAATGCAAGTACTTTTATCCAAGAAAACAAAAGATGTAAACTTTTAAAATCTAAATTAAATATGTATATGCTTAAAGTAACTTTGAGAATATCTTGAAAAAGATGTTTAATTTTTCCAAAAAAAAAGAAAGGAAAAAGAAATATGTTTAAGCTAACTGAATGTAAGAAGCTTTCCCATATCCCATGCAGGGGATGCAAAAGGATATTTCTCTAAACGTAGATATTTACGATTATGGTGTTTTATATATTTCATGTCAGTTCTGTCTCTATGGAAACTAATGACACTAATCTCAATCTTTTTAATAATTACTACTTGTCATATTCTTTGCATACTTTGTGGCTCTGAAACATATGTTTGAGCATAACTGTGGTTTAATAAGTTAAGTCGTAGTAACTCCTGTTAACTTACAAATTATAATGTAATTTGTTATCATTTGTGGTTTACCATTAACATTTTCTCATTAGACGAGAAATACGTTTTATAGCATACTTTGGGAGTAGTGAAATAAAAACCGAAGGGAAATTGTGTAATGTATAGGTATACTATTTCAGGAAGATTTCTGTAATATAGATATGTTATATATTATAAATATTAGAGCACAAAGTTTATGATACGAGCGAGATACTAAATGTTAAAATGAAATCAACTACATATCTTCTTATCATTGGACAATATAGGGAAACATCAGTCATGGCAATGAGGGAATATGGTATAGCATATTTTATGGCTTATAAGTAGTTAGAGTGCCTTAAGGTTTAACGTCCCCTTTGAGTGTCCATTTGTTTGGACAATATTAAAAGATTACATGCAAGGATAGGTTAGGTTCATATTTTCTATGTTTCTACTTTTGAAACGCAGTTCAAAAATTTATATTTTTAAATTTAATAGATTTTTAATATTTGATCAAAGTTATATACAAACTCTTATATACGATTTGTAACGAATATCCAGGACATTATAAGCTGCTTAGAATTTATTTATTTATATATATTAAAAGTTGGATAAATCATCTTTACACGAGTGTTTTGAACAATAATAACGCAGTTGAAAAGTATTAATTTGCGATTCCGTATCAATTTTCTCGCTTGAACACAATCAAAATTGTGAACCAGGTTCAACATATTTAAATTGTATACCAAAAAGAGCGCTTCATCCAATTCCAAAAAAGTGTGATTTTTTCAAGGCTTCATAGATGATAGTTGTGGAAAAAAGTTTGAGTTGTGGTCATGCACAGATTTTAAGTTAACAAAAATGTGTTTTAGGGTGTAGAGAAAAACTGTCGTCCCAGTTTTTAATGTTCTCAATATAGAAAGTTATTTTCTTGCCAACTTGTAAATGTAAACTTGAGAGTAGTTTCAATGGGAAGTTTAAAATTTACGTTTAACTGTTTACATTTGCGAAGATTTTATGTATCATGGGTAAATTCACTTGGAACTATTACGATCCTAAATTATTCAAAATATAAATTGTATCCTTCGAAACGATTCTAAAGTAGTCAAAGTTGCTAAACACATTTGATAAAGTCATTCATTTCGTTTTTTCCCTCAATTTATAATGGTTTTGGTGGATGGATAAATTATGTATACTGGCAGGGAATAGTTTAGTAAATATACTCAAGAACTGCAAACACTTTTAAAGTAACAGTTTCATAATATTTAAAATTTTTAATTATTTTAAACCAACATTGCTTGATGAAGTCCCAAATAAGAATCTCTACGTATTTCTCGCTGCCTTCTGTAAAGCTGACCCGATTGTGATAAACAAAGCCTGGTTATTCTTCGGCTGTCTGGTATAGTTTTGCAATAGTACATTTACTGAATGAGGGGTTGAATTCCCTGTAGCTCCTATGCCGTCCATGCGATTGTGATGAATCGTTGGTTTCTTATTCTCTGAATGGTGGTATTTGGAATGGTTTAGGTACTACGCGAGGAACGGAAAAACTTCTTTACACGTCTAGTCTATTTGAGGGATAACCGCCAAAGTTTAATTACAATATGATGAACTGTATGGGAGCCTATAAGAGACACACACAGATATACACATTGTCTGTGTATCTTTGTATAAGTCCCTATATCGTCCATATGTTCATGATAAAACGTTCGCTGTTTATTCTTTGGATGTCTGGAAGGGTTTCTGAAGGTTTTCAGTCATTGTAAGAATGAAGGAACGCAAAAAATGCGTTCAATTCCTACCATAATTTCTAAACCATTCCAGAAATTTTACTGAACATTCGAGGAATAACCCATCATTGTTTCGTCACAACTGGGTGGATTGTACAGGAGGCAGACGTACTTTTTTACATCACAATCGGATGGACTAGATTCCATAGATTTAACTCACCCAATCTATATGCATAAAACTTTGTAACGAAGCTTTCGTTACAAATTATTAACACTTTGTATACGCCTAAAATGATAATGTTTGTATTTACAGTGTTTTTAAATCGTATAGCATGTTTAAGAGAAATTGTATATAAGAGATTCAATGCAACGATCTAATCGTTCACCGACACATATGTACATATTGAGTGTATTGTACCATTCTCACTACTTCACGTACATTCTTCTTCTGAGTTTTCTCTGCGGTGATGTCTCTACTACATCTGCGCTAATGTGTCTTCACTATATTGATTGATCATCTGACGGTGGTGATTATTACAATCAAATCAGTTGGACTTCGGCCGTCCTTGTGGTGGCCATACAGCGGAGGAAATAGTCCAAATCAACCGCAGTGGTGAAAAGGCACGCTATTGATTTGTACAGTCATAGTGTCCACTCGTTAAGTAGTGCTAAGGAGGGATACCACTGATTCCTATAGTCATGGGTCCCAACTTTGACTAATATACTAATCCACCGCAATAAATCACAACTGACTGCTCCTTTTTCCATTTGCTGGCGGTCGAGTTTTGGAAGCCGAGAACAACGAACAGTACACGGACACTGAGGTCGTCGTCGTTACATTGAATCTCCCTTTGAATTATTAATACTACACTGTTGATTTCTTAATAAATTAACTATATAACTAATTAAAACACTGGAGCTGGAACCCGGCTGAGTATTACTCCGGATAATTGGTTATAACATAGCACAGTTTTTTCCCCAAAATGTTGCTGACTGTAACTTCAAATCATGCAATGAAGCAAAGTGAGAAAAGTTGACCGACATAATAAATCATAATAAATTCAATTGGATCGATCTTGGACGAAATATACATCATGTTGATATGTAGACAGCAATTTTTTCTTTTGTTTTTACTTTACTGATCGAATGATTTGACTAATATAGACTCTGCAAAATTCCCTGGCAGAACCTAAGGAAGAAGAATGAAACAAATACTGTAGCATAATTTTAGGATCCAGCTGGGAATTTGTGTAATTGTTGCTAATAACAAATGCTGCACCATATTTTCAAGGATTAAAATGTCAAGGAAATATTTATTAACTCGCGATTTTCTCTACAGGTTTCAATTCTTTATTATTATTATTATTTTTTTTTGTTTTTTTTATAAAAAATACATTTCTTCTTATTTTGTTGTTGTAACAAAACATTTACCGTGACTTTTGGGAAATTATTTTAAATTCATATTTGCGCTTTTTGATAAGCAAATTTTTGCCTACAAATATGGCCAAATATGTTAAGACCTCATACTTACATATATATGTACCTTCTATTGAATTGTTTATGTATTTCTATGCCATGTAAACGAGACATAATGACACAACCGGTGAAATGTCAAACATAAAGAATATATCCTTCTATCCGTCTTAGTCATCGTTATCATCACTGCCTTCGTCCACCCAGCTCTTTCAATGCAAATGACGGCGCGAGCAGCAACAGCGTACACTGTCAAGAGGGAATACAAATAATGACAAATAAACTCAGGCCGAGCACACGAAAAGATGATGGAAGTTAGACGAGTAGGAACAGGATGATGGCAGAGTTTAAGTGTCAAGTGGATTTGGATGGATGATGGTTTGAATGTCTGCAGCAAGAGAATATGGAAGATTTGGAAGATGAAATAAAAATTTATGACATACGTTAAAAAAGGCATTAAAAATAATTTTTGTATAATGTATATTTCAAGGGTGGCGAAACCCCAAGACAAGTGAAGAATGTCAAGTCTTATAAGCAAAAGAAAATACGTAAAATTGTAATTGAAAGAGTATAGCTTTAAATAAGGAGCAATTGAAATTCATAACACCGCTTCAATTGGTTATGAAAACCCTTCGAATCCATTAAGGGAAGAGGAGGAGGCAAACTCTGCAATTCTAAAACAATGCGCGTTTCCAAACACACTTAATAATACAAAGCTCAAAATTTTTGCCCGCCTTCGAAATGAATATTTATGTAAATTTTTGTCGGCCGTTAACAAATTTGCTCCAAAT
>JAHXMU010000079.1:150742-161331 GCA_019455685.1 Philornis downsi
TCCACTGTCGTGAAACTTTCGAAGGTGGTTCCTTTCGCGTCTGGGTCTGTTTCTAGATTGGTCGCGTTTCATTACGAGGCTGGAAAAACCATGTTATGTTAAATTTTGAATTTGATATCACTTACGCTATAAGAAAACGTGTAGTATATGCTATAGAAACAGTTGGTGTCTCATATCCTAAAGAAAATGGTGACTGTTTTGCTAATGATGTTTAGCACGGAAAGTTTATACTTCTTGCCGTAGAAAAAAACTGATATCACCTTAGGTTTTTTGTTTCATATACGAAAAACTTATGACTAATTTCCCGTAGAAAAAGTTGATGCTGCTTTCACATATAAAATTTATATACCTTATTTTCCTATATGTAAATCGTATGTTTTTCTTTCATACAGAAAGGTTGTTATGCCTTTCTATGAGGAAACGTTGATATCTAAAGAATAATAATACCTAAAGAATAATCCGAGGTATTGTAAAGTACATGTACATCTCTCCACTTATGAAACGTTCATATCTCTTGTTTAGAAGAAAAATTCTTCTTTGGTTTCCTGTAGGAAAGATTAATGTTTATTATCCTAGCAAGTGCATGTCTTTTTTTTGTTCCAACATGTAATTTTACTTATAGAAATGTACTAAAACAAAATGAATTTTCCTCTTCGAAACAACGTGTATATATTTCTATACAAAATGTTAAATTAAATATATCGTTTGTTAAATTAATATATCGTTTCATTTATTGTATAATAGAAAATGTTAGAACTTCGATATATAAGCAATAATTCTGTAGGAAAAATTGGAATCTAGTTTACTATATGAGAGTAAAGTGCACCTCTTATGCGTGAAATATATACATTTTTCCTATGCAAAAAGCTTAGGCAGCTTTCTATTGAGGCCTCATATGTTTTTAATTAGAGTTAAGGCTATTTTCCACAATCTGAGGAAAAAAATTCTTTCTCAAATTTTTCCCTGAATTTATATCTATGTAAAATATAGCCACAAATAATATTTATATACCTATTCCTTTTATTGCCACAAATTATCAGGAACAATTTAACTTGTACCAATTTCATCTCCGCATTGCGGACTGTCATTGTTGCATACTTTCAGTCATAAGCAGTTGTTGCATACTTTTAGGAATGTTAGTCTTGCATATTTCTAGTTTCTAAGCAATGCAATTTAATATTTTGTCATTTACCGCTGCCACTTTTTACCTTGCTGCTGGTATATTGCCGAGCTTACCTCCTTTAAAATGCCATCCTAGTTTCGAAACATTCATCTTATCGTAGCCTCGAGGAGACACATATTTCATTCTACCAACAAAGTGTGAAAAATATCATAGAGCTTTGCTAGGAAAAAATATAAACTTTCCTTTTGGCTCTGCTGTATCCTAAATGTCAGGCCAGAGACAAATTTAAACTGTTCATGTTCACGTAAACTTAGTTTAGCAGAGATTTTCGTATTTTTCTCATGCAGCTGGATTTTTTCTAACCTTCAAGGATACGGAAGCTAGTTTTTCGTGCTGCTGCTGCAAACTTCCACGTTCATTATAGTTTTATTGATCGATTTGTCTGACTCTTTTTTTTTAAGAGGAGCAACGGAGGTGGTAGAAGTTTTTCAAAGTAAATGTATCAAAGTTGTTTGGAAAACAGTAAAAAATCTTGTCGTTTTAGACAGTGAATATTTTATGCGTTCGCTTTGGTCCGTCTTTGGCTGCTATTCATTCCTTTTTCAAACGGGTGGTTGTGATTTTTTTCTTTTGAAAATATTATGTAGATGAAAGGTTTTGTTTTTGAAATTTTTTTGTGTTTCTTGTTTGTTTTTGTTTGGTTTTAAACTATTAGAACAGTTTTATTACGTTGACCTTAAAGTTTGCTGTGAATGTGATGTCCTTTGTAAATGGTAAATTTCGATTTTTTCTATAATAGATTATAAAGCAGTTATCTTTTTGGCAATGAATCTTAGATAATTAGTTTTATAAGCATTTCTTTCTTCTGCTTAATTTGGCAAAATTTATACGTTATTCCTAAAGAATTTTAAATAAAGTTGTAATTACGACGGTTTATATTTTCACGGACAATAACAAAACTCTTCCTTGAAGTATTCTATGGGTTTTGTGTTTAAGTTATCCCCAAAAGCGGACTAAACATTTGGTACTTTGTAGATGGTGAATACATTTTGATTTTATTATGTATTTTTAAATATAAGAAAAATAGTTTTAAATATAAGAACTTAGTTGCGCACTTAAAATCACTTAATAATCGCCTAAATGTTGGCTATGAATAGCGCTTGAAAACGTTCATTTGCAGATATTTATCAAATAAATTGCATACAATTTTCACAGCCTAATATTTCAAAAAATTTTTTACTTTGTTTGGTAACTACTGATTGATTAATCTTTATTTTCTTTTTCTCTTGTCGTTTCAGGTAAGTTTTTGGATGAACTTTAAATACTGATGCCTCAGACAATATATTTTTGTTAAACCTACTACACGATTTGCGCAAGTAGCATTTGCTCTTATTATCAAATATTCAGTATTATTATTATAGTTATAAAGGGTGCCGCATAAGTAACGTTAACGGCGACTATATTGAATGCGTTCTTGTGCATTATTTGGTTTTAACTCATGAACTAATTGCATCTTATATGGGAAAGATGATGTAACATATGTAAAATTCTTTACAAAGACCGCCTAGACATCTCTAACTGCTGAGAACGTCGCCTGGTGGAAGTTTCGGGATTTTCCTTAATACCTGCCTGCACTCGAGCAATGGTCACTTCATTTTGAACTGCACGAGATGCAATTAAAAAAAGTGCAAAGTGCAAAGTGCTGAGCCTTTTCATCATAAATTTCCCAAGTATTATTTAGTTAATTCTGTAAAGAGACGAAAAAAACAAACAAAAAATGTGTTCACTGATCAAATCTTAACGTTGCTTATGCGCCACCCTATATATTCCTATATAATCTTTATGATACTAAATTATCCAAACAAAAAGAATAGACTTCCTGCAAACCTGGGATAGTTTCTAGCATCGCAGCGACTCGACAATTTTCAAAAATTTTTAATAGTTTAAAATTATGGGTAACGAAATAGCGCCAATCATTATGTAAAGAAGAATTGCTTGTATTCGAACTGTAATCCTAATCATGTCGTGATTTTTAGCAAAAAATAACCTTGAATATTAGCATATCTATTGTGACTTCTACTGAATTAAACACCAATAGTGAATTTTAATCAAAAGAATACATTCTTTGTTCGTCAAGATGAATAAAGTCGTCGTTGGTATCATGGCTAGAACATGCGGCTATTGCGAATATGATTGTGGATTCAAGCTCCGATGTAAATACCTATCATTTTTTTGGGCGGTGATCGCCTCTATGTCCCTGACGAACGCTCCTAGTAGTTGATTGTGTACGATTGTTTGAGCATGAAACGCGTTGCCGTTCGATAAGTTCCGAAAGACCCGAATTTTCTTCAAAACTTAATATCGTTACAGACTTAATAGAACAATACAATTCCGACACCGCTTTCATAAAAAGCATCAAACCTGATGCTGAGATATGGGTTCACGGGTTTGGCATGCAAACCAGCTACAAGCTTCGGAATGGCACATTATCAATTGAGTCGAGTCCAACAAAACCACATCAAAGTCGATCAAAGGTCTATATAGTGTTGACAGTTTTCTTGGATTATCGCAGCATTGTGCATTCGGAATTCTTGCCAGAGGATCAAACAGTAAATAAAGAATATTATGTGGTAGAAATTTCGTTGAAAAGTCATATTTGTTGGAAAGAAAATTCATGGTTTTTGCATCACCGCAACGTACCGTCGTCCAAGGCTTTTATTGGAAATGAATTTTTGGTCAAAAGATCAAACAAATAACTGATTATTCACTTTTCGATTCCAAAAGTAAAGTTAAGTAAAACGCATATAAAGCTATGATTGCGATGAAACTTTTATTTCATTATAATACTTGAACCTTGCCATTATATACGAAACACCATGTCATGTAAATGACCGCCTCTGGATTGGTTGTTGCAGTGGATCCTTTTGAGGCAGTTTTCGACCACTTTTTCGCACATTTCAGGCGGTATCTCGGCAATAACTTGATGAATGTTGGTTTTCAAATACTCCACCGTTTGGGAATTATCCGCGTAAACTCGATCTTTGACGTAGCCCCACAAAACAAAAAAGTCTAACGGCATCAAATGGCATGATGTTGGTGGCCAATTGACGTCGCAAAAATGAGAGATTACGTTTTCTGGAAAGTTCGTGTCAAAATCGATCGCGTTGGGTGGCTCGTGGTGCCGTCTTGTTGAAACCATATATCGCCCAGTTGATAATTTTTAGTTTCAGGCTAAAAAAAAGTCGATTATCATACGGCTATAGTGGATTTTCACTAACAGAAGCGATATTTTCGCCAGTGTGCCCATTGCGATGATGCTAGAGACTGTAACGCTTCCAGTCTCTTCAAATTTCTTTATAATCTTACCAATTCCTTGCACAGTAGGTTGATTATGAGAACCATAATCACACTGTAATGCACGAAAAGTGACTACGTTTGAATCACCACTTTTATAGTAAGTTTTAGCGCACTTTCACTAATAGAAGCGATATTTTCGTCAGTGTGCCCATTACGATGATGCAAGAGACCGTAACGCTTCCAGTCTCTTGAAATTTCTTTATAATCTTACCAATTCCTTGCACAGTAGATTGATTATGAGAACCATAATCACACTGTAATGCACGAAAAGTGACTACGTTTGAATCACCACTTTTAATAGTAAATTCTAGCTATTTTTACGCGTTCTGCGGTTGTTAAACGTAAATGGCATATTCGGCAAGCCTTTCAGTAAAAAAATAACACTTCAGATGACAGGTATTTGATAGCTGACAGCTTTGCCAGATCGGCGGTTTTGAATAAACTAAATTAATAATCCTTTATTATAAAACAATCACCGTATTCATCTTACATCACGCGGTCTGACTTTTCTTCTGTTTCTAAAACCCAGACGACCACTTCTCAATTCATTCGTTTTCAGTCGATAAAAGACAAAAAATTCGCGGCGAGAACTGTAGAAATCCGGAAAATTCGTTTGAAATTTAATTTTGATGATTTGATTATTCGTTACAATATGCGATGCAATGAATTTGAATAAGAATTAGTATTTTGTGTCGTATTTAGCAATTCCTGGTACTTTTTTTGACAGAATGTGTATGTGGTTGTAATTAATTGACACCGGAAGGACTAACTCATGGTAAAGAAAAACTTTCATTTTACGAAATTGGACTTTGCCGAAGCTACAGAAGCTACTGTTGCCATATGTGCGTACTAAGTTTTTGCGTTCGTGAACCTTATTATTTTTATTAAAACCTGAGTCCACCTTTGGTTAATAGCATACAAATTGATCAGTATTTTCATAATTCTTTAAAATTTTTTGTCCTACCGTATTTTCATTGTATAACGGCTACGTATTCGACGTTTAAACTCACCTAACTATGTTAGCGCGTCGACATTGAAGCATTTCCCGTCCACGTCTCTAATTTATGTCATACTGTTCATTCTACGATTAACGCTATTGTGACAGTTTATTATCATTAGCCACCAGAATAACAACAGTTTTCTGCCATAGTATAAGGATAAAATCTAATTTAAAGTCATTTTCCAGAGTACAAAACTTGACATCTCATATTTTCTACTCAATAACTTTTCTACTCTTGCCACCACTTGCCACTCGTCCGCCCACTTAGCTTTTGATGCCATTCTTCATCCATCAATTAATATTAATATGTCTGCTTATGACAGATAACATTATGAATCACACCAAGATCAACACAAACAATTTACTGGGAAATTTGCAGGATTACACTACACAGTAATGGAATTGAGCAGAGTTTGGGTTAGGATGCGCACTCATTTGGTTGGTTGACAAGCAACAGCCCACACATATGATGATGAAGATGATGACGATGACTTCCGTATGAGTGAATGAACGTCGTGGCGTCGTACAAGCAGCATTGTAGTATTTTATAATTGCTTGACAAATGTATGATAATTACAAAAAAAAAGTAATTAAATTAAAACCATAACAAAGGCTTACAAATACATGCAAAATTACATGAGATAAATAAAAACGAAGAACAATGACACAGTAGATTGTGACGTTGGTAACGATGACGTTGATGGCGAGAGGAGTCAGAAAACAGACAGGATATGACACATAGAGAAACAGCGGGAGGCAACCAGGAATACAGACTATGCGATGGATAAATAACCACACGGGCGATTGGGCGGCCGCCACATATTCACAAAGTTTCTCATGTAAATCTGATAGTTTGCAACACTGAAACATAAAAGGATAAACTGACAATTGTAGCATAAACTCAAAATGTCATTGCAACGTTCATTCAGTCAGTAATCATTTAAATTTATGATGAATATTCTGGTTTTGTTGCAAATTCAAACTTGTAGCAGCATATACAATTTCACAGCGCGTCATGTGACTGCTTCGGTAAATCAACCACTTATTCACCCAGAATTAATGTCTGGAAAATTAAATGATTGTTGGATGGCTACGCAAATGTTGCTCCTCACATTACAAATATAACACATGAAAAATCTGTTGAAATTATTAAAAAAACGTTAATTTTTAATGTAAGCACGCGTGTAATATATTTTGTAACATTTGCATACGCGCATACCGATCAAGGATTAACATCTAGGATAGGAACAAGGATAAGAAGTGTAAATTATGAATATTGTAATAAAATATAAAGCATACATTTAGGCATATGGAGAGGAACATACAATATGGAGCCGAGGAAATGAAGTAAAATTTAATAGGCACAGAAACATTTAAATATTAAAGTTCTGTTTCAACGGAAAATTTGAATATGGAGTTATTAAAGTACTCACTCCTAGATGTCCGCGGTTGAAAAAAGTGCCATGAGTGTGTCGATTTTTTGCAGAAACATCACAAGATTCACGTTCAACCAAAGATTTCGAATCGATATTATCATCATTTACAAATTAACGCTAATAACAAAATTTTTCGGTAGTGACAGGTTTCTTCAACGCGTTTCGATCAACAATACAGGACACGGAGGACGTTAGGGGAAAGATACAGGTCATCCACATAATCCGAAACGGCTCAACCGATTTTGATGAAATTTCATACAGACCCAATTGAAGTGTTCACGATTTTATGTTTTGTATTAGGAATTGCACAGTGCGTATATAAATTGGTCTACTTCGGCAAAAATGTTTATCGTGTTGCCGAAATTGCATTACTGGATTGTCGATACAAAATTTATTCAGTAAATAAAGTATCTTACTATGTTACTCTCACTATAGCAAATCAAAAGCATTAAAATTGCGAAATCGAAGGGAATCAACGAATTTTTGTCCCAAACGTTTAAATGTCTACCTATACCTATAGAATGAGCTGTAGTCAAAATGGTAATTTCGTGTCATTTTCACGTAAAGGAGATTTTATAATAAATTTTCCGCAGTTAATATATTGGCTCTTTAAGACGCATCTACGAGGAAAAAATGCGATTTTGGAAACCTGATGTTTTATGTTAAGCTGGTTTAAATTTCAACTGTGACTGAGTAAAATTTCATCGAAATCGGTAAAGCCACTCAGAAGCGCACGTTTATTTCCCGTTATTTCTCCAAATCCCTTTTTGTGCATCGTTGATTAATAAATCACGAGGCAAAAATTGTGTCAAAATGAAACAACTTGCCCACGCATAGATAAACGAAACTCCGAAAAATTTAGATTTTTTCATATATTCCTAAAATTTGTTTCCTTAATTGAAATCTACGCACAGTAGAAATTGATACATATGGGATGAAACCATCCCAGTTCCGCACATTCAGTGGTTGTCTCTTCCAAACTATAGTTGAAGACGTTGACAGCCGACTAGAGTGAGAGGAATATTCTACCACACATCGCGACCGCTTTTGAATTTTCTGTACCACTTATATGCTCTTATTTTTGATAAAGTAGAAATTTGCAACCAATTTGCAATACAAAATTTGAGACAAATTCATTGTTCGATACTTTTATCTATTGTAAATGAAGCGACAAAATCGAAGACCGTAAGCAAACCAAATAGCGAAATTCGCTCAAATTACGCTTCAGTATTTAGGATTGTTGTGCCAATTTAGCGTCTAAAATAATGTTGTCAATTCCTTTATGAAGGATATTTAGATGACCATCAATTTCATTTATTATTTTTGATAGAGTATAAACGATGTCTACAGAATGAGGGAACAGATAGACAGGCTCGGTTAAATCGATGCTGATTCCATCCATATAGAAATCTTAATTCCACATTCAGTGTTGAATAAAGCACAAAGTTTAGTGGGTTTTTTTTCCTTATCTAAACCAGATTTGTTAACAAAAAAAAAAGAGAAACTTCCACGCCATCTATCATACATTGTTGGTACTACCTATTAACCATAAACATGTGCATTAACAAAATAATAGTGCAACAGATGCTCGCCATCTTTCATGCACTATCCCAGCAACCACACACAATACATGTGCATTAATAAGCCTAAATTACATTTCAGTTAAATGGATGGTATAAGAAATATATGATCACACTTTAAGCTTTTTATGCTAGAAAGATATTTACTTTGTTATTATTATTAATATTACGCAATTTCTACAATCTTCAAGCAGTCCGTTTTAGTTCTAAACAAAATATATACTTAACCTCGAACTTGTTTCGTTGAGTGTTTAAATTGTATCTAGTTCAATATACACATCAGTTTGCCAGTTTGCAGTGTAAGAACAATCGACAACTTAACCAACCACAACACGAAGACTGGAAGCTATAGGTTGTCAAAAATCAATAAATTTGTTTAACATTCAATTCCATCCGTTGCAAGACAACGTACACTCCATAGACATGTCTTAGCGAATCAACCCGTAGCAATATTTGTTTGAAGAGCAAACAGAATCATATGAAAATAGAATGGAAAAAGAGAACGTATGAAAGCACGAAATCTAAAAACCTTGAACGAATAATACCCATCCAGACATTTGTCGTCGCAGCAGAACACCATCTTCATGAGTGGTGGCTCTTACGGAATTCAGAGCCGATGGCTGGTAACGCCTTCACCGCAGGAAACAGATTACTTTTTATGTGCATCCAAGTTTCGAGTTTTCACACGAACATAGCATGGTTTTTCGGATACTCTGATTCAATGTAATATTTAATAATAATAACAATAAAGCTACATTTTCATTAATATACAGATCTGCGCATTTATCTTATCATCCATACCTAATGGCGTTAAAATTTTTACCTCTGGCTTTGACTTAATGATAAGAACGTCACATAAACTTCTGGTCTAACACTATTTGCTTTTCTTTCCTGCATGATACCAGCAAGTACGGACAAAAGTCTAAAAACCTCTCTTCGAGTAGTATGACATGAAATAATAACCAAACAACTGGTATCGAATATCCTTTTGGAACACGTACACGGGACATCCTACCATGTAGTAAAAACCAACAGCATAAGGGCCAGTTTCTGCACGAAGTTTAAAAGTTTAATCAATTGCTTAAACAAATAAAGAAAGCAAATATAGTATAATATAATACGTAGTAAAAACGAATCTGATATTTTTTCAGAACATTGAAGGACTAATTTAGCATAGTTATAATGATCCGATTTAGATCAAATATGCACCGATTTGTTCGAGAACTTGTTAACGTTTTGAAGGTAATTCCATTGTGCCTCTCTCATAGAAATCCTCGTTTCTATTGGCAAAAAATTGTTCGCCGTAGGCAGGAATAAGTTGTAATCACTTGGTTCCAAGTCCGCACCATAAAGTGAATGCAGACAAAAACCAAATTTGCACTTAATTGGCTATTACAGTAGCGTCTGAACTGCGATTTCGTGTATTACGCATTTTCTCTGTGCTGGCGCTTATTTATGATGTGATATCAAGCAATACTCAGTCGAGCAATCACAATACTGTGAATGAGTAGTCTTTTGAGTGCGAAATCTTATCTGTTTAACGCAATGCATCGTATGCGAGATATAGTTTATTTAAGCCATCTATTGGACGAATGATGAACTTTTTGTACTATATTTACACAAAATCACTACACAGTACAAAGGTTTTCTGTATGGCAGCTGCAGTAGACTTTACTAATTCTTCCGTGAGGGTTCACCCTACGATGATCGTGATGCCAAGAACATCCACCGGACATATCCCTAAATGGTGGTCTTTATAACGATTGGGAAATTGTTGTTGCTATTTCATTTCAATAGTATTTTCAATTCCGGTATCATATTACACAATAATCGAATTTGTAGTTCATATTTCAGTTGCTCATGATAGCCGTTGTTCGTGACATAGGCCACGCATCAGCGTTTTTGGTCATATTTAGAATGGGGTTACGACTTTGCACTTACTCTCATATATCACGTTACTATTTATTCATTTAATTATTTATTTAGTTTACATTTTGTTCTTTTATTCATTTGCTAGCTGGTTCATTTATTTATTTTCTATACCTGGAAATTTTATCATTTATTCATTTGTTCACTTACTCATTTACTTAATC
>JAHXMU010000079.1:195158-207067 GCA_019455685.1 Philornis downsi
TTTTGTTTCCATTTTTATTTCGTTTCGTTTGCACTTTCATTTCGTTTTTTGATTTTGGTTTCGTTCCATGTTCATTTCGTTTCCATTTTCGTTTCGTTTTCATTTCGTTTCCATTTTCATTTTCGTTCCGTTTTCATTTTTATTTCGTTTCCATTTACTTTCGTGTCGTTTTCATTTTCATTTCGTTTCCATTTTGGTTTCGTTTCGTTCCATTTTCACTTCGTTTCCACTTTCATTTTCGTTTCGTTTTCATTTTCGTTTCGTTTTCATTTGCATTTCGTTTTTATTTTCATTTCGTTTCGTTTTCTTTTCATTTCATTTCGTTTCTCTTTCATTTCGTTTCATTTTCATTTCGTTTTCATTTTCATTTCGTTTCCATTTTTATTTTCCTTTCGTTTCGTTTGTAGTAATTACAAATACTCACCTAAGATTCCTTAAAATATATTCCTGATCCTTGTATAAATCTGTGTCGATCTTAGCATGCTCGTTCGATTGTCATTTGCAAAACCAATAGAACTCGTTTCACTTGATCTGGAAGGCTGAAATTTGGCACAAATACAAATATATCTCATAGACAGAAGTTATGCAAAATCGACTGAATAAAAAAAAAAACAATTTTGCGATTTATTCTAGAGAATACATAAAGAATCTATTTCCAGAATAAACGTTGTTATTACAGAACTATTCAAATTCTGCTTTCAAATCACTGGTGAGATAATAATAACCTTGGGACCAGCTTCCAATTTGAATTAACTTGGCACATTGAATCTCAGGAATATATTTTTTTCTTTTGTTTATTTTATGTTGACAGACATTTGTGTAAAATTCCACACCATAAATGTCATCAGGATTTGAGCTAAGTTTGGTTTTGTAAAACACAAAAATTGATTTGGGCGATTTTTGCAATTCGTGATTTCATTGAGCAAAGAAGTTGAATTAAATTTTGTTTGCTGTAAAAATGTTTGGAAGGCTGCTTAAGGTCCTCGGCGAACAGACTTTGTCGGAAAGGTAAGTTTACAAGTATCACAAACAATTCAAAGAAGGCCAAGAATAAGCTTAAGATGGAAAGCGCCGCGGACAAGCCTCAACCTCTACCGATGAAAGTCGATCGATTGATATTTAGGGCCTTTTGGATTGTGAGGCCATTTCATATACATATAGATCAATCAACTCCATTCTAAAATATATTTTGAGCCTCAGTCGCATCAGATCGAAAAAGATCGTGGCGTTAAAATCTGAAGAGAAACGATTTCTGGTTCTCAGAAATATCTGGCTCTGGAAAATTTCGCGCCAAAATCCCTTAAAAATCAAGGATATGCTGTTTTCTTCGATTATCGCAGTATTGAATATTTTGAGTTTCTTCGACCAGGCTAAACTGCCAACAGAGAAAATTATTGGAACGTTCGCTTGCGTAAAGCTATTTGAAAAAGACACCAGCTTTACAGGCAGTGAACTTTTGGTTTTTACACTGCCATAAAGCGCCATCTAATACTGCATTGGCTCTGTAAGTTTTTCGACAAAAATTCAACTAATATCTATCCCCAACCCGATTTAGCACCGAATGCTCCTAAAATCTAAAAAAAAAAATTGCTTCGTGCTTTTAAGGTCATACGGGAAACCGACTCTTTGACATGTTTCGGGGATTGGAAATAACATGCATTGTGTCCAGCGGAATAAATAGGGTTATTCATTTTTCGTTTTGCAGTGAAATAAAACGCACATAAAGCCATGATTTTGGTGAAACGTTTATTTCACTATAATGCTTGGGTCTTGCCATTATGTACGAAATACAATGTCATTTAAATGAGGTAGTTTTCGACCACTTTTTCGCACATTTCGCGCGGTATCTCGGCGATAACTTGACGAATGTTGGTTTTCAAATGTTCTACCGTTTGGGGATTATCCACGTAAACTCGGTGTTTGACGAAACCCCACAAAAAAAAGTCCAACGGCGTCAAAAGGCATGATGTTGGTGTGGCCAATTGCCGTCGCCAAAATATGAGATTACACTTTGTTGAAACTTCTCATGCAATAACGCCAAATCGGTCGTGTTCATAATTTTCAATTGCAGGCCAAAAAAATCGGTTAATCGGTGCTCTGAATTGGAATTCGGATTATCCGTCACACTTTCATTAACAGAACCAATACTTTCGTCAGCGCGCACATTGCGATGATGCACAAGACTGACGCTTCCATTCTCTTAAAATATCTTTATAATCTTGTCAATTCCTTGCGCAGTAGGTTGATTATGAGAACTAAAATCACACCGTATGCACGAAAAGTGCCAACATTTGAATTATCACTTTTTTAGCAAGTTTTAACTATTTTTCCGCATTCTTCGGTTGTAAATGGCAAACCTTTCTCTACTAAATAAATAACACTTCACGTAACAGGTATTTAACAGCCGGCAGCCTTGCCAGACCGGCGGATTTGAAACCACTATTAAGGGTTATTAAAGGCCATGAAATGGATTTAGTTAATCTTATTTTTTCAGCTCTGTTGCATTTCATTTTATTTGTTTATTTATTTATTTATCTTCTATATATATAAAAATGAATCGTGGTTTGTTTCGATGCTTAAAACTCCAGAACGGCTGGACCGCTTTGCATACATTTTTGTATATGCGTCTGGGTGGTGCCCGGGATGGTTTAGATTTACAATTCGGTCCAATTGGACAAAGGGGCGTGGTACCTCCCATACAAACAAAAAATTAAAAATCAATTATTTCTGCTCCTGCTTACGGTGTTTGAACAAAATTTGGTGCGTAGGTTTGGTGTACATATCTTAAGTGCTACTGCAAATATGGGCGGGATTGGACAATGGGGCGTGGTACCTCCTATACAAACCACAAATTAAAAAGCAATTATTTCTGCTTCTGCTAAAATTTGAAGGCAAAGCAACGTTTGCCGGGTCGGCTAGTTTATTATTATTATTTTTTTTTAAGGTCTGGTTCGTCTGTAATTGATCGTACTATATTACTTACACAATAGTCTTCACTTTCGTGCCCTATTTAAATGCTAATTACACCAGCTCTGCTCGTATCTCAAGCCATAATATCTATGTAAACCGAAATACCGGAAAATGTTCGCGCGCCCATTTCGCGAGAAAAAGTTCAGCATTGAGCTCCTTCCTTCCTGTACCATAAGAAATATTAGAAATTGTTTGAATGCTTAAATATTGCACCAATATTAAAGCCTGTATTCATTTCTATCATATAAATTGGAAAATGGTGCTCCACCAACTCTGTGATATAGAAAATTATATTTGAGCTCAGTAAAAACGTTGTAAATTTAAAATTGTTTTACTGTTTTCTCTCCCACAATATAGGCAATAAATATTTTGCTAATTTATGTTCCTCTCTTATGCTCTTTTATTTCAGGTGAGTGCAATTATTAAAACTACAACTACGAAGGCTGCAATGCTCCTGGGACCTTTCACAAACACCTGGTCACCACAATATGTTTTTTTTTCTGCTTTCCTTTAGTGCTGTAAGTTTATGAAATGCATAATAAATTATAAAATATCACCCATTAGCATTAAATCTCTCACATACAGAGCAGTAAAATTCTTCTTACTTTAAATGCATAAATGTGGACTCACCGAGAGTGTGATATGTATCAGTTTTCCTTCTACAGTTACAGGATGCAGAAATCATATTGCGGCCCCACATAAGCTAGCTTTAGTCTTGTACAAAACAAAACAAATATGGATGGTGCCTTTTGGTAACTGGTTTGGAGTATGACAAGCAATGATTCACACATGAATATGATCCTTTAGAACAAGACCTCATCCTTTTGGTTTTTTTTTTTTTTGGTCATAGAGTTGGTGTTGTTAAATATCTTATTACCCAACATAAATTTTGCTGTGACCACATTGTATTTGTATTAGTAACACAATACAAAAGCGGCGTACAATTGTACAAACTCGGCATCTAAAAGCCGGTAACAACAACACCAGCTAATTGCACGTGTGTTTAGGTGATTGTGTGTGTGTGTGTAGGTGATTGTGTGTATGTGTTTGTGTATTATAGTCCCCCGAAAGCTATTTTGATGTTGGTAATAGTTACCTTTAGTTAGTCCTTTTGGTACCTTTGGTTGGTAGTGATGTTAGCTGTAGTGGTGGCAAGGAGCATGGCGGCAAATTAACCGCCCTTCTTGACGCCACCAAAAATGTTTTCCATCGGACACGAACGAAACCTAGTGACGCCAACTTCATACTCCTTGGCTTTCCTAGTCTGTGCTTTGTGCTGTTGTTTTGCACAAAGGAGGCGAAAGGAAGCCGACAATGGTGCCATGTTTTCACTTAACACAGGGTCTGTGGGTAATTATAGAGGGACTATGTCAGAGAAGTGACAGGAATTGACTAACCCATAGGAGGCAGCTCAATGTGCAGCAAACAGAATGGTGTAAAATAACTCATCACTGAGAGAAACAAATCTATGCAAATAAAAAATAAATTGTGCAGAGTGAAACTCTTTATTGGGTGTGCAACTAAGTTCCCGCTGTTTACCAATAGATGGCATCAGCTGTAAGTGCTAGTCGATTCTGCCGTAACCTAAAAGTCATGAGCCAAGCTTAGACATGTGGTAAACATACCGCCTCGGCACAATAGCGATTTTCTTTTGACATCATATTCTTTTGGTTGTGTGAATATGTATGATTTTGTGTCAAATAATCGTCATATGCGGGAAGTATTGATTTTCTTCGTCTTTCAATCGAAGAAAACGGGGGCTGAAGCTCATCGAGAGCTTCAAAATATTTACAGAAATGCTTTTTTAAGTAAAACAACGTGTCGAGACTGGTTCCGTTGCTTTACAGACGGTGATTTTGATGTTGGCGACCGTTCGGGTGAAGGGAGACGAAACGCCTTCGAAGATACTGAATTGACAGCATTGCTTGATGGGGATCCGTGTCAAACGCAGGTAGAGCTTGCTTCAGTATTAGGAATTACCCGCCAAGCCAATTGTAAGCGATTGCATGCTTTCGGAATAATTCAAAAGCAAGGAACTTAGGTTCCTTATAAGTTACAGTCAAGGGACGTTGAGCGTCGTTTTTTCGCCTATGAACAACTGCTTCAGCGACAAAAAGGAAGAATTTGCTTAGTTGTATTGTAACGGGTGATGAAAAATGGATTCATTACAGCAATCCAAAGAAAATAAAGTCAATGGGGCTGCCCGGTCATGCTTCTACGTCGTCATCTCTGCCGAATATTCACGCCGCGAAGGTTGTACTCTGTATTTTGTGGGACCAGGTCGGTGTTATTTATTACGAGCTGTTGAAACTAAGCGAAACCATAACTGGCGATCGGTATCGACTTCAATTAAAGCGATTGAGCCGAGCTCTGCGTGAAAAACGCCCATAATACGCGGAGAAGCACGAAGAAGTGATTCTTCAGCATAACAACGCTCGGCCCCACGTGGCCAAGCCCGTTAAAACCTACCTGGAAACGTTGAAATGAGAAGAATACTAGTAAAGCATTGGCAAAATACAAAAGAAAAATATCTTTTTGTTTTGACAGCAAACTTTTGATGTCCAGGTCTATCAGTTGCACATTTGTTTCAATATATTCAAAAATATTAATGTAAGATATGGAACCGATATAATGATTACACCACCTCAAGTCATTACAAGTCTTTTGGATTCAGGAAAGTTTTAGTTATATAATTATACATTGCTTTTGCAATAGAATTTTAAAGGAATCTATTCGAATTCGCATATTTAAACAATCCAAAAGATATACGGAATCGATTTTTTTATTGCACAAGATAGTAATAATTATGAATCTACGAAACTACTGGTCTCACATTGAAGCTAGTATTTATCTCGAACCGAAATTCTTTCATGTAAAGTCTGCAAAACGGAATTCCGTTTGAACATATTTTCCATAGTTATTCCCTTTTGCAGTATTGACCGTTTTGGGAATGCACAAACGAACGATAAACACGTAAAGCTAATACAGAGATGTTTGAAGCAAATATATTAGGTGCAATATTAAATTTTTTTCAATTGCCCTGTAACAGAGTTAATGCTCTGATGATTATTTTGTACAACAATTTCGATGTTTGTTTAATTATGCATTAAATTTGATGGAACGGAAGCACCACAATGATAATTGCGGATGGGGCGAGGTCTGGGCAGTACGGTGGGTGAGGTACAACTTCCCACCCAAGCTCTGATAGTTTCTGACGGGTTCTCAAGGCAGTCTGAGGTCTCGGTAAGGCAGTGTGAGAGAGACCACACATCGAGGTTGCTCACAAAGTCGAGCTCTTTTATGAGCCCGTGATTTTTTAATTATTTCAGCTATTTCCCTAACTGTTGCACGGGGATTAACAATAATTAAATCTCTCACCTACTCAGAAACAATTTCTTTTGGTCGTCCTGGTTTGGGAGCGTCCGTTACGGAGAAGTCGCCCGTAGAAAATCTTGTAAACCATTTCTGCCTAGTTCTTTCATTTGGCCCGTTTTCTTCATAATCAGACTTTATTTTTCGGTTGGCTTCAGCAGCCGTTTTTCCTTTTCGGAAATAATACAGCATAATATCGTATGCCTAATATGCTATTTTTCGCTAACTTTTTTCCACTTTTTCAAACTTTTTTTAAAACGCTATAATGCCATATTGTACCATCGACAATTTCTAACAAGATATGATATACTCGCACAAATTGTTTGTATATTTATTTTATTGCAACATTATTTTCTGTCCAGTAAAGCCTGTTGTTCGTTTTTAAATTTCCTATCATACTCTGCACGAGAGCCCCTGTCCCTGTCGGCATAATTCTTTCTCGCATACTATGTGAAATGGACGATAGTCATAAAAATAGCTTAAAATACATTTCAGTATACTAAACTCACAAATATTTATCCACAGTAACACAACATGTGTATCCACACACCGACTCCAAATATATAACAACAAAAGCAAGAAGGATGAAGAAATGTTCGTCTCCAAAAACTAGCTAGCAAGTGATTCATCCGTGCACTTAAATCGAATATGGATAGAGAGAGAGATATATATACGATATACGACGGCGGCCGTTATTTCATTGGCGCCGTATTGCTATTATCGTGCCGTAACCGTAATTCCCATCGCACGGAAAAATTGTTTCGCTGTAACGTCACTGAAAGTTACGGAGTAAAGAAACTCCTTCACTCATGCTCCCTGGCAAGAGAAAAATAAATGGAATGTGTCTGCTTAACTTACTATTTTACTCTCTACGATATTGTAAAATTATACGAGGACATTTGATAGCACTCTCTCTCTCTCTTCCTCTCTGGTTTACTTAAACTGTGAGAGTTGCTATCACAACAGCAGTTAAAGTTTTCCACACTCACTGAACATGCTCTCGTGTGAGTGTGAGACTTCATCACTAGAGTAGTTGCGGTTAAGTCCTGTGTCCTCTTCCTCTCGTCATTACACTCCCTCTCCATATTTTTCTCACTCTATCTCCGTTTTTTTCGATTGAATTTTCGCAATCGCTGCAATTACTCATACATTTAGGTGGTTGTTTTCATGTCCTTTCTCCTTTTTTCTAACTTCATTTTTATTTTATTTATTTGTTTTTATATTTCATCTTTGGGAGCATAAAATTCATGACTGCGCTCCTCGTATTCCTTTGTTCGTTATTACTCATTCTTTTGATTTTGTTGTGAAACATTTATGCATGCTTTTAACAAGGATACACAACGATATAACAATAACTCAATCGTTTCGTATTGAAATATTCATGTGGTCCAAATGTCAAATGTTGAACAATAACAGTTTTAACGCCCGTATTTTTGTTGATTTTACTTATGTAAATGTCGCGCATATTTTTTTTTTTTTTTTTTTTTTTTTTTTTTTTTTGGGAGAGAAGATAGTTTAACAGTTTTTTGTTTCTTTTCTGCAGTTCAAAGCAGATGGGAAAAAAGTAGAAGATTTGGGGTGTTGTAAGAAGTTTTGCCTGCATTTCAATACGGTATCTTGTTGCAAAGACTTTTTCTTCGACTTAATACTTTCTTGCTTTGCTGTTTGATTCCCATATTGATGGTATTTTGGAAAACTGTGCACAGTTTTAGTTACTTAACGGATGACAGAGGCTTAAGAAGGAAATTATTAGTCCCTACACATGTACGTATGTGTAGGAGAAGCGGCGTAACCATGACAACATATTATCAATAAGGACTTTGCTAATCCCCTTTCTTTGCCATCCTTAGTGTTGATAACATTTACTTTTGAAGCGAATTTCCACTGATATGATATCGACAATGCAAGAGTTGCAAATCCTTTTTATGTTTACATAAATTTTTCACAGTTATTGCTGACATCCAAAAAGGTTAACGTATTATATGTATCATCATTAAGTATACGTAACTATGACTACAGGATATGTAAAATATGTACAGCCATTATCTTGTTAGTGGGTTGGATATACCGAAAACCCTTTAATGGGCTGGGAGACTACATTACTGCTGATTGTCGGTTCTATCCTAACCAGCGGGAAGGTAATCCTTTTTGCTGCCAAATGTCATGATATTTCTTTTCTGGAGGTATGAACATCGTGTGATTTCATAAAAATTTAAATCTTAAGTAAGGACAACTTAATTGAAGTCTGCATTAAGAGTGGAGTCTACAATTTCATAATTTTGTATTCAACTTTTTAACCAGGCGCGTAATGTCCTTTCTAAAACATATGTGGCCTCCTATTCCCCAAACATTTTAGGTTTCGGGAAATCCTGTAATGTAGTACAACTACTACTTTGGATTTTAGTCTGATTGCCATATCTGATGCTTTAAAATGCAACCGTTTGACGAGGTAAGCAAAAATGTCACGTTGGTTAACAAGTACCAGGATTAACACATCGTGTCTAATTAAAAATCAATATTCAGAAAGTAGCAATATTCAAACAACGTCTGTTAAAATTTCTTGTCAATTTGAGCTTTTGTGCTTGATTCACAGCGCTTTACTTGACGCTTCTTTTTGCAAGGAAAACAATAATTTGATGCTAACGATTATATATTATCTTTTAATGCAAAATAACCCTTTGTCCATGGTTTGTCGATTTTAAACGTAGTCGTACAGTCACTACAGAAACCATCAAACGAAGACCTGGAAACGATAATTGGCAACCGAAATAGTCAACAATCAGTTTATTGAATATTTTGCATTAAAATTTTGGTCATGAGAAAGGTGTTTGCCACATTTTCCCTCGTTTGCACAGCAGCAACCCCAAAGTGCAGCTCATTTTGAGCGCCGTTTGGGTTACTTTACAAGCAGTAGGATACGTGATAATGGATGAAACGTGGATTCACTGTTGCACTCCTAAATCGAACCGGCAGTCCGCTAAATAGCACAGACAAAAAGCAAGAAAAATAATTAAAAATTCAATATTCGGTTAGCAAGGCTAAGGTTTCCATATTTATGGTCTCCTGAAAAGGGTGCTATTTATTGAGCACCTTGAAAAAATATAAATGAATAGAGAATATTAAGTAGTGCTTTTAGGTCATTTGGAGAATGAAATTAGGAAGGAAAAAGAGCTCTTTTACCAGGTCAATGCGCTATGCCACAAGAAGTCAACAGTTACATTAGTAAAATTGCATCAATTGGAGTTTGATTGCTGTCCCATCCTCTATGCAATATTTTTTTTATTCAATTTTAGCATCTATCCGTTCCGTATATTGGAAAACAATGTGTATAACTTCCCACTTGTACGATGTCACATTTTGAAGTCAAATGTCTAACCATGGCGGTATCCCCGGATAACATTTTCTATATAAATTCTGCACAATTTTCTATAGTAAAACTATCTAATAGATTTTCCTATGGAATCTCCTGTATAAGGACTCTCTCTCTAACTTGATATTGTACAGGGTGCTACAATAAGAAATTCAATGCATTTCATTTTTTTTTTATTGTATAGAAAATTCAATGTTTTTTTATATAGCTAATTGGTTTTAACGATGATAGGCCGTAAATGACCTTCATGTTCATTCACTCATTTGTAACACCAGAAAGAGTGAGATCAGAAAATTATTCATTGCCGTATCGCCTCAAGTATTGCTTTAATGGATTGATTCAATTCAGTTAAATTCCTTGATTTCGTTTTGTACACCACTTGCTTGACATAACCCCATAAAGAAAAGTCTGGTGCTGTCAGTCAGGTCAGGTGACCTTGAGGGCCGGTGGAAAGTGGAGTTTCTGGATATTAATTTGTTTGGGAATTTTCGTTGGAGCTCCGCCATAACCTGCCTGGCCAAGTGTGCATCTTGCTGTAGCCAAATTCTGTTGAAATAGATACGTCTTCGGCGCAGTGCTGGGTTTTGGTTTTGTTTTGTGTTTGTAGCACGATTTGTGCATCACCCTGTGTAAGAGAAAGGTTTCAAAACAACTTTCTCAAAGAAAACAGTGCTCAGAGGGAAATACAAGCGAATGCAGAAAACTCGGGCAGTTTTTTTTATACAAAAGCATTCTTCGAATATAGTTTTCGATATGAAAATAAGCTTTCAGTTATGTCACTTATTATTTTAAATTGCTGTATGAAGTTGTTTTACTTGGGATTGATAGTATTTCTACATCAACATAGACTTCGAAGCGTAGCTGCTAATACCTTAGTAGTCTTCGAAATCACGTTTATATGCTACAACAGCCTTCCATTTTTTTCATACCACATCTCCTGCACTCGTATTGTCTGTCAAACGACTTTAGTCGTTATACAACCACCTCATGTGTTTGCTCTGCCATATCAGATTTGACCTATCACCCTAACATATCCCTCGATATGTGAGCATTGTAGCTTAGTTACCAAGTTGTATTACCTCAGCGTGTTTAAATGCACAAGCGGTGTCCTTTACACGTCCCCCCGTGATGGTATGAACGACTTTTGCCTCTGATGATTCATCTAGCTGAGTAAATTTACATGATCAGCTGTTTGTTCCGTTGCTATTATCGAATATAACTATGAACTTTATATTTGCCTTTTTCTGCTGTTTGTTCATATCGCTTGTGTCATCACGTGTATATTGTGTACTTATTTATCCTCATTTACTCCTGCTCCCCCATTTTCCGGCTATCTCGGTGTATTTTTTTTTTCGGCGCCCTTCCTTTCCTCCTGTTGTTGTATCAAACTTTGCTATTTTTTCGATTGTGCAAAAATTACGAAATAACCGGCTTTCTCCTCTACGTCTTTATTTTTCATTGTTACTAAAATGGATTGGATTTCACGCAAAAGGCGAATCGAAAAGAAAATGAACTGGACTGCGGTGAGGGTGGTTTTTTTTCTCGGCAAACTTTTTCTGGCCTTTGGGGGCAGTAGTGGAGGGTACTGCGGTGTGATGGCAAGTCTTGGTCTTGGGGAAAAAGTTAAGGGAGAGCTGAGCTGTAGGCAGTAAAGATTACAGCGCATGACCCGGAGGAATGTTGGAATCGGGCACAATGTTGGGAATTTTGTGTGGAGGAAAGATATGTTGACAATCCCGAACGCAAGAGAAAAGGGAATAACATTTCAAGCCATGAAGGGAAATAAAAAAAAACGAAAATAGTCAATATAAATGATTTTAATAAATTTAAAACTATATGTAATAGAATTCAACAATGCTGTATATATTTTATGTTTTTCAGCTCATCTGAATTTGATGATACCTATCTTTCTATTCTATATTCAACTATACGAAAACTGTTTTCCTAAACAAACTTTTTTACGAAAAAAAGCTATTCAAAAGCAATTCTCTGTACGAAAACAATCTTCAAAAACAATTCTGTGTAGAGACAACAGTCTCCGAAGGCAATTTTCTGTACAGAAATAGTCGCCGAAAAACGTTTTCTATATGAAAGTGGTCTATATAAAAACAGTCTGCGAAGACCCTTTTCTACACGAAAACAATATGCGGAGACTATTTTCTGTACGAAAACAGTCTGCGAAGACTATTTTCTGTAC
>JAHXMU010000079.1:207077-219632 GCA_019455685.1 Philornis downsi
AGACTATTTTCTGTACGAAAACAGTCTGCGAAGACTATTTTCTGTACGAAAACAGTCTGCGAAGACTATTTTCTATACGAAAACAGTCTGTGAAGACTATTTTCTATACGAAAACTGTCTGCGAAAACTATTTTCTATACGAAAACAGTTTGCGAAGGCTATTTTTTATACGAAAACAGTCTGCGAGGACTATTTTCTATACGAAAACAGTCTGCGAAGACTATTTTTTATACGAAAGCAGTCTGCGAAAACTATTTTCTATACGAAAAAAGTTTTCGTGGACAGTCTTTGAAGACAATTTGCAATACAATTCGAAACTTTTCTATATAAAAACAGTCTTTTCCTAACATATGTATATGTGTGCACAAAGCTATACAAGAAATATATCTTTGTGCACAATTTCCAGAGGAAACCTGAAACTGATTTACAAGAAATCTATAATAACTAACTAATAACTTCCAAAGATTCATTCTATCCGAAATTGTATCCCAACAAATTTGTTCTGTATTTCGTATTTATTTTAATCATTTAATCAATTTGATGCACAGTGTCCTGTTAATAAAAACAGTTCGGCAACTCTGCTTTCAATTTCCCTTTTCCAATTTGCTTTCTTCTTTAGTTTCCGAAAAGAAATCCGAAATATCCCAACCTTCTTCTTATTGTTGCCTCTACTGCTTTTCCAGTTCAAGCAAACAAATTCCCTAACGTTTCATTTCAGTTTGTCTTCAACGTTCGTTGCGTTTATACCGTTATTTATACATAATTCATTGGCGTTTTTGCGAAGTCCTGCCGTTTAGTCAAGTCAACGATGAAACTGGCGTTTTAAAGTTCGTAATACTGTCGTCGTCCGTCAAACGCATTTGCGCTCTCGTCGTGTATGCTGTGTTCTCATTTGCAAACACCCCCGGTGGAATTGAAACACGCCTACTCTCAGTGAGAGAACAAACAACGTGAAAGTAACCGTTAAGTTGATGACACTTTGCAAGCGGTGGAAACTACAGCCAACTTCAGTTACATTTAGAAGCCAAAACGAAACTGTCAACGTCAACGACGAGACGACGCATAAAATCCAATCCAAACGTGGTTTTTAATACAACAACTTATATAGAGCGGTAGAGAACGAAACGTGTTGTGTGTTGTGCAAAAGCAAAGAAAACGCCGAGAAATTCAAGAAATAAAAGGAAATACAAATCCTGTAGAAGGTATCCAAGCAAAGTTCACAAAACCGTCTGCTTAAGAAGGACTGTAGTTTTTTTTACCAATCTACGGCTATATTACTCACATATATTGCTAATCCACAAACCATCCAAAAAGTTTACAATAATTTTTTCCAAACAAAAATAGTAACGTGAAAGTAGAATCTTTTTGATAAAACGCAAGTGAAGACACCGCCCTTTTTGGAAATTTACTAAGTAAAATATTAATTAATTTTGTAAACAACAAAATATTCAACTACCAAATAATACTGCGAAAAACATATCCTAAACCAAATCAAAGGCTTAATCATAAAATAATACAACACTGTAACACAGCGGCAGTTTAAGATTTAAGAAACAAGTGTTTTTCGGGTCGCTCTCTCTACGCCTAAACCAATAAAATCGTGTGTGTGTCCTGTAATAGCTTTTAGCCTTTCAACGTTCACAACTCTTGCAAACATTAAACTTGCCAGCTGCAACTGAATCACGTTCGAAATCAATAAATTTTCAAAGTAAAAAGTCATCATGTTGATTGGATTAGTACGCGATTCTGTCATGCAGTGCTTCTGCCACACTTGCCGGGCACCCATTCTCCCAGCTGGTAAGATTTCTCAGCCTTTTATGTCTCCATTCATTTATATTATCGAATTTATATTTGTAATTAGAATTTATTGATAGTTTTAATTAATGTATATGAAATGAAATGAATGTATATAATATATAATGTAATTAATTTAATGAGATATAGTGCAGAGAAAAGCAAAAACCATTATTTAAAATGAACGGAAATGGGTACATTGAAGGCAATAACATGTTGGCAAGAAATTGTCTTTAAAAACAAACTAACTTCTACTAAGAAATGTTTAAATAATTTTCAAATTTCCAACTTATTGCTATTGATATAATTCTCATTCATGTTGTGACTGTTTCTTAATCACCTAAAAATTACAAATCTCCCAATCGCTGTTGATTTTGGCAACTCAAAAAGTATGACCGACATAACTTTTCATTTCTGATACGGCATTAACTCGATACTCAAATCTGCAATTGAGGTGTCCAACACTATTAAAAATCGGCGTCGTTTACTGCAAGTAACGAAAATTTCAGATGACCCTTCTATAAAAAATACTGTTTTTAGAATCTTTTTCTATTTTATTTAATTTATTTTTATGTAATAGAGGTTGAAATGTAATCGGCTTTGGCCGATTAATTAATTCAATGGTCCAGTAATGTTTCATCCTTGTTCTATATGTTTTTAATATACGCCGCATTCATTACACAGATGTTTTCCTCATTAGACTTAAATCTATTTATACCAAGTAATTTCTTCAAATTGGCGAAAATATAATTTTTCCATCGCTACTACGCTTGTAGCGGAGAGTGCATTGTGCTATTGGAAGATACTTATTTCTTAGCCATAAGCTGTCATTGTCGTTTCAAACCGATCCATCAGCTCTTCTATTATAAGTGCATGTAGGAAGTAATTTCGAATATGTGACAAGACTAGTTATATGAATTTGAAAAAATAACAGCTGCAGTGGCCGAATGAGTCAAGCAAAACCGTTAAGAGTCACCCAACTAGTGAATAGTAGCCAAGGTCGAAAATCGATTATTAGCGATCAACTTTTCTCATTTTGATTTTTTATAGTCGAATAATGATAAACAGCGATCGACCATGGCGCGATAGGTAGTACATGCAACTATCATTCGCATGATTCCAGATTCAAACCCGCATACAGCCCCCTATCATTTAAGAGGCGGGGTCACCTCGATGTGTCTGACGAAAACTTCGAGTAGCCGAGTAATTGACAAGTCTTGTTAATGCTTTTCAAACTATGAATAAGTTGTATGAGTCTAAAAATAGGATGCGTGTAAAATCACAGAATGTGAAAAGCTCTCCCATGTCTCATTCATAAGAATGCAAGAGAATTTGTTTTTTAATTAAAAATATATTATTTTTTAAAAGAGAAAATAACCGTTGTATTACAGGTCACTCTGCTGCTATATCCTAACTTAAATGAGTAGTACTATAAAACACTGTTTAAATTACGAATCTTAGAGGATTATCTTTACGACATAACTTTCGGTTAAAATCTATCTCTAAAATGGAATTTTGACAGTTCTTCCTGGCGAACCTTTGCATACAAACGCTCAGTTTTCGCTCCACAAATCAGTCAATGCGAAACATACTTGTATATTGATTTATCGCCCACATACGCGATTTAGTCCTGTTTTACACATTCCCTATGGAGGGTAGTAATTAGTGATATAAAATTTATTATTTAATACATAATGCCGCTCTCGACCATGTTTAAGCACACGTTATGCAAGAAACTGTAGCCTACAACAAACCAACAACAATTATTGCATAATTTTAGCGGTATGGGGTGTTCATTTTATAGACCGATATATTTATTGCATACAAATTACATGCCCTATAACGATTCAATAATTGATGGTGTTGCATATTTTACGGAATATTAAATACCAACAAACCAAAGTCACAGAGTTGTCCATAAAGTTTACTAAATACATTATAATACATCAATTTTATTCACGTATCCACATATAGAATTCGTGATGGTCATTAGTGAGCATAAGTATAAGGGGTGAAGCTATAGTGTGGAGCAGTATAGGGAGGAAATAATAGAAGTGTTTAGCATACTTAAGGGGGTGTTATTTGCGAATTGTAATATATATGTATATAGCAAACGAACAATATACCTATAGTTTAATTTGCAGCTCGATAATTAGTGGTTGCTAATCAATATTAGTTTCCGTTTTGTTATAGGGATGTTTTAGTTTATACTACTACCAGTCATAGGTGTGTCGTGATCCATTTAAGACTCGCATGAAGGCGGTCATGCCTAAAACTACCTTCTGTTGGGAAGGTGGGATAGCAAAGTAATCAAACACAAGGTTTTTTTCAATTCAATTTTTTTTAGCACAACTCGCGCAAATAAGTAGGCAATAAATAAACGCATGTTTGCCTGCCTCGAGGTAGACTACAAAAATGTTTTACATGTATATCAAATATTAAAATTTTGTATGGGCCTAAAATCGTTTGGCTAAAGGCGACAAATCGTTATTACGATATTACCGACTGCAAATGGCGACATCGATGGGGGTAATGGTGGCCATGATATGCCGCCACTTGGTACCAAATACAATGAGTCATTCCGTTCTGCCTTCATTACTCTTTGCTACGAAACACCAAAGTGGGTATAGTAGTGAACTGAATAAAGAGAACAATAAAACAAATAGAAATATAAAAATTGCTAGCGAAATTGTGGGAATAGTGTATAAATATATCCTACGTAGTCGTTGCAAACTCAAATTATTGACATTTTGAAAGGCAAAATTCATGTAATTTATCGCATTTTTCTCTACTCCTTTGATTTGTCTACATTTTGAAACATATTTTTAGGGTTTACCTAGTAGGTAGTGGTATGTTTTACTATTCTTTTTAGTTAGAAAGGGGTAATATAAATCATGTGCAGCTATCTTATAAAAGATGAACTTCAAATTGTAATTTTATGCATTTATAAAGCATATTTCTGGGCTAATCGATTTACATTATCGCAATGTAATATAAAGGCAAAATCTTGTTTAAAATTGCTTAATTTAACATTTTTCGCATTTATTGAGCAGGTGAAAAGCTTAAAATTGTAAAAAAGAAAACTTTTGTGTATTATTATCACGTTTTACGGTAGACATCTTTATGATAATCACAATTATGATCTGACACATATTTTTTGAATATTATATTGTGAGTTTTCCTCATTAACAAATGTTAATTATTAGAAAAATCCATTCGTTTTTACTAATAAATTTAGAACATATTACGATAACGATAATGAAAATCCTAATGTGAAACACAATTTGACATAATATTTCAGAATGCTAGAAATGTAAAGAATACCTTCGGCGTTGGAGTTAAAAGTAGTAGTTAAAATATGAAGCATATTTTTGGGATATTTGTAATAACAGGTATTTAAAAATTTTAATAAAATATTATAGTATTAAAAATTGATCGGCCTCCCATACAAATTACCTAATCTAATCTATAAAATCAACCGCGTGTAAGAATACCATCCAATATATGGTATTAAATTAAGTATTCGTACATAAATCCGCCACATAAACCCTACCGTTGCTTCTGTGTTGTCGAACACTGTAATGTATTTTCTCTATAGACGGTCCAATGAAATATTTGACGAAAATTATTATCGAATGTGTTGCATTCATCTAAGAAAACATCTGTAATGAATACAGTTCAATCATCTTAATGCTGCTTCGCTGAACTTTTCTTTCCAATGCGTGTATCTGTATCTCCGTCGGACTAAACTTTTGCCTCCAATCCAAAATTATGCCATAAAGAAGAATTAAATAAAAAAATGTAATTTGTACATCATCAATCAAAAAGAAAAAAAAGAAAACTTTATTTCTTTATGCATACAGACATTGGACTTTATACAGACCGAAAGAAAAAAAACTCTAAGGGTATTCTATCATATAATCTAGGATACAAATTCACTGAGCCAAAGCTTAAAATCAACAGTACGTAGAGTTATTTTCGCAATGATGAAATGGTTTTTTTTTGCAATTATTGGTTCGGGTTGGAACCAAATGTTGTCGATGTCACATGCTTCAGTCGAGCCCCAATCTTCGCACGATGAAATACTAAACAATAGTGTACTAAGATGCCAAAACATTTTAAGCTGTCATAAAATTTCTGCTGGAAGCTGCAACTCTGAATGAACCATCCATAAGGTTATGCTAATTTGAATCGTTGTGCTTTTGTAATAAAAACTGACTACTCCATATTCAGCATGGTCTTTAGCTTGATGTTTTAAGACGCTTTAACTAGGATTTGTAATTGTAAAGAATCGATACTCATTGAATCCATACGAACTCCAATTCTTATGAAATCTGGCAAATATTCAGTCATATCGCTATCCATTTAACTAATCATATCTTTCTAATGCGATTGCTCACTTGTGGCCGAAAGCAATCAATCAATTCAATCATTACGTTTTCAAAAACTTCTTTGTATAAATTCATATCCTAACCTGATTTTTGTTTCGTTTACATGAATCACATCTATAGTATACTTTTAGTAGACAAAATTATTTAAGGTTAGAACTTTTCAGAAAAAAACCTGTAGTAGTAAACTCTATAAAGATAAGAAAAAGAAATACGAAATTGCATGCCCATAAAAACATTTTACATCATATTTTGCACTGATTTATGTAATAAGCAATTTAACTCAAGCAGGTAGATATTAAAGGCGTACAAATTTTATTTAAGTAGTATATTTTTAGTGGATTGTAGGCAAGTTATTTGCAACTCCCTCTAGAATCAAATATAAAATTCGAGGCTTATCACATATTTACTTTCTTTCACGACTACTAGCTTTGTTCATTTTTTGTTTCTAATGAAATCAAAGCAACCCTTAAAAACGTGGCATACTTATAGTATCCTACCACCTACACGAGCACACGCAGGTATTCACAGCATGAGACATTAATTTAATTCTATTACGTCTGACATTTGTTTTGTTCTAATAAATAAAAAAGCCTAACATTACCTACCTTAAGGTCTACCTTGTTTTGTTTTATTACAACAAAACACATTGCACGCTTTTGTGCTTTGCTGCTTCAAACAGAAAACCCAACGTCTTTTGTTTTATGTGCCAACAAAACGGACATAGTTGGAAATTACAGTCGCACAACCGAGACACAAATGAATTGCATACCCTTTCGAATGGCTGGCTGTGATGAAAGGAAATAACATTGCATACTCTTAGGATTATGCGTCTATGAACGCTGTTTCTTTTATTTCACCTAATGTGGAGGTATCATGCGTTATGGTTGGCTGAGGAGGGGTGCAGGGTAGGGAATTGTGCTCTTAACCCAAAAAGAAAATTGACACAAATAAAATATAACGCATTTGTAGAATTTAAAAATAACATAAAAACGAGGTTTGTGGCATAAATCAGAATGTAAAGTTTCCACTTCAGTTACTAAATTGATATATGAATGGAATTCTTCAGTAAAATTTTCCTAGAAATAAGAAGTACCCAGAAAATCAGGCGAAAACGCAAACAGATGTTTTAAGGTTCTCCCATTCCTTCGTAATCACTGCCTACTTTTATGATGATTTAGAGGAAACATCCTTTGAAACGCTGTGAAAGTAGCGTTTCAAAGTATTTGGATCGTTTCATTTGTTTGTTTGTTTAAACGTTTCTGTAAAAAAAAAAATGTGTTCGTTCTACTTACGGCGATCGTTAATCGTAATGCGACACACTAATTGTGTTGCATATCCCCAGGATTCTAAAAATAAAAATTAATTTTTGTGCTGACTCGAAAAAGGATGTCACGATAACATTTTGACTGGGTGCTGTTTGTATACATGCTTGTAAATATTTGTTTTACTTTTGCGGTGAGGTAACGTGATAAGCATCTGCTTATATTCAACAGAGTTGGTAATAAAAAAGATGATTTCAATCGTGTCCTACCTTTTTTAAAGCTCTTGTATGCAGTAGTTGGCAGTTTTAGGTACTTCGGAAAGTTTTCAGTATTTTGGGAAAGTAACAATGAATTGCAGAAGATGTTGACGAGAAATTACGAAGAAGAAAGAAACTTAAATGCCAGCTATTCAAATACGGTAATATGAAAAATTGTTGCGATTGCCCAAAATTATGCAACAGCATGTCAATAATTTACAGACTATAGTTAATGGATTCTAAAATTTAAAGAAAAATAAGAAACAAATAAGAAATAAGCTATAAAGCAATAACTATAAAAAAAACTTGGAGCAAAACAACAATTTATTATTAGAATTTGACCCAATAGGTATATTTATTATTTATAATACAGGGTGGGCCATAAGGGTGTTGGCGGTTTAAATATTCAATTAAAAAAAACTACGAAACATAAAAAAATATATTTGTATTTTTAAAAAGTAGAAGCATGGGAATTTTTAAGACTTAAAAATAATGTTGTCCAAATGGCTTCCCTCGGCTTATTGACACTCTTGGAACCGAAGTCGCAAATTTTGGAAAACTCGTTGAAAAGTTGTTCTCGGTATTTTGTTACTTTCCTGAATAATGTTCCTCTTCAACTGCTCTAAATTGGTCGGATTATTCTCGTAGACTACCGATTTGAGGTAGCCCTATAGAAAATAATCGCATGGAGAGAGATCGGGGCTACGTGGGGGCCATTCAATATCCCCCCTTTTCGAAATGAGTTTTCCAGGAAAAATATTTTTCAGCAGCTCTATGGATACCCTAGCCGTATGACATGTGGCCCCATCCTGTTGAAACCACTTCCTCGAGGTATTGCCTTGAAGTTCTTGCAAAGCTGGCGTCAAAAAGTCTGCTAGCATGTTGCAATAATTGTTCGCTCTAACCGTCATCGCATGCCCTCTTTCGTCCTCAAAAAAGTATGGTCCAATAATACAGGTTGACGTTATCCCAGCCCACACGACAAGCTTAGGGCTGTGAAGTGGGCGTTCGTGCAAGCGTCGGGGATTAGTCTCGGTCCAGAACCGACAATTTTGCTTGTTCACATGGCCATTAAGGTGAAAATTTCAACGAGTTTTCCAAAATTTGCGACTTTGGTTCCAAGAGTGTCAAGCAGCCGAGGGAAGCTATTTGGACAACATTATTTTTAAGTCTTAAAAATTCCCATGCTTCTACTTTTTAAATATACAAATATATTTTTTTATATTTCGTAGTTTTTTTTTAATTGAATATTTAAGCCGCCAACACCCTTATGGCCCACCCGTTATAATGAAAATTGTACAATTGTATGAACACTCAGCGAAGATTTTTGCACTCCTTATCTACAGAGATATTCATCAAAAATATGCTATATTAAAATAGGCTACGCTTGGTATTAAACTCACACATTAAACACATTAGTTTGTAATCCTTGCAATAATTACAAAATTTCTATTTACCAAATCCTGAACCTTTGCGTTACTCCTCACCTTACACTTAAAAGAAAATTCAAAAAATTCCTTTGTTAGTGTAAGATCATGTTTCTACTCTCACACTTCATTGAGAAAATGTGGCTAAACAAAACGGTGATTACTTTAAGATTATTTTGATCACTTCTAATTTTGTCGCATAATTTAAGGAAATACCATTATAATATCATAATAATTCATTACTAATCTTTGTGAATATTTCAATTTTACATGTCCATTTTCGTCTGGAAGATGGGAAACAATTTGATCCCTTATTCTTTCTTATTGTAATAGTCTTTATTACTCTGCTTTTATCGCATTGTCTCCTAAAGAGCTTCTTAACATTCATCCTGCATTTTTTGTTTACATTTTATGCGTGTAATTATGTTACCATAAATATCTAACCAAAGAAAACATATTTTCGGACAGCTATTAAAAGGACGAACCTTCTTCGTATATTCACCCCACCCATAACTTCTTCGTCATCCCCTAACAAAGCCATCTTTTCTATGAACGTTGCCCTAGGATATACTACTAAAATGACTGATGATATTTGTCGAATAATTTTACATTTATTATTACTATTAATAGTAGTATATGTTTATTATATTTTCACTTAATAGTCATGTCCTTTTTGTTACCGGTTACCAAAACAATTGATGTATCATAAGGACGAACAAACATGTATTTATGGTTTAGGGCGTTCTCGTTTATATTATAGTGCAAAATACGCATAATAATGATGGCGGAGTATAAATGTCAAGACTTTGTTGGTGTTGGACTGGGACATGTAGTCCTTATTAACCTTGACAAGTTTGGTGTTTTTTTTTTTCGCTGTTGTGCAATCACTATTAATTTAAGTCACGTTTTTGATCCGATTTCTCTTCATCCAAATTTAGTTTTGTTGGTTTTTGCTTTACCTAAAAATAATTAGTTTTAGTTTTTGCACAAAACTGACGCTTATGGTGTTTTTCGGTTATAACGAGAGCAAGAAACTACTACCAAATGATGCCTAATTTTAGTATAATAATTCATCGTTAGGTTTGAATTCCATCAGTATAATTGTGAGGGATAGTAAAAGTTAACAATTTGTTAAATGTTGCATACATTTAGAAGGCCTATTGCAACAACTAACAAAAAGTGTATACTTTTAGGGGCATAGAAGAAAATCTTTGACACTAAGGTCGCCTTATGCGGAGAGAAACCCAAAAAAAAAAACGCTATGTATTACGTCGCGTGGTTTTAGGCGTGTTAGGTAACAACGAAGAATTAAGAGATGTGGGTCCTCGGCACATTATCTACGTCAATGGCTGTCAAGGTTATTGGTCATTCTTGCTACGTGTAACAATATTAATTTTCTTGTACACGTACTAGCGCTAGTGCTATTAAAAATGAATCATGCGTTTAATCATTAATAATATCGAAATAATTGTTTGAACTACCGGCTGACGTATAGCGCAAAAACAAAAACAAATTCTTCTAAAAGTTATACATTTATTTGCTTTTGTTATTTTTTCTACCGAAGGTTGTATATTTTCTACATTACAAACAATGCGGCTCAAATTGCCTATGTTTGAAGACTACCTTACTGTTTCCCCCACTGGTGACCTAGAGTGGCGCCTAAATGTCGGCCATTAGATATGTGCAAACGGACAAAGAAAATTTCTTTGAATTGTATAGAATAACTGAATAGAAACGATTGCATTGTTAGTATAGTTCACATATAGGGGAAGATAAAGATAATTTGAAAAGTGACGTGTAATCATAGCATAGTTTATAAAATATTCAGAGCATACTTTAAGGTTAAGTATTTAGAAGCGATACCAACTACATTTTAAACGTATACAGCAATATATTTTTAAAACAACTGACAAGGAATTTTCGAATTTTCACCGCATTTAATCTTAGGCAAGAGATTTCATGAATTTGGTCTCTATATATATATATGTGGCATTATTGATGGATGGGGACATGGATTATGAGGTATTTACGACGTTATGTTGAAGAGGATACACTGAACATTGAAAATTTGTTAACAAAAGCAAGTATAAATGGAGTAACAATGCACTGAGCGAACTTTTGAAATTGTAATTATAAGACTGCTCTCCCAGGAAAAATAAAACGTTATCACGTTGTTTAAATAGTTGCAGTCGGAATCATAAAATTCGGAAACAGTCTGCTTTTTATTTGCGAAATATTTCAAAATATAAATATTCGGCGAATTAAACGGACTAATGTGAAACAAAAGTGGTGCCAGAACTCTGTTACAACTCTGTTGAGATCAGATGCACAATATTTGAGAGTAAATTCTCCTCTTGGTGTAGATGTTAAGCAAATCGAAATTTTCCAAAATTTCAACTGTTACGAGATAAACAGATGAAAGTGTGACAAAAAGGTAACAGTTCTCTCAATAATCGGTTAAGCGTAGAATAGTGACATTCACGATTAGGATATTAACTTTATTAATAACATTTCAAATTAATTTAAACAAACTTAACATACAAAATTCACTTTTATTTTTGCGACTTTTGATTAGCACAGTCACTTGAAAACTTAAAATAGCAAAAGAAAATGGGTTCAAACTTCATTCAAATTATTTTCAATATTAATTTCAATATTTTAGATCTTATTTGTAAAAAAATTAATAATGTGTTGAGCCTCCACGGTTAAGTATGACTTCGTACATCCGCTTGGGTAAGGAGTCATATAATTTTTTTAAATAATTGAGTGAAATAGCCTGCCAGGACCTTTTTATTCCTTCAATGAGTTCTGCTTCAGTTGAATATTGCCTGCCGGACTCGTACACCTTCCGTGCCAGCCATCCCCAAACATTTTCTATAATGTTTAGGTCGGGCGAGTATGGCGGCCAAGTTAGCAATTCTACGTTTTGACCCTCAATCCAGGACTTTACAATCCTGGCTGTGTGGATAGGTGCGTTGTCCAGCTGGAACTTCCATTTCAAGGGTCCAAAAATATCCTTGATTGAAGGAAAAGCCGTATTTAGTATACCTTTGTACGCAATGGCATTCATACGGCTGGTTAGAAACTGTAGTTCTATAGTGCCAAAGTAAGTTATAGCTCCCCACACCATGACACCACCCGCACGGCTGTGCAATCGATCTAAAGTATGTTCTTCCTTTCTGAGATCACGGAAGTAGTAAGCATAGCCATCAGGACCCTCCAAATTGAATTTTTTTTTCATCCGAAAAGACTACACGCTCCCACTCCTTGGTCCAGGTCATATTCGATCGACAGAAAACGAGACGCTGCATCTTTCGAAGTTGGTTTAAAGGTGTTTTTTTTTTTTAATTTTAGACGCTTTATATGCTTAGCATTCGAAATAACTCTTTGCACAGTCCGAACGCACGCTTTAACACCAGTTTTT
>JAHXMU010000079.1:229632-249619 GCA_019455685.1 Philornis downsi
ATATATATATATATATAAATATATTTGTGAACAAATTTCCTTGAATTTTTTTTACCTTTTATATTTTTATTTTATTCTTTCATAATCTTAAATTTTATGTTTAATTTGCAATATATTCATATTTTTAGATTTTTATATTTATTTTTACGTTTTCCATTTTTATACATTTAAATTGTCGGTTATATTTCCTTATATTCGTAACTGCCAACATATAATTTTCGTTCTTTGTGAAAAACGTTACCGGAAACTATGCTCTTAAAATGTCTCTATTGCAAGCACTAAAACATAAAATTAAACATAATCTTTAATGATAATGTCAAGCGAGTAGCATCACAACGATGACGGGCTAAATATCCAATACTGCTTTTGATATTTGCCGCAGTTCCTACAACAAAGTCTCTAGAATCAGGTCGTTCTCTTTTCTTCTCTGTTGCTATAGCTATGTATACAGTCATAAGTATTTGGATATTCATAACATAATAATAACGTTTAAACTTTATGGCATTACTAACAAGAAAGACATTAAAAATTAAGACACAGGTTTCGTAGACAAAAGGAAACGGAAACAGAAGTTGTTCTGTTAAAAAAAGAAAAGAAAAAACATTGACCATTACGTGGAAACTTACTTGGACGTATGATTAGGATTACGAAATTACAAGAAATCATCAAAGCACGTGTGCTTATTCCTTGACAAGTTTGACTTTTGACACAAGTTGCACACGTTCTTTTCATGAGTTTTATGTTTTCACCTTGTCGAGTGCCCTAAAGTATGCTTTGTTTTATAATAATTGTTGCTTTTCCTCACAGCTTCTTATGCTCATTTGATTTCAACGCAGAGTTTGTGCTCTTGAGTTACATTTTAATTTCTACTTATTTTTCCTTTTTTTCTCCTCTTTTAGCCTGCGGTTTCGTAAAAATTATGTGTCATTAAGGTTTTAAACCTAACAAGTGTAGATGCCAGTTGACATTGTCATTGTGGGCGATGTCGTCGTCGTTGTTTCTTCTTTCTTAACTTTCGTTGTAATGTCAAATTAATGACAAAGTTAATTAACGTCTTTAAAACCCAGTAAGATTAATAAGTTCATTTAGGTTGGCTTTGAATGATGCGACAAAATATGTATATATCGTTTGTCTTCCCCTATCTCAAGGAAAAGAATGAAATATATTTTATAATTACATAGAAATTAAGAAAACATTTTATATTTTCTGTGGATATGAAAGAAATTGTGAAGAATTATAATCTTAGCGTTGCCTTAAAGATGGTATATATATATATTGTATGTGTATTTTTTATTTTTTTTTAATACAAAACATTGTAATCGTGTAGGCAAACAAGAGCTCAAAGCTGTGTATTAAATCCTAAAAGTATGCTTGTATTAATCATGTTTATAAAGGGTGGCGCACAAGTAACGTTAACGGTGACTATATTGAATGCGTTCTTGTGCATCATTTGGTTTTAACTCATGAACCAATTGCATCTTATATGGGAAAAGGCGTAACATATGTAAAATTCTTTGCCAACACCGCTTAGACATCTCTAACTGCTGAGAACGTCGTCTGGTGGAAGCTTCGGGGTTTTCCTCAATACTTGCTTGCACTCAAGCAATGGTCACTTCATTTCGAACTGCACGAGGTCTTCCAGCACGCGGAAGATCACAGACAGCCCCTTGCTGTCCAAAACGCTAAACCAATTGGTAAATTGTTGGAGCGCTAGGAACATTTCGAACATGAAATAAATTACGATCTGATCTGAATAATCGAATGCTGACTTTCAAAATAAAATTGAACAACTTTGGTTCTTTGTTCTGTGCTGAGCCTTTCCATCATAAAGTTTCAAAGTATTATTTAGTTAATTCTGTAGACGAAAAAAAGACTTAAATGAGAAATGTGTTCACTGATCAAATCTTAGCGTTACCCTACATATGCAGCATTATTTTATTTTTGTTTAAATTCGATTGAAGTTAGGAGTTGGACACTTTTAATAGAAATTAAATCAATTTCATTTAGAATTCCACTTCGCTGTTCGTCAAAAAAATATTTGAAGAAATGTTTAGATTAGACAGGAGCGCTCTAGCTTATATGTAATCGGTGATTAATAGTGGTAATTTTTGCTATATAAATTTGATAACAATACAAATTGTATTTTGGTATATTTATTTGGTATTAATTTACATTTCATCATGGAAAGTTATCGATGGTAGTGAAATATCGTTTTTTTTTTAATTATTGACTAACTATGCCCACAACGGTTCCATGCAAATGTATATAAATTGGAGCTACATATTTCTACCTGAATATATCAAATACCACCCTGTACTGTTCTTAAAGGGCGAATATTGAAAGAATTGTAGGAAAAAATTTATTATTCAAAATTTGGACACTTCTATGAACACGTCTTTTCCTGCTGGTCCATTCAGTGCTAATTGTGGCGCAATTAAGTCAAAGTATTATGAACAACGTATCGATTTATCACCAGATTTAGTGAGCCCGCCAGAACCGCCTTCTTCCCATATTTAATATATCGACTTCACCCTTCTGCTCAGGGGAAATTCATATTTTTAAGATATGTCAATAAACACGCCCCTAGTTGATACGGTCTCCTAAAATTGCTAAAAATTGCTTAAAATATCCCTCATTCCAATGCTTGGTTATGCCCTTGTATGGGCAAGTTTTTTTTTCATTATGGACTGATTTCGCCTATAATGTATTTACATTTATAGTCTATTTGGTAGTGAATATTGTACCCAACCATCGTACTAGAAATATATGTTTTTAGTTTTTTCCAACAAACAGCGCCAGAAATAAGGCTTTTAACTATCGAAAAAATGTTAAAATTGTTAAAAAAAAATTCCGGAAAATATCAATTTTTTTGAGATGGATTCAATCCCAGTTAAAGAAAATTTCTGCCCATTATGTCGATTAAGCCTAATTTCAAAATTATTCTAGATATGAGTTTACCCTAGTTTTGCATATTTGCTCCTACAACGCCGGTTAAGCTTAATATAAAATTATCCTGCCCGTGGATAGAAATATTTGTACGCCAAATTGCAGCTTCCTAGCTACCCTTACCGAGCTCTCAGTAGACACTTGCGCGGACGAAGATTTCTACGACGAGCAAGAATATATCATATATACTTTATGGGATCTCAGATGAGTAATCTTACTTGTACAAATGGAATGGCAAAATGAGTATAACCACTAGTTTGTTTTGGTGGATATCAAGATAAATGTAGGGGAACGGGTTTTTATATGAAAGTAAATAAAAACAACAAAATCCATTGCATCCAATGAATGGGATGTGGAAAAGAGTCGCACGTTCAGCGGTCTTAGATGCAATTCTACCTATACATTTGAATTCACTCAAACTACAGTTTAACAACGATTCCAAATATCAGTTTGAATAAATCGATTGCTCAGGTGATCATCTCTCGCACAATAGTAAATTTAAATGATGATAACTACAATTAAAGTAATAAATATTACCCGATAAAATTGGAGCATAAGAGTTCTTGTTTTTGAAAAATAAGTGTATGTAAATAAACGGGCCTGTAGTAGGGGCATTCCTCAATTTTTTTTGTCTTAACTCTTAAACTCATGTTATCTTTCATCATATACGAGGGCAGTACAAAAGCCAGCCGACCGACCTAACAAAAAAGACACAAAAAAGTTGAGAAGAATTGTCTTGATTTTTCAACATAATCTCCTTTTAGTTCGATACACTTTTTCCAGCGGTAGCTTCTATACCCTGTTTAAAGTATGAACTGCCAACCGCAGACTTCACCTCTTCATTGTTGGCAAAACTTTTACCACCGAACCATTTTTTTAAGTTTAGATGTAGAAAATAGTCCGAGGAAGCTAAATCTGGCGAATAAGGTGCGTGATGAAGCAATTCGAACTTTAATTCATTAATTTTGGCCATCGCGATAATGGATGCGTGCACTAGAGCATTGTTTTGATGAAACACCACTTTCTTCTTTGCCAATTGCGGTCTATTTTCCATAATTTGATCACCTAAACACTGCAATAAATTAGCATAATATTCGCCGTTAATGGTTTTTCCTTTCTGAAGATAATCAATAACAATAAATCCCAAAAAATAGAACTTGCATCTGCAGTCAAGGAACCGTCTTCGCCTTTCTTGGACACCATTCTCCCATTAAAGTCCACTGTTTTCGCTGTTCATGTTTTCAGGTGTGAAGTGGTGAACCCGTGTCTCATCCATGGTTATAAGTCGAAGGAAAAAAGTCGGCTTTATTGCGTTGAAAGATCGCCAAACACTACCGAAACATCTTCAAGATGCTGTTTTTGCTCCATTTAAAAGCGAGCACGGCAGCCACCTTGCGCACAGCTTTCTCATTTTCAAATCTTCGGTCAATATTCGATGTATAGGACATTTTGAAATGCCTATCAATTGCAGCTAGCTCAGACACCTTCAGCTGACGTTCGTCCAATACCATTTTGTGGTTTTTCTTAAACGTGTCTAGCGTGTGGAGAACTCAATTGGTCGACCACTATGGTGTTCGTTTTGACAGCTCGTACGGCCTCGTTTAAACTCTGCTGTTCAATGTTTTACAGTCGTAAACGAAGAAGACGACTCGCCCAGAATAGATCTGGCTCGGCTTTAAATTGGTTGGATTGAGACCTTTCAAGTGAAAATATTCAATTACATAACGCTGATCAACTTCGTCCATGTTTACAAATTCACTAAGATCGTTTATTTTTGATGGCTCAAATAAAAATGTTAAACATCGTGGAGTCTCGAAACCTATAAAAAACATGGTTCACTAAAATATTTGTTTTCTCAAACTACTGGCATCATCTATACGTCAGGTCGGGTAGTTGTGGGACCGCCCCCGTATCTATATGTACAGTTCGTCTTAAAGTTTCAGTGAATTCAATCCAAAACTATGCTCCATATATATATATATATACCTATACTATTTTTCTTTTTTTTTTTTTTTTTGCTTACTGCACACCTTAAAGGACACTTGAAGAGTTTCCCACAGTTTCCAAGAAAACCCATTCTCCATCTTATCACATGCATAACAGTGATTTGAATTTTAAAATTTAAAATCTGCTGTATAGTTTAAGGAGGACTGAGGCTGCAACATATTTCCAGGAATTTTACTTACGAAAGTAAAATATTTGTGTGCAAGGTGTAATCTGAAGGTAATGAGAAAAGTTGGTGGTTATGTTTTTCTTTTCTTTTCTGTTTTCATTTCCTTACAGAGTAAAGGATGAGGATATGGAAGATCTGACAAGAAATTAAAATGAAATTAAAATTGTTAACTCTTGAAAATTGCTGATAATTGGTGTGTGATGAAACAACATTTCGTGCTAATGTTTGTCAGTTTCCCAGAAACGGTTTTTATTTTGCTATTTGAATTTGCATAAATTGACAGATTTTGTGAAATTGAAAAATTTGTTGTCAATGAATATGAAAATCGTAATTGTGAAGTTAGTTCCCGATTGTATAACAAACTGATGTTTTTTTTTTTTTTTGTAAAAAAAACTAACACATTCTAGAAAATTTATTACACAGTTTTGTTTTGTATATGTATATATATTTTTTTTTTTTTTTTGCTCACACTACACTTTAATAGACGTTTAAATCCTTTTCTATAATTGCTCAGAACCCCACGGTTCACTTTATTATCTTCATAACGCTGATGAGTTTGTACTGATATCCCGATTTACTGTGAATTTCGAAATTGGAAATGTGCTGCATAGCTTAAGGGGATTACCTGATATGATACTGCAGCATATTGCCGAGAGTTGTGGTTAAATGTAAAATATTTGTGCAATTTATAAAAAAATTGTTTCTTTGCATTCTCTTTGATGTGCAAGTAAAGGATAAGAGAGGATATACCGGACATGAAATTAAAATATAATTAAAATTGTTAAATCTTGAAAATTATCGAGAATTATGTTACACTGATGAATAGTGATTTCACTAAAATATTTCATGATTTGCAATTTTTGAATAAATTAGCAGATTTTGTGGTCTTGGAAAATATGTTGTTAATGAATACAAATATCGCAATTATTATATTAGTCCTCAATAGGATCACAAAATGCTATATATGTAGATAGTACGGCGTTTTGTTTTATTTTCTCTGGTTGGCTGTGTGATTGTTTGACAACCATAGCTTTAATTTTTTCCTACAAATATCCTATAACAAATAATTGAATTACAGTGCATAATAGTAGGAATCGTAGCTAAAATGTTAATAAATAAAAGAAATTTTTTATTTAAAGGTAAGCAAAATTAAATATAAATTATAAAGGTCTAAGGAAATATTGTTGTTCTTTCTTATTCGCCCCCCCTTCGATTCGCCAAATATTATATTACACAAAAGCATCCTTTAACCTGAGACGACATTGCTATGTTCCATTATGAGTTAGCAAGTTTACAAACAGCTGCCCATATTAACTTTTGAACTCTGTCAAATTCCAAGATATGACGCCTACGTCAAGGCCTTAAAAAAGCTACCAAATATTTGCATATTTTTAGGCGAACGAAAAAACCCCAATGGTTGAAAATTCCTTAAAATTGCAGCAAAAAAGTGTAAATTAACTCAACACTATAATAATATTTGCCGGAAAAAGGGTGTTCGTAGCTACTATAGAAACAAGCAAAGAAAAATTAAGTTATATAACCACCACATACGTGATTCAACAGCTATTGTAAACGACCACTTGAAAACTGAAAAGAAAATCTTCATATACCATATAAGTATATATGGAAAATTTACACATTTTTCAAGTCGGCTTAAGCTGTCAAGGAATTTCACATCCTTGAACCAAACCATTCTTGCTCTTTCCTCTTCTCTTGTTCACCTTCATTTTGCGTCGACGTTAAAAAAATGGCTTTCAGCTTACAGAAACGGTTGGATCCAAGAACAACTACGAAAAACAAGATAGACAAATATAGCAGAATTTTGCAGGATACGTGACTTTTGTGTTGTCATCAATATATAAAACACCATTATTGTCCTTTTCTCTTGCAAAGTGAATGTTAAAAACAGCAGCAAAAATAAATTTTCCTTCGAAAATGCTGAATGTTTTAATGAAGAATGACAACTAAATTAAACGAATTACAGTTTCATTTGTGTACAACTGATGTTACATATCTATATATCAAAATTAAAAGTTAAGGGTTAAACTATAAAGTTATTGTTCAAGGATCTGGCAAACATTCAAAATATGTTAGAGAGAACTGAACTATAAATTAGAAAAGTAAGAGGATGGGACAATTTCTGAATTCAAACTGTTACATAGAATAAAACTACTGAAATCAAATTTCCAGACGTATGATTACAGCTTAAAATCAAGGTTTAATTGCTACGTTCAGCTAATTAAACGGACATTTTACTAATTTAGAAGTTACAAATTAACTGTGAAGTTAAAATTTTGCTGAAATGGTAATCGACTAACTGAGAAGTCCAACTTGATTGACATCGAATGTTTCCATGTCATTAATTTGTAATTAATTGGTAAAGTTAAAATGACGTCTTAGATTGCAGCTAAGGAATCAACAATTTCTATGTAAACTTCGTTTAAGTGGGATTGATGTGGATTAAATGCTTGTACTTTCTTGACTGAACTGAAACTAAGCGCTCTCAACTTAGCTGCACATAAGCTGATTTTATCCTATGCAATGCAGCCTCATTTTATTCAATATTATATTCAATTACTTCGACTCAGGTTCAGAGGGAGACTAGATGATAAAGGGCTAAATTTAAAATTCTAATCACAAAATATTTATGTTTAACAATTTTTTTATTTATACAGAACACAATAGCTTCAGTTCTTTCGAGAGGAAAAAAAAGGTAAAAATCTATCAGCTTGCTTGCTTAGTCCATCGATACACAGTAAGATATTTGATACACCCCACTTACATGCTTGTGATCCTTTGGTTCAAGTTCCGATGAAACTATCTATATTTCCATGAACGGTGTTATCCTCGTTATTGCTGTGATTCAATCAACTGGTCAAATTTGTTAAAAGCTTTTATAGCTGACATTGGTGGAAGCTTCATTAAACACAAGTTCTCGCTAAGATCGTACAAAAATAAAAATGCTCTTAAATGACCTGAATGCGGCAAGATATTACATCCTCTTTCATGGGAGGCAAACTGAAATTTGTATTCTACTTGGTATCGGTGTTGCTAAGTCTTTGCCTAGTATGGTTAGTATAGACTGTTGAATCGTAGTTAAATTGAAGCTATAGAAATGCAGACTCAATTGCAATGAAACTCCATAGACTCTCTGCAGATCCTATATGGGACTCCTTTAATCTTAATTTACAAACGTTTACCAGTCTCAGTCTTATTGAGACTGGAACTTTGTGAAACTTCGTCTCAGCTGTGCTATGCAGAGACTCTTAAGTCTCACCTAGGCTTAAGACTTTTTGGTAGTAGACATTTTAGTAGTCTCATTGAGCTAGAACGTTGTGAAATTTCGTCTTAGCTGTGCTGTACAGAGACTCTTAAGCCTCACCTAGACTTAAGACTTTTTAGTAACAGCAAGATAATTCTTAGGATTAATTTCACTTATGTTGTCTTGCCTCAATTACATAAGGATGCCTTAGTTCTGTAAAAATGTGATTGTATGATGAACTTATGATAAATTGGATCCGAATAACTAGAAAATATTTAAAAAGTTCAGTTTTAAAAAACTAACTCGTAAGTAAATGGATCGCATCCAGGATATCAATTTAGAATCAAGCAATTTTTGGGAGCGATAAAAAAGTATTTTTTTTGCTATGTTTTTGACGAATTTTCTCCGTAAAGAGTTATTTGATAAACTGTTCAATTAACAACATATGGATATGAACATCTGAATGACTCAGCTGTGCATTTATTTGTTTTAATTTCCGGAAGGAAGTCGTGCATGTTACAAGAACACATCCCATGAAAATATAGAACACGGAGGGAGGTCCAATAAGGCAATAGAATTGGTTGTCCTGGCATCGTCCATAAATAACATTGCACTTTTTTGGACATTGTCCAGTAAGTCTAAAACTATTAGCCCAAACATAAGAAATATCAATTTGCTGAGTAATGTGTACATGCTGAGAAAATCAGACAAAATAAAGAATCTGCTACATCTAAATACAAGCATTGGATTTTATCAATCTGCGTTTAAGGAGAACCCTTAACTATTACTTGTACAATGACTGACTTATAACTTGTTTATTTATTTCAAGAGTTGTGGAATATAAACACAAAAGTAGGCAACAGATTGTAGTTTTGTCAATATGTTGCGAGCTCCTTGAGTTATGCTGCGTTTTATGTAAACATTAAGATAATACTCATTCATATCAGGTGATTTATAAAAATGTATCACAGATAGAACAGAAATCTTTGTACCTCTCTAGCCTACCGTATTGCTACTTACACTACCGAAGTTGCTATCCTGTCATTCATTCGAATAGATATACCAAAATGGTCTCTGCAATCGTCTCTTCCATTGAGATTAATAATTTAATATTTCTTCTGTCTATTCTCAGAAGATTTTCGTAACTTGAAGTTTTGAAAACACAGAGGGTAGATTACATAGGTTTTTTTACGATTCTCTTTAAATAATCTCCGTATTCTCCTCGGTATAAAATATCTGCAAAGTTCGAATAATCTTTTATATTACGCCTAAAAGTATTCTGTGCATTTAGTGATTTCCCCATTGAGTCTTATTGCTTAGTAATTTTCACAAGCAAGGACTTGAAATAAACGCCATCAACCATTGTCTTTGTGAAATAGAATGATTTTACACCGCCGATGTTTAATGTGGGGTTTCTGCCGTTTTTCTTCTAAGAATTCATCACACCACCAATCGTATCTGATTTCATTTTCAATAAAAAAAGAACGGCAAGATTTCATTGGTATAATACTGAAATAGTTGTAAATATAACAAAATCCAACGAGTAAATTGATAAAGTCATGATCCAAGTTATGTCACCATTTTGATGGTATAGTTTAATTGCGCCTAAAAGCTTGTTAGGCTTTATGATGTTCGCTCTGTCCGGTTGTTTCTTATATCTGAATACTAAATACTTAAATCAAAATCTATTATACTGTGCCAAATAACGCTAGTCAACCCATTTGTATTTACTTTACTGGGGAGACAAAAAAAAACATGCCAAAACTTTTTATTTTCTTTAAAATATAAGATAAAATACTTCATTTAAGCAGCAATGAGGATCTTCCATTGAAATAGAATTGGCATATTTTCACGTAGGATATATAGTATATTTTAAGGCAGTTTATCCAGCTTTTACATTTTTTTTTCTATTTTTTGTTATTAGTCACGTAATTTTTTACTTCCAACCTTGGTGCTGGTGCCTCCCAAAATTTCTAAAAATTTCCAAAAATCGTTCCTTTGATAAGGTTGCAGAAATAAAGTGGACAACGATGTGTTAAAGCTATTTTCATCCTTAAAACTTGATTGTGGCAATTTCATAATGAATACTAAGGACTGCACTAACTGTTTACTTCCATATCATGGCATTGTCAATTGTTGTGGTCCAAATAGAAGGATGAATAGCGTAGCTATTCTTGACATGACGTTGACACACTACACGGTGACACAGCCTGCCACCCTATGGCTGCATGCATCACTGCCAACATTCACATTTTGGTTTGCTGCCAGACTAGGCAGCAGGAGAGGAATTTTATATAAATAATTCATGGCCAGAGCAGCTTGAAACATGTACCAATGGAAAAAAGCTTAACCAGACAGACAGATAGTCAACAATATGGTGAATTTAGTTTCAACATGATGGAACATCAAATATACGGGCAACAAGAACAACACAATCTGTCAGGCAGCAAACTAATGGTCTGCCATATGCAGCTTCTATAGCTCCATCGTTCCGTCTGAGCACAATGCAGGCTCACGACGCCCGAGCAGACGGACTGGCTGATGATATTTTGGTGACATAGGCAATGACATTTAGTCAGTTATTTATGCAGATCTTCCTGTTTTTCTCTCATAATATAATTTTTTGTTTGGGATGTATGAATTTTTAAAATTGTATCCTGTGTATAAATAACACATGATGACATGGACTACGTCAAGAGGATTGAAACTGATTTCTTGATGCTGCACAGACAGAGCAGTGGGTGGGGATATATCGGAAAAAATTTAAAAAATGGCATAAAAAGCTGTAACAGAGGTAGTTTGCTATAAGGAAACAGACAGTACAGAAATCGTTGATTAAAGTGCAAAACGTATGTAATTTATGGCATAAATAAAGCATATATGATTACCAAAGCATACTTTTAGGAGAAAATGTTTTAAACCATAGTTGATGACAAATGCTAATTTATTGGCAATTGAATAGTGATTGTAATGCCCACGAGAAGCATTATGCTTAAGCACGGCTTGTTCTACCAACAACAATTTGTAGGACGTCTCATTATAGAGCATAGCAAATGAAGAAACGTAAGCAGAATCAAAGGTCTTAACCCACTGAATTTTCCAGTTTTTGGACTAGGAACATTTTGCCTTTCCCTTCAAATTTGCCAGAATAATTTTTACGCAGTGGCTGGGTAGATTCGGTTTATATTTCAAAGCATTCATAAAATGTATTTTTTTTTTTTTGTACTCATAGTCCTTTCTTCCAACAGACAGGCTACTGGCGTATTGTAGCTATTCGAATAGTGCAAAACCACAGTCACATTCATACCTACCTCCTTAGCAGCTGTAATAGTTCATTTGCTCGGTATCCCCTGAATGATGGCAATTGTAATCTTCAGTTTTCGACGAACCCCGCCAGTCTGTGTCGTTGCCATCAGATTATTGACCAAAGATCAAACATACTCATCACCTTGGGGAATTCTGCTATTGGTGAATCACGATCAGAGAAAGAAAGTTATAAAGACTTATTCCGTGGAAGTTTAATTAGCTACAATTTCTTCCTCTTCAACAGCGTCATTGCCTTCCATAAATTTGGCCTTAAGGAACTTTTGAATTACTCTGAAGTTAGGTTTTTAACCCGGAACATTTTACCAAATTTCAGAATATCAATATATATTTGTTGAATCAATTTTTCTAAACAATTTATTTAATCAAATGTCTTTATTTTATATCGTAAAGCACGGCCTGCTAGGGGTTGCTCTTACCATCTTGTCACACGATCACGTTGCCATAGTTTAGATAACAAAAGTTCACACAGCCTAGTTTTAGCCCCATAGGAGGCGCACAGCTTTCTATAAATTCATAACCCATTGATATGTTATAAACTTCCGGCACTTACATTTTAACACAATGATACACATTAAAACGCTTTGGTTCTTTATGGTCTTTATGCCCATATTACTTACTAAGAGTACGCCGTATTGGGACTATGTTGTACTCGTACATGATACCATAATATACGAATATATAGCATACGTTAAGGAACCCTTGTTGTTTAACAACTGCAGTATACATTAAGGTTGACTAGATAAAATAGAATAATGCGATGTAGCAAATCCAACGCAATCTACAAGATTTCTAATAACTTAACATTTTCGGAAATCCTTAATGTACATGCTTTTCCCTCGACACATTCTTCTCTCCTCTTTGAAACACCTTAAAAAACTACTTTATGCGTTGTTAAAGATGTCCTGGCACATAGAGCCTTTTTTAGACAGTATCATAATCATCCAAAGCCTACCTAACACCTCCCTCCAAAATTCTGTCAGTTGCTGATGGCTGAATGAAGAAAATTCCCAACAGGCCTCAGGAATATGTATGTACCAGTAGCAGCAGACCGAAATGATAAATGCATAAGTTTGCCAATGTAGCGCGTAGTCATCCAAAGATATACACTAGCCTGTCGGTTACTGCCTATCCTGATATCGTCGTATATTTTTTGTTATCATTGTTGCCTGATTCCATTATTTACGTTGGCTCAAACACGTATTGTGAGTATATAAATTGGATTTCCTCTTTGTGTAATAGTTCGAAATGATTTTTTTTTTACATTTGCCAAAGTTATTGTCTTTGTGACAATGTTGGAGAAGCAGTTTTTCAAATAGCAACGATGTGGAGTTCATAGTGTCCCTTAAAAAAGGACAAAACAGTGTAGTTGAGTTTCCTAGTGTTTCTTTTTTCTGTGTACATGAGTGAGCAAATAAATCTCACACAGGACTGCTGTCAGTTGAAGAATTCCTTATGAATACAGTTTATCAACTGTCAGCTTAGAGAAGGCATCTGAAGGACGTGAAATGTGTGAAAACAATGAGAATTGACTGTCAAATAGTCAATGACCTTAGGGCAGGAAAAGAAAAGTGTGCAAAGTAAAACTAATAAGGGGAAGTCGATTATCTCTGTTCGGCGTCGGTAGAACCATTAATTTTTTACTTTTTTTTTTTCGTGAGCTTGGTCAATCACCGAAAACCTTCGCGTCATTCAATATCAGCCAAAATACCTTAAGAGCGATATGTGAAATGCCATAGAGGAAGAAGGGTCTTTATAGGAAAAAGCTCCTACGTCCAACATATGGCTATTTAGATGTTACAATTCATTGATGCTAAATTGAGCATAACAGATCTGACGATTTAGCACCGTTGCTGACTTTCCTGAGAACAAGCAAAAATTTTTTTTGTAATAAATATAATAAATTTGAATGCTATCCTGGTCGTTAAGCATTACTTTAAGCTAATTTGAAGATGTCCTTATGTCACAGTCACTGTAGCATTTCCTGCAAACAAGAAAAAAGGACAGGACATGTATGTGCACATGAACATAGTAGTAATCCTGACAACTAGTCGACAAAATGTAGTTAATTTAAGTGTAGAAATTTTTTGAGGCCAAGTTAATATGACAGTTAACACCTGTGATTTAAAGATATTTTTAAAACCAAAGAATGATATCAAAAGGCAATTTAGTGGCCTCTGTATCATTAAGATAAACTGAAATGACGGTAGCCATAAGAACTTACAGCTACTGTTGACTTTCTTAGAAACATAAGAATAAATTCATTAGCAGCCTTGGGAAACAGCTGAAAATATATTTCAGACGAATGAAGGAAATAACCTGGAAAACTTCATAATTTAAAGAGAAGGAAACAAAATAGTAACTCAATTGAACTTAATATTCCACACGAAGGTTCTCTAAATTCAGAAGCGCACACATTTGTGTCAAATTACAAGTCCTGTCTGTCATTAGAGTTTGTGCTACTCTTGGTATTTTTGTGCAAAACTAATTCAGTTTAAAATTAGGTAATAACGTAGAGCATATTGTACACGTCATTTGAGACTATTTTTAATTTGATAAGCCTAAATCCGCACTAACTACCCCTTTAGTACAAACTCTGCCATCTAACAGATTTGACAGCATACCTTTAGGCAACATTTCATAAAAGCTTGCAAAATGACTTGCTGAACTGTTACATTATTAAAATATTAATTATTAATTTGTGGCAAATATTCTTAAAACTGCCTACACATTTTATTATTGCGTCTTATGATTGTATTCATAAATTATGGCATATGAAGCATATTTCGGGGTTGGTTATGGCATTATTGCTATAATTAAAAACATTTAATTTCACAAATATAGGCAAATAATCAAATACAAATAAAGGTTGTTAAAGGCAAATTCTTAAAATGATTTGATGACTTTCCTCTTATCGCTTTAGGCAAAAGTTGAAAGTTCAAAACCTTCATAAATATTATGTATCATTTTGCCACAAAATAGAGCATACACCCAAACACATCTACTCAAAACACCAATAACATACTTTGAGGATATAACTATTTGTTGTATGTAAATCAGTAAAATTTGTAATTTGCTTTGCGTTCGTATGGACATTGAAATGCGTTAAATTCATTATTGCATACGGACTATGTATTTAGAAATATTATACATTTCTATAGCATACTTTAAGGACATATAACTTCAATTGTTTATTGCATGTGAATAAAACAGGTATTTCAATTGTCCTCATATAATTATGAACCCTCTTGAAATTAATTTAATGAAATGTACATATATTATTCATTTAGGAGAAATATCATAAATTCTTTAATACCTAAACATAAATCACTATTATTCGTTTTGTTATAAATTTCTAAGGATTTTGGGTTTAGTTTAATTAGTATTATTTATGAGAACATATATGTTTGACAGACTTAAGTGGTATAGAGGGGGTGATAGTAAAGCTTGTACTTTGCTTGTGAATATTTTGATAATTTTAGAAAATATTAATTATTTTGGGGTGGAGATATTTGTAGAGATAGATATAAAGAGAGAGATAGAATTTAAATGTTATGTATTATTTTAAAAGGTGTTCTATGATTCGTGGTTGAAGGCACGAAGTGTGGTTTACAGTAAAAGTATGCCATAAACCGCTAACATTTGGGTATTTAATGCACGGTTTAAAAATTGTATTTATTAGAGCAAGATTTTTGTCCATTACAAAATTTATTATTGCCAGTATATTCGAATAGCGAAGGAGAGGGGTAGTGTTTGGAAGTCAATGGTAATTGTAATTGTTTTTCCCCCTAACTTTCCCATATGTTTGCTATAAATTATGCAGATATCTTCTATGTCTTCATATAGACGATTGAGACGTTCAACAGCTTTGTACATTCATTATTTATAGAATACTTTAAGGAGAGCTACTTGCTCACTGTCCGTACGCATTAACACTACTACTACTACTGTGTTAATCACAGGATAATATTTAGAATTCTTCAGCACCTAGCATTGTCTGTTTCCTCATTGTGATCATATGTAGTTTATCCTAAAACTATGCCATAAATTCTAAACGATATTATCACAAAAGCTATGAAAATTTTGTAAATCTTTATAACATTAGAATACACGTTTAATTTAATCAAGTACAGGAAGGGGTAAACACGTTTTGTCATTTCTACCATTCAAAGCATACTTTCAGGATCAACAACACATTCTGTTTTGCTATGCGAAACTACATATTTTATATTTTTAAAAATTCATATTTTTCTCCTTCCCTCTTTCTTTTCATCCACTTGGCTTATTCGTCTAAAAATATCTTTATCTACCACAAAATAATCAATATTACTGTCATATTTATGAAATGTCCCTCAAACAAAGTACAAGGTTTACCAAGCCCTCGACGACAGATTGTTCGTCGTTTCATTGTCCTCTATGCAACCAGTCTCCGTCTGTCTCTTTTACCTTAACCCTACTTAATCCCTATTGTCTTTGGAATTTTATCATATGCGTCATTGTCTGCATATGAGTTTATATCATACGAGTACATACATTGTCCGAGGTATATGACACGGGGAAGGCGATTTTCGTCTGTGAATGACAAGTACATTTTGTTGCATAGCCAAAATAAACAATAAGCTCGTGTTTCTATAGCATACTCAAAGGTGTGGTTAACACTGAAAACAGTGTAGAACCAACGTGCAACACCGGCAGCAAAATCAACGATGACAACGTCAAGAACATGAGTAACGGCAGACTGGCATCAATGGCAGACGCCTTTGTGAAATGTTATTACCCAATGTTGTGGTCAATAATCTGGAGAAAAATTGATTATGAAATCTACGTAGAAGTCGTAAATGCACCAGCGAGTGGCGTGTTAGGATACCAGCAATTTTGTATTACATACTTTCGGGAGTAGTTTTAGATTAAGTGTTTCAGCCAAGCGTACCTATTTTGGAGGAAGCGCTATGGCAGGTTGATTACAAAGTTCTTTGTTTATCTCTACTGAAGTGCAGTATGATGTGTCAAAACAAACTTCCCCAGATCAAAAGAGAAAAAAAAAACCTTTTGTTTTCGATATCATGTTGTTTGGTTTTAACAGGAATATCGTTTTCTGCTTGAAAATGTAACATAATCGCAAGGGTGAAGTTTGGAAAATATGAATTTTCATTCTTGGAAAATATAAATTGAACACGAAATTCATTTGTGAAACTATAAAGGCGTATTGAGTGTGGATAGAGCAAATACTTTGTATGCATATAGTATTTCGAAGAGCTGATTTCAATTAAAAACTATAGTATACATTTGGGATATACAGGACATGAAAAATAAACAAACGGCATAACATTTTCAGGGGACGGGACAATGTATGGGGATATGCAAATAATGTAGTTGGGGTAAATATTATTATCAAGTTTCCAACGTTATTAACTTGATAATAATATTTGCAACAAATACACCATGACGTTGTCTTTAAATTCATTGCATATTTTAAGGATGTTGGCGATAAGCTGCAGCATACCGTGGGGTATTCCCTCTCCTACGTATTTCGAAAAAAAATACATAAAGTTATTGAAGTTTAATAAAAAATCTAAGAATCGCAAATTGAGCATATGTACGTTTGCAGTTTACCTCACGGTTTCAATGTTTTACTAAAATGATAACGTTTAAAAAAGTTTTAAAATATATGTTCATGAAAATGAATTTATTGAAAAAATGTTTAAATATAATTAAACAAGAGATAGGATCAATTTGCAAAAAAGAAGAAATAAAGCATTAATTTACTTACATTACTCAAAAAATATTAATCTAAATAACATCACTTGGCGTATAACAAGGGTATTAAAAATTTAAAATGTAACTAAATAATCCACTGAGAAAGAAAATTTTGCAGATAAGTCAGAAGAATAATTTCATACATGTTTAAATATATATTGCAAACATAGTTAAATTGCAAATTAATTTTAATTTATGCTTGGTCTTAGAACCGCAACATGCATCTATGGTACTGCATAAATATTTTAATTGTCAAACCTAGTAACTTATGATTGTCACATAATTTAATTAAAATTGTAATAACTGCCATTTGCAGCCAAATTGGGACAAGGTCAATTATTTAATTGAAGGCAAAGAATTTTAATTAGAAATTCTCTAGCATTTGTTTATTCCATTTTTCACTCTCTAATTAATATAATTTCATTTACAATAACAAATCGCAGTGTATACTAAAATGTATCGTAACGAACATCATGTTTAGCAGTTAGTAACAAATGTTATACTTGTAACATATACACTAACACATTAAAAATATTTGAAACTATAGCATAACGTTAGGCTTGCGGTCTTGTTAATCTAAGGAAATATTCCGATTAAAGTACACCAATTAAAATATGTTCATTAACGCAATAATTTGAAATAATAATCGTATTTGGTGATGTGACATTTAATTTAAAACTTGTGCAATATGTTAGGCATTAGAAGTTGGGAACACCACTACAACAGACTTATTGAAAATTGAAAATGTAAGATAGATTACAAAAAATATTGATGTATAAAAATATTGGTATATTTGTGACATTTGTAGAATTTGGTCTTCATATTATTGAATTTCAACACTAAAAGTAATCACATGAGAGAGTTAACCTCTATGTTATTCACATGGGAATGGCCAGAAACGGATCCTTTACAGAATTTCCTAAGTAGCTCACGACTTCTGTTTTTCCGGTAAGCATTCCCAGCTAATGTCAATGGAAAATCAATCTAGTGGCAACCAAGGTGAAAGTTGCGCCTAGTTGAGTATGCTAAGCGGCGTGGGTAATAACTGCGTGACTTTTAACAGCCTCAGTACAAGAATCAGTTTCCATTCCCTACTAAGCCTCTACTCTTAAGTCCATTATAATAACTCTCAAAATAAAAAAAAAAGAAGCGGGAGAGATTTAGACATCTGGTCTTCCAATTTAACCCAGTAACGAAATATCCATAGCTCGTACTAGGATGAAATTCATTCTGCTCCAAAAGTAGACAAATTTGGTTAATAAATATTCAAATATTTATATTTTATTCAAATTTATTGTACCCTTTTAAAGGTTTTTTCGTTGAATTTGCTCTCTCAAAAGACGCATGCAAATAAATAATATAATATTCCCCCGATCATATCTTTAATGACCTCTATTCTATTGAATTTTTTAACAAAAATGCAGGTACCTTCACGGTCTTAATATTCCCGAAAACTGACACAGTAGCAATATATTTGCACATTAGACGATCATACTTCAACATGGTAATGCTGCAGCCACATATTACAGCTGCCTTGAGAATGTAGGAGAAGGCCCACCATCTTTTTACATGGAAGGAATGATTGGGAAAATATCAGGAGAATGGGGGGTTATACAGAAACACAGAGATGGATGTGAAGCCCTCAAATTCCACAAAATTGTAAAAAGTAAACACAATGATCATGGGTACCACAGTGTGTTGCTAATGAAAGAGAATACCTTTACAAGTTCCCAGTTTCGCATGGCAGCACAAGAGAAGAAATCACGCAAATATCGTCGATGTCCATCACTATCAGAATATCATTATCAGGGCATTTGATAGAAAGAAAGCATGAAAGCTTGATTGGAACATAAACGCATTATGTCCCGTGTTTAAAAAATGCGATTCACGTGTGTATATCAACTATCCATTGAACAGCTTCAGATTTCGACAAATTCGGAGTAGGACCTAGGACCTTTGAAGCTATCACCCGTTCTGTTGTCTCTAAGTTAATATATTTTATTTTTTGATATTTACGATGTATTTGATACCTTTGAAGCTTTGCTATGTTGATATTTCCAATTCTTGATATTTGCTAATTTAGCATTTTGTACACTGGTGTCTGTCCTCTACATATCCACATCTCTTAGCTTTATTTTGTCTTCCAATTTAAAATTAAATTAATTAATTATTTAATGGTAAATACAACGCCTAAAGATACGTTTCAATACATTATCGTCAATTAAAAGTCCTCTTACCATAAAACCCAAGCAATTATGGCTTCTTAACCAATTCCGCTTAGAACTAATCGCAGTCATTACATTTTGCCCCACAGAAATTATTTTATAGTTACGCAAATCATTGCATACTTCTAAGAAGAATGTTAAGCACATTAATCATTGCATATTTCAAGGAACTTCTGCATAGTAAACTCCCACAAGTAATATAAGTGCAAAGAGCATTTCCAGATAAACATTAATCAAAGCATACTTTAAGGAGAATTTGGTTATGTGGAATTGATGTCTTGGCTACAACCCCAAAAGTAC
>JAHXMU010000079.1:254619-277644 GCA_019455685.1 Philornis downsi
AAAAAAAAAATGATGAAAATATGTAAATTTTCTGCATACTCTCTGTTCAGTGTTCCTTCACAGCTGTGGCCACACTGAAATACGGCCTTCTTTAGTCTGTTCGTACTTGTTGTCCTAATGTCCTCAACTGTTGGTTATGAGATAAACAATGACGGGCCTGACGATGAAGCTTCTCACCTATGTTACGGGAAGCTAAATACACTGAAAGAGGAAAAAACACGTAAATGTAAATTCTTCAACAAGAGCTAGAAAAAAAAAAATTGAAATGATGAACGAATGAAATGAAAACCTCTTGTTTAAAAGTAACAAAGTTGTAACAATTCAAGGTTTAATGTAGCATATCTCGAGGCATTTTTTATGCACAGAAACACAATAAGTGATGAGAAAGCAACACAACAATTTTAAATGCCTACTTTTAGACGCTAAGTAACGAACATTTTTTTGTTCTTTTTTTTTAATATATTTCCGTTCTGGCAATAATGGTTTTTGCTGTGAAAGATATATCTCTATTTTCATATATCACTTATATATATGTAGCTTTAGGTATTATGTACACTGTATATAAAATTTACTACATATAAAGTTTTAATCAATGTGTATTTTTTCTCTTGCTACTTTTCTTCTTCTTTTTCTTCCAATTATTCTTAAATTTCTTTTTTCCACATTTAAAAAACAATCTACATTTTAACACAAACTAATACGAAACCAGTGTCAAGGAGACAAGCACCCATTAAAAAAGCCAACAAAATACGTTCAAAACAACCAAGGCTATCAAAGAAAGTTAAGTTCATAAGTAAGTACTAGGATAGAGCATCATATAAAATGTTTTATACTCATCAGTTTACTTTAATTTAAATGAAATTCATCATAAATATCAAGATTTTTTCTTACTCTTTTAATTCATACACATATACTATATTTTCAAAGTTTGTAATACGGTTGACGTAGTTATACCGCACCTTTTCTGAGACTTGACATTTAGATAAAATTGGAAAATGATCAGTTGAATTCTTTGATTCCTTTCTGTATATACAGGGTGTCAGCTGGGAAGGTATACTACTTTGTTTATAATTTTTGATTAAATGAAAAAGAATGGATCTTATATTGTTAATAAATGTTTTACTTAATGTCGGTAATTATGTATGGAATACAATATCAGATAAATGTCCGCCTTTGTTAACCTCACAAATGCGAGCCTTTTGAGCACATTTCTCATTACATTCTCACACATTTCACGCGGTATTATCATTAATTTCATCACGAATATTTTGTTTGAGTTGCTCAAGCGTTTCTGGTTTGTTTTCATAAACCTTGTTTTCAGATATCACCACAAAAAAAAGTCCGGAGCAGTCAAATCGGCGACCGTGGAGGTCAATCAACATCATCATTTCTTCAAATAACTTGTTGTGGAAAGAAGTCTTGCAGTAATTCCATTGTAATCCTGGCTGTATGCGATGTGGCATCGTTTTGTTGATGCCACATATTAATCAAGCCCAAAGCATGCAGTTGTGGCGTTAAGAAGTTTTCAATCATATCACGATATCGCTCACCATTGACAGTTACCGTTACCCCGTTTTCAGTTTCAAAGAAATAAGGTCCAATGATTCTTCCTAACCAAATTGCACACCAGACTGTCACTTTTAATGGATGCAAAGGTGACTGATGAATAATTTGAAGGGTTTCCATTACCTAGAACCGAATATTCTGTTTAATCACATATCCATTCAAATAAAAATGTGCCTCATCATTCATTATGATTTTTTCATCAAAATCGGGGTTGTCATGGGCGAGCTGACAAGCTCCTATTGGTCTTGTGGAAGAAGTTCTTGTATCGACTGAATCTTAAATTGAAACAAATGCAAATCCTTGTGCAAAATTGTGGCCAAAGTTGTTCTTTGAAGACCAAGCTCCTGAGCGCGGCGTCGAATTGAGGTTGATGAATTATTTTGAACACTTTCTTAAGCAGCAGTAATGTTTTCAGCCGATCTTGCAGTACGTTCTTGTGGTCCATGCTTGACCCTATCAGCTACAGACCCTCTTTCTTCGAGATCATTCAACACACGATAAATAGTGCGTCTTGTTGGCACGTTGTTTCTTCCAAAAATTTCACGTAACTTTCTCATCGTCACTGCCGTCGATGATCGATTTTGATAAAATATTTTAACGATTAAAACACGTTGGTTTATCGAATATTTTTCCATAATAAATTTGCCACGTCGTCTGTACTTCACGACTGCCAAATATGAACTGTCAAGGCTAATGTTTATCAAAATGGCGGCAAAACAAAGTAGTATACCTTCCCGACGGACACCCTGTAGAATGGTATTTTTAAATTTCAACTGATATTTTGTCAATACAAATCAGGGAAGGTCATTTTCAATTGTTCATATTCCAACTACATATATATATGAAAATTCTCATTGCCATTTATTGATATTTTCTCACTCCGTATCGGAAATGGTTTGTAAGACGTTATTACTTTGTTTAAGTTTTTGAAAAATTTTAAAGTTTGAAAAATATTTGAATAACGTATAAATATATCTGCACACACTTTCGCATTATCTTAGATAGGGTTTACGACTAATTTTTCAAGTGTTCCATCTATTCTTAATTCTTTTTTTTTTTTTTTTTTTGACCCGCTTGAATGGTGGGGACTATGCGGGACGAAAGGAACACATTACCGTTTAATATGAATGTAGTGTCTAACTTCTTAGAAGCAGCCGAATGTGTTTTTCGTAATCTCTCTCCAACTTTCAATATCAACATATTTATTTAAAAAAATGATAACCAAATATTGTAAATTTCACGCCGACACTCTTAGAAAGATTTATATGTTTTCTTAACATTCAGTTTAAAGTTCAAATTTGAACATTTTGCTTTCTAAATGTAAAAATATAGTATAAAAAATTTTCGATTTTTGCTAAATTTTTTCTTTGGATGCTGAATTTTTAAAAACAATTACAATCTTTCCAAAAACTGCAATAAGTTAATTTTAAAAAAAGGTCATCTACGTTAAAATGTGTTTGCCTTATTTCCATCGATGTACAACCACGTTTGAGTTCATCCAACTTATTGAAAATATTACTTCAATCTATGCTAGAGGCTTCCCAAGAACTTGATCGGAGTTGGGCTATTTTTTTTTGGTGCGTGGCTTCAAATCTCTATCAGAACCTCAGTTTTTTTTATGAAAAATATGATTTATCGTTGCGATTCGCTGCTTTGGTTTTACAATAGCAGCATTTAATTACTATCCGAATAATTTTTCGCATGTAATGTACGACCACGATTAAATTCGAAGATCCAGTGGTAAACCATCAAAACTAAGAGAGAAATAAAATTTTGTTGTTTTAGCGTTTCGGTCTTAATATAAATGTGTTTCATCATTAGGCGATCAGTATTAAAAATAAAATAATAACATCCCTCCAATGACAAACACATGCTAAATTCATTGCTTACGTCGCAAATTTGAATCATTTCTCAATCCCAAGAAATTTTTGTGCTTTTTATTTTAATGCTCTTTTTGTATGGTACCGCTAATGAATGTGCGGCTTTATTTCAAATAATCGTAAATCGTTCATTTGTCGCAGTCTTTTCTTAAATATAAAAGTTTATTTGCATCAAAATTAGCAAAAGTTTAATTGTAAAAGTAATACCAAGACAATGTAACTGAATTAAAGATGCCAATTATCCTAACTTGTATTTCAAATGTGTAAGGGTCCTTAAGTTGTTTTAAACTTTTCCTAATTCAATTAACTTCAATTAACAACATTTTGTAAATATTTCTATCTTTATGAATTTTTGGATTAAATTGTCTCTATGATATCGCAAATGTTCATATTATTAAAGTGTTGTTTTTTTCTGGACTCATATTAAAAATTGACACAAAAATATTTTAATTTAATTTACTTGTCATAATAAGCTGTTCATTTTAAAATCGTTATTATTTCGTTTGCATACATTTTATTTGGACTTTATATATTATGTATTATCATTTCGACATGAATAAACATTCGAATAACTGAAAACTATTCTAGCATAAAATCCAATTGTCAGCTCATAATATCACAGTCCTGCATGGATATATATGTATAAACTGACAATAGCTTTTGTATGTCGGGTTTTTGGTTCATATTATCTTTATCGAACACTCAACTGCTGCCTGTCACTCAAGTCGACATAAATATTTTAAAATAAAATGAAACAATGTGAGAGGACTTAAGGATATGACATGATCATATACATACATATATTTACACGTATATACTCGTATAAGTACATCGTATACTGAAAATAGTCCTTCCTCATGTCATTACAAAGGACTGCCGCTTGTGATATTTGCGAATTTGAAGTATAAATTTAAATACAAAATGGTTAATGCAATTGTATTTGTACTTTAAGTAGTATAAGCATTGTTTGCTGTGTAATACTATTGCTACAATTCCATATGGACTCTTTGCCCAGAAATAGTAGCGATAAACAAATATTAGAGCAAATTTTGTGCTGAGTGTGCTTAATATGCCAGAAGAAAGTAAGTGAAGGGGTTACAAAAATAAATTAATGCAACTGCATCCTAGTATTTACGCATACATCCATAGCAATGTATGCACATTTGTCTATCGGCAAATAAACCAAAGCGGAAACGGAAATTTATGTATGGTTCATACTTTACACTCACAACGGAGGCAAAAGGAGTTTAAAAAAGTCAGTATTATAATTATGGTAATAAGCAAAGTTAGACAAAGTCATGTAAAATACTCATATAATACTTTGGAGGTTATTTGCGCTAACCAAAACAAATCTCTTAAATTGAAGAGAATTTTTGTTAGAAACGAATTAATTACGAACTGAAATATGAAACATGATATCAAGATAAATTAAAATTCGTTATCTCACAATTCTGAAGAAACAAAATTACTAAATGTAATGAATTACAATCCCTAATCGATTGCCAAATGTTTGATCGGTTTCATTGTGGTTTAAAATCTATTGCAAACTACTTTTCTGCATTTTGGAACCAAGAAAAACCTTAACGATTATATAAGCTTTGTTTTAGAAACCCTTTCAATACTAGTAGTAGTATCGCAGAAAATGTACAAAAATTCCCTCTTCTAATGGGCTAAATTATAAAAAATGTTGAAGCGAGAAACTATCAAAAATAGCAAAATATCCACAAATTTTATGCAGCTAAATAAAGCTTAATTTTTCTCTTTATTTCTATTTGTATTTCACCATTCTTCGTTCTTATTTTTAATTCATACAGTTTTTTTTTCTGTCTGTTTCAAATCGAATTGGGAGAAAATGTAACTCGATTGTTTTTAGTCGGCAAAAATTTTATAAAATACAGTAAACCAGATACCCAAAATATTTTCGTTTCTAGTAAAATATGCTACTATTTACTTACTTAGATGGCAACTAGAAGAGACATTCTTTTACCTATTGTAAGACACATGTAAAAATAATCCAAAGCATTCCTGTCTTCTGAACATCTTCCCTAATTCGTCATATCAAGTTCTGACAGTATTTTAAAAGCCATGTGCTTCGAATGGGATTTAATCGCCGTCTTCTTCGGCGCCCTTCGAGGTCGTTGCCGAAAACTTTACGTGCTGGAGCGTATGAGTCCATCCTCTTAATATGGCCCAGCGCAATCGCTGTATTTTAATGCGCTTGACCCCATCGATGTCTGTATACAGCTCACGATTTATACGACGCCGATACTCTCCGTTAACGAGTAATAATTTTCTCTCTAAAGGCTCCCTGAACTTATCCATCCTTTTGTGTCTTAAGCCAGGATTCTGCACCGTACAGCAACACAGGTAAAACCAATGCCTGGATTTTTGCCCATCAAGAAAGAGATTTATCACTTAATCACTTGCATAACCCATGATAATAATTTTTCGCGATCTTAACCTTAATCTTCAATCTACAGGTTGGCATCATTAATTTTTTTCATAGCAGAGCCAAGGTAAATGAATTCATCCACCACACCAAAGTTATACAGGGGCCATAAGGGTGTTGGCGGTTTAAAAATTCAATAAAAAAAAAAAAAACTACGAAACATAAAAAAATATATTTGTATTTTTAAAAAGTAGAAGCATGGAAATTTTTAAGACTTAAAAATAATGTCCAAATGGCTTCTCCCGGCTGCTTGACACTCTTGGAACCGAAGTCGCAAATTTTGGAAAACTCGTTGAAAAGTTGTTGTCGGTATTTTGTTACTTTCCTGAATAATGTTCCTCTTCAACTGCTCTAAATTGGTCGGATTATTCTCGTAGACTACCGATTTGAGGTAGCCCCATAGAAAATAATCACATGGAGAGAGATTGGGGCTACGTGGGGGCCATTCAATATCCCCCCTTTTCGAAATGAGTTTTCCAGGAAAATCATTTTTCAGCAGCTCTATGGATACCCTAGTCGTATGACATGTGGCCCCATCCTGTTAAAACCACATCCTCGAGGTATTGCCTTGAAGTTCTTGCAAAGCTGGCACCAAAAAGTCTGCTAGCATGTTGCAATAATTGTTCGCTCTAACCGTCATCGCATGCCCTCTTTCGTCCTCAAAAAAGTATGGTCCAATAATACCGGTTGACGTTATCCCAGCCCACACGACAAGCTTAGGGCTGTGAAGTGGACGTTTATGCAAGCGTCGGGGATTAGTCTCGGACCAGAACCGACAATTTTGCTTGTTCACATGGCCATTAAGGTGAAAATTGGCCTCATCACTAAAAATCAATCACTGATTTATTGTTTTCGTCATACGCTCGGACACAAAATGCACGCTGCACTCCCGTGTACGGTTCCATGGCGACTAAATTTTAAGGAAGCGGCGCAGCAAACAACATATCCCCCCGCCACCCCGCGCCGTGCGTTACCGAGAAATTGAAGATTTAAACCGCCAACACCCTTATGGCCCACCCTGTAGTTGTCTATGTCCACACAGCGACTCAAACGAGTAGACTTTTGGTAAGTGGAAATAAATAATTTAGTTTTGCTCTCGCCTACCGCCATACTTATCTTTGCTGGCTTCTCAATGCCTAAGAAGACTGCAGTAACATCTCGTCTGACATGCCCATATCATCAGCATATGTAGATAGGGGAATATGGCTTTTTTGAAGGATATTACTAGTTGCGTTTAACTACATCTTTCCTCATAATCATCTCCAACTGCATATGGAAGAGGTCACACGAGTAACTGTCGCGTTGTCTAAATCCTAAATTCTCATCATTTGATGTAAAATTGTTTACAATGTTTATAAGGTTTAGGGTGCGAGATACTAGAAGAAAATTGTCAATTTCTACAGATGAGAAGGGTAGACTGTAATTCTGAAAGTAAGTAACCTCATCTATAAGGTAATTAATCAGAAAAATGTAATAATTTCGACGAAATTGGTAAAAAAAAACTTCTTTTTTGTTGCTGTTTGTTCCTTGTGTCAATGACCGCTATATATTTATATTTTCTCTGTCATACATCTAATTTGTGTTAGAATATTCTCTATTAACTCGGATATCCGATTGCAATAAACACCAGCAAATTGTTCGCTTTTCCGGGATTGTTCAAAGAATATAGCATGTTATGCCTGACTAGCGAATCACATTGTACATACATTACGTATACGTTCCAATGCTCCTCCTACTAACGTGATATGGATTTAATAAACGCAAAAAGCCAAAGTCGGTGCTTAAGTTATCTCGACATGTTAATAAAATATTTAGTGTTTTAATGACCCTTTCTTTTCCTTACAACCTGACCTTTCATACCGACGGCCTTCCAATTTCGAGAACCCCTTTTCTCAAATAGCTTAGAAAGTCATGTGCTTTTATCATTCTCTTGCCTTTGTTAATTTACACAAAACGAGCTGACTGTTGACTAACTGTTTGGCTGCTTAGATGGAACTCTGCTGCACATTGATGTAGAAATGTCACAACTAATGTGTCATTACCGCAACAAACACTACAATAGTAATAGCAAGAGCGACAACGACAGGCAAGTTGTCACTATTTTTAATGTTAATTTTATGGCAACGAAAACAAATGACAATAAAATTCAAATGTTTATGCGATTTACCGCACACCACATCATGTCAATACTCCACCAGCTTTTTGCTCATAACACACAGAGGAGGAGGACGCCACCAGCACATTAATGCTGTAGATTTTACCACATGTGTTCATGTGAGTCAGAGAATGGCAATGGTTGTTGTGTTGTCTGTTTGCACATGTATGATGTGTTATGGGCACAGTGGTTTTGGAGTAGTTATTTAAATACTTACTTAACTTTACGTAAAATAATTCCAATATTTTGAAAAATTTTGATAATTTTTTGTATTTTTCTTAATTTTGAATATTATTCATTTTCCAATTTTGCTGCATATGGATATTTTCAATGTTTTGAACAACTTAATTACTTGTAGTATTTTAAATATTTAAATTAGTTTGTATATTTCAGTATAATTAGAATGATATTTTAATTATTTGACTATTCGGAATATTTTAACTATTTTTGTATAATCTGGACAATTCGAATAAGTGGAATAACATTTTTGATATTAGCACGTTTATGTTTATTCGACATTTTTTTTTTATTAGTTTTAGCAAAGAGATCGTATTTATAAACAAGCGGAAGAGATTCGTTCAAGACGTGTTGTAATAAATCCGGCCAGAAGAAGGAGAATAAACGAGAAGGGATGTTGTTGGTATTACAGTGTTTAGTGTTTTTTGACGTTAAATGATTTTTGTGTAATGTCGATGATATTGAAAGAATGTATCAACAAGATAAACACAAAAAGCTTACATTTTGTTCGCACACGTAATTATACCAAGAAAAAGGAGCGTGTTTAAAATTGTGTAAAATTCTGCTCTGGCAATGTTGAATGTTCAGATCTACTCGCCGGAATTATAATGGATAAATTTCCTGGCAACATGAGAGAATGGTTTTCTATTGTTTGTAAATGTAAGCTCTTTAGTTTTAGCCAGTAACTGTCACAATAGTTCAGTTCCGCTTTTGTTTTTGATTTTGTACAAAAGTAGACCAGAGATTTGATTCTGCTTCATATTCGACATAAAACTGTCTTAGCAAAAACGTAGTCAGAAAGAACCCCACATTCAGTTTCTCTATATCAAAACATAATGAAATAAATTTTCATATTTGAGAAGCCGAACCAAATTACTTTTCTGGAAGACGCTTGATGTAATTTTTATTTTTTGGCAGAAGAAAGATTTGAAGCCAATAAGCTTCAAATGCATTTTTCTTCTTTTTTTTAATTTCATTACATAAATTTGCACAGTTTTTTTACTGTTTGTTTATTGAATTAAAAACTTATAAATGAAACAAAATGTTCTATAAACCGAAGCAGATCCAAAAATTTTTCTAATTTCGTTTCATTTGAACCAGAATGAATTTTGCTTTGGACTCATGAAACCGAAACAAAATATAATTCAATTTTAATTCTCTTGTCGAAATCATGGTTAAGATTATATATTAATGTTAATTCGGATATCAGAAACTGTATAAAATAGTTTTCGGTCGGATTTCATTATGGTGATGATCACTGTTTTTATTGTCATTGTCGTCAAGAAATTAAAAAAAAAAAAGCATGTTGCGTTTCGTTGTTTTATTTGGTTTATTCCAATGTTTCGACCGACATCCTCATTTTCACCAGGGAAATTTATTTAATAAAAATTTTAAATATAGTCAATGCATTCAATTATTTTGAAGATTGTGAATATTTTGAATAATTTTGGACAATTTGTATAACGTTTTGAATATGTGAGCTCCGCAAATACTATTTGTATGTCTTAAAAATTGAATATTTTTAAACTTTGTTTGTAATATATCTAATAAATTAAATATACAACATTTTAAGTATTTTTAATGTTTTTAAATAATTCCGATAATTTGAATCACGATTTGGACATTCCTTTTTTTTAATATTTTTATTGTTTTGAACATTTTGCATATTTCTGAATATTTTGATTTTCAAATATTGTGAGTATTTTGCATATTTTAAATGTTGCAAATATTTTGTACAATTTGAATAATTTCACTGTTTTAAACATATTTTGAATATTTTAAATATTTTCAATATTTTGTGTAATTTGAGTATGTTAAATATTTGAAAAATTATTCATATTCTGAATATTTCAAATATTTAAAATATATTTAATAAATATTTAAAGATTTACAATCTTTTTGGATAATTTGAATAATGTTTAAAATATTTTTAGATTTAAATATTTTTAGATATTTTAATATGAGCTATAACCCACAAACCAATTGAGAAATGTGGAACGTTAAGAATACGATAACGTTCGAGCAAGCTTAGGCAGCGAATAGGAAATAGCTATCCCAATCCCGAAATAGCTATCCATCCAGTCAGCTGTCAAAACAAACGATTTCTTAAGTTTTTGAATTTAAAAATTCGTTAGCAATAATAAACTATTGCTAACAGATAAACGTTATTAAAATAAATAATAAGTCAGGATCATAATATATCAAAGCTGGGCAATATATTCTTTTTGAATATCAATCACTATTTTACATATCGTAACTTGAAATAAGTTCCATAATCTTAAATATTTCGTGTATTATTCTAAATATGTTTCCCCTTTTAAAACACTGTATTAACATTTTATATCACTCGAGCGCATAAGTTGTATTGGTATATGTATGCAAGCGAGGATCCGTGCAACTTGTGTGTATACGAGTTTCCTGTTCCTGTGTTGTTCGTTGTGCCGGCTCGCGTTGTCATCGTCATCTCTCTTGTTTACTTTAGCATAAAGTACTTCCTGTTTTCCATATGTATTAATTCATCCTGTCGTTCGTTCGTTCATTCTTTCGTTTATGCAATGTTAAACACAGTTACACTTACATATGTTTGCCTACAGAGAAACTATGTACGTGTCGAGAATACATATGTAGAGAGGACAGATGTGTGTATGTGTATGTGTTTTACTTCCTGTTTAGTGCTTTGGGCCAAGCCGGCTCTCCCACACTCTCTTTGTCCCTCCTGTGCTGTGGTTTATTAAAAGGCAGCTGTATTGTTATGACAGTTTATTCATGGCGTATGCAAGAGTATGAGCGTACAAGGATTCGTGTGTGTGCGTGTGTGTGTAAACAAATGAGCAGGAGGGTAGCGAGCTCGGCTTTTTGTTTGTATTAGTAATGTAAAGTGGCGGTGGAACGTTTGTAACTAATGTTATGGTCTTTTGTCTCTGTTGCTGTTGTTGTTTGACGTTATTCTTACTAAATGTTATTCCGTTTACACTAAAGTTGTGTTTTCGGTATATTTTATGGATAGGTAAGGATATATTTGTGTGAAAGTGTGTGCACGTGAGTTTTAAAGTATATTTTATGCTAAAATAATGATGTCAGAATGTGTGCTCATGTCTGTTGTCTGTTGTTTGCAATAGCGTTCGTATTTTCCTTCTTGTGGTTATTGTTTTCTTTACAAAGTGTTGCAAAATTCGAAAATACAATTCAATTTTAATCACTTGTTGTCAGTAATTTCTTTTTCGTGTTATCTAAGGCTTACTAAAAGTGGATGGAGGTTTGTGGATGGAGTTTACATCAGATTATATGAAAAGGAGTTAATTTAATGATGCCCCGAAGTTTACATAGTTTAGGGGTCGCCTGTAAATACAGATCTTCCACCACGTCCTGAAGAATTATAAAGATCTGGAGATATATTATACTTTTTCTCAGAAAATATCAATTTCAATTAAGTATGTTTTATGTTTAATTTTTAATTCATGAATGCCTCATTTTATTCTATGAGACTTTTTCTATAAAGACACCTTCTCTGCAATTACCCAGCCCTGGCGAACAGGCGGAAATCAACACTGGGTTTTTATTTGTTTGGGGACCTTGGAGATCTCGACGATATAGATATGATCCGACTTTAGAGCTTCTTGAGGCACTCAGGTTGGTCCAACGGGGGAAACTAGGGACATCCATATCTCTAGTTTCCGTGGCATCACAATGAACTAACTATAAGTTAGTCTGTCTATTCAGACTGCCACACTGACCTAACCTAACCTACCACCCAGATCCCAATGTGTTTGTATGCCCTTATCTACATCCCTGTCATAACACGAGCTGTGTGGTGTATATGAGATGTGGTCAATCAAGTAGTGATTTCATTTGAGATATTGGCATGTCCTTCATAAAACTGATTGTACGGTCACGTCCAATATCTGGTGTCACCGTAAATTTCTTGAGATTTTCATATGTTATCATCAGTAGTTTTCTTTTTCTTAATATGTATAATTTTCGGCAAAAAAGGAAACATTTTGGTGACTATCAGCTTAAGATTGAAATATTCCAGTGCCTGAAAATATTACTATGAAGGTGGTTCCGAAACTAGCTGACCTGGCTTATAGATGGGTGCCAATAGTTTGAAAAAATTTATTTTGGTAAAAAATTCAAGGCGCCTCATTGTTTAGTATTTTTATTTGAGTCATCAAAGTCCGAACAATATTAAAGCCGAGCCAGATTCTACTCCAGGGAAATCTACTACTTCGTTTGCGACTGTAAAAAATTGGGTAGCAGAGTTTAAATTGGAGGAGAAGCGCAGAAAATCCAAATATTTGGAATTATTTTCTGAGGGCGGCGTATAGTAGATAAGATATGTCTATTCTAGTCGCCACCTAAGAAGAAGAAGAGCAAAATTTAAACTAGGCCGTACGCGCTGCCAAGACGAACATCGTAGTGGTCGACCAAGTGAGGTGTCCACGTCACAGAATAATATTGGATGATCGTCGGCGGAAGGTGTGTGAGCTAGCTGAAATAATAGGCATTTCAAAAAGTGCTATGGATCGTATATTGACCGAAGATTTGAAGATGAGGCAGCTATGCCCAAAATGGGTGCCGCGCTTGCTTTCAATAGAGCAAAACCAGCGTTGTGAATATTTTCTCCGATGTTTCTCCAATAAAGCCGAATTTTTGCTTCGATTTATAACCATGGATGAGACGTGGATCCACCACTTCATACCTATGCCCAAGATGGGTGCCGCGCTTGCTTTCAATAGAGCAAAAACAGCATCTTGAAGATTTTTCAGTAGAGTGTTTGGCGATGTTTCTCCGCAATAAAGCCGAATTTTTGCTTCAATTTATAACAATGGATGAGACATGGGTCCACCACTTGATACCTGAGACAAAGGAACAATCAAAGCAGTGGACTGGAATGGGAGAATGGTGTCTGAAGAAGGTAAAGACGGTTCCATCTGCAGGGCAAGGTCAAGGCGTCTGTTTTTGGGATGCGCATGGGATTATTTTTATTGATTACCTTTAGAAAGGAAAAACCATCAACGACGAATATTATGCTAAGTTGTTGCAGCGTTTAGGTGACGAAATTATGGTAAAAAGATCGCATTTAGCGAAAAGAGTGTTTCATCAAGAAACAGGTGAAAGAAGTGGAGTCTGCGGTTGATGGCTATTTAAAGGAGTTTGACAGTTTTTACTATAAACAGGATGTAGACTCTATTGAATATTGCAGGAAAAAGTGTATCGAGCTAAGAAGAGATTATGTTGAAAAATGAAGAAAATTTTTCCCAACTTTTTTCTGTCTTCTTTGTTTTAGGATCGACGCCCTCGTAGCGTTGAAAACCTAGAGGCCTATGGGACTATTCTGCAAGATATAGTACTATCAAACCTCATCCTATGACTATAGTTAGTTTTACGGACGAAGGAAAATTCTATAGATACCAGTGATAGCTTCGTACATTAATTCCTTAATTAATTTAAAATTTGAGTTCACTCTTGAACTGTAAATCTCCTGCGGTGAATCTACAAACAAATCCATACATAATCTGCCTTATAAAAGACATAATCCAGAAGTTATTTGTATTATATGGAACTGCGTATTTACAAAAACGCGTTCTTTGAAGCAATATCATTCTTTTTCTACCATGCCCATCTATTATTTGTATCCCTACGTCCATTCTTCGCTCTTTGCAGTCTACACAAAATAAGTTATTTTTTTAGTTTTCTAATCGTTGGCGACGTCCAGACGCTCTTTAAACGTTTTACGACCTCAAACAAAGAAAAACAAACAAGAAACAACGACATCCAAATGTTTGTTTAGCATGAAAAGTGTCATGACTCATAGAACTTTTTCTCTTGGCCTTTGTCCTTGCAAGAAAAATAAGTAAAGCCATTTTAACTAGATTGCCCTCCAGACCTTAGATTAAGGCACGCAATGGCCACACCTAACAGGTGTGGGGAGTGCATGTTTTTAAATTGTGATTCTTTCGTTTAATATTAAAGGTATTTACATAAAAAGATGCTAATTTTTTGGGCAAAATTAAAATTACATTTCTTTAACTTTGTATCTCGACCAAAACATTAATTCCTATTTTCTAGTTAATTTCTTTTTGTCCACTTAAGGATATTAGCTCGACATTTCTTTTATAGCTTCTATTATGCCGTGACAAAGAAACTAGCGTCCGCAAACGTCAGTACAACCTTATTTTACACTTTGTTTGCATTTCCCTTTTCACTTAAAGCCAAGCGCCATGTATGCTGCCAACAACTTGACGCTGTCGCATTTATTATGCCCAGCGGGTTCAACTGGCGCCGGTCGCCGCCGTCCCCATTGCAATTGTTATTTCTTTGCATTAATAGCGCAATAGCGTTGCTACTTTTTATTGTTTTTTTATTTTTTATCAAATTGTGGCAAACGCAAGGTCGCCGGGAATTGTTTAGTAAAATAAGAAAGCCAGGAGAGAGAGAGTGACGATCAGCCGCAATAAAAGTAATCAAGTCTGGCCTGCATTGACCTCACCTTAACAAATCTTCTTATAAGCAGTGCCGCCTCTTGGTCGTTAACGTTATAAACATTTCCTTTTTTTTGGTTTGAAATGCCATTATTGCCGATTGTTTTTTTATGTCATTCCGTCGTTAAGCTCTTCATCAAAGCTGTTATCCTTGTAAGATATTTCCCTTGGGAGATAACCAACAGAGGAAAACAAAGTTATGAATGAAAATTGTCTGGTCATAAAAATCGAAAAAAATGATAACAGAATTGGAGGCCAAATATTTCCGATATATATATGTACATATATATGCGCACATGGAGAAGGGAAGAAGGAGGTAGGTAGGATTCGATGATAAGTTTCTGTAGCAAATAATAAAATTCAAATAATATTTTTATGACTTTGACTATTTGTAATTTTTATGGAGCAAAAAACTCTGATATTATATTTGCTTAATAATGAGCTTCTATTAGACATCGTTTTGCTGCTTTTGTTCCCTGCTTCCCAAAATTGAGAAAATTTAAAAATTTTTGGAGAAAACAGAATATTTGTAAAGGTTACCTTAAGCACAAATCTTCAGGGTTTGGGCTCAAAATGTGTATTACCAATTAAAATTTACTGTAATTTTGTCAGGTTCGATTTTTTTTTTTTATTTAAAACTTCAGTATGTCATAAAAATATTTCAAATTTAAAAAAAAAATTAAAATTATTACTGTTCGATGTAACGGATAATAGCATTTAGTCTGGACGGGAAGACTTTATTCATGCAGCGTGTGGCCTGATATTTTATTTCATCCTCGACGAAGAGTAATCTTTAAATTTTAGTTGATATAGGTAATTTGGCCTTCAGAATAAATCATATGAAAAGATACGTTGGGTTTAAGTCCGGTGAAGAAATTAAGCTGGGAACCTTTTCTGGAAAAAAAACGTTAATTTCCGCGAAGTTATGGAATGATGCCGAGTCTTGTTGATGTCCCCAATGCTCAAGGTATCAAAGAGTTGTTTAAAATCTTTTTAAAGATAACGAGTGATGAGCGTCCTCCGGCAGTCACCGTGACAAAACCATCACTGCCTCCTCACAGCAATTCGCTGGTTTAAATTGTTTTTTGATATGCACTCTAAACGTACATGATCGTTTTGTTTGTTTGCATATTGGTTAGCCTTAACAATTTTTTCCCCCCAGGAAGGACCAAATTTTAAAGCTCGTCATCAATTTGCAAGTGTTTTAACGCCTTTGCTTTTGCTAAGCGAACTGTCTTTTGTGCAGACGTTAAATCTTACACTTTATGTATTTTGTAGGACTTCAGTCGTCCATTTTTTAATATGCGCCCCCTGCTATGGGCAGACACATTCAGATTTTTCGCCCAATTGAACAGCGCTTTTGCATGCATTACGTTGAATTCTTGCCTTCACCTTTCGGGCCATTTTTGGCGATGTTGCTGGATATTCACCCCATGGTGTTTTTTGATGTTACTGGTATTATTGTAACGTGTAGTGGTTCAATACACAAACGTGTTGTTCGCGCGTAGATGTCGTAACTCATTAACAATGTCTGGTTGGGATTTTCAAGACCAATACAAAGCAATAACACTGTTGCGTTGAATTTACTTTTCGATATGATTCCTTAGCTTTATAAACAACATAACAACATAAGAAACAGAAATTATGAGAGCGCTGTCATCAGCCGTTTGGTTGCTACAGGTCAAACGCCTGTTCATGTATATATAGGATAGAAATATAGAATAACGTAATTTTACATTTAAAGCGTTTTGTTTTATCAATATTGAATTGGTTTTATTAGTTTTATGAACTTACTAAATAAAATCTAAATTTCTCGAATCAAGCTCTTTCTCCCTCTTTGCTAATTGTAGACGACTGGTCTCTTATTTACATACCTAGATTGTATTTCAGCAAACGACGTTTATCGAGTTTTTTGGAATTATTCTAAATGGTGGGCTTCTGATGCAATGTCTATTTTTTTTTTTTTTTTTTTTTTTTGAAAATCCGAGTTAAGCTAAACTCCAAGAACTACCATCCTGTAAAAGCATAGTGATGGAAATCTTGTCAAAGATACGCAGATGGAAAATCCCCTCCAATTACCCAGAACGGTGTCTTAGATTGTCCAGCAACGAATTTAAATGAGATAAAAATAGCAATATCACGATTTAAGAACAATAAAGTTGCAGGTGCTGATGCCACGAACATGACATGTGAAAGCCTTTATTCTGTCTGACCTATTAATTGATCATATCGGTGGGACTTTAGGCCTGTTAAATATATAACATAACATAAGATCCAAGAAAACGGATCAACACATATCACCTTTTCGTCGACCATAAAGCTGCCTTCGACAGACCGACACGGTAAAAATATTATGAAGCTTATGAAGCCGGTTATAAAAAATCACGGCCGAGTTTGGTACTCCTGCGAAGCTTATATGTCCTTGACACGGGCTGGTTCAAAATCTGCTGCAAAAATGGCCAGAAATCTTACTGGGCCATTTTATACCAAGAGATGTTTTAAACAGGACTACAGCCTATCATACTACGTGTTCCAAATACTGTTGGAGTAAACAGTAAACAGGACCGAAGACAGCGAGATGCTACTTCTCAAGCTTGGAGAAGCAGTCAGCAAAAATGGATGCAAACGATATTATATGTTTTGACTAACAAAAATATATAAATTTATCAGTGTTTCAAGAACTATTCTACTTAAAAATTATTGGGGTTAATTTTCATCTTCAGCACTTGAGGTTATAGAGAAATTATTGACAAATCCCACGCTAACAAAACGCAGTAATCTGGTGGTATCGAGCTATGTGTTTTAAGCATTCATAGTCGGAATTTCGTTAAATAATTATTAAGTTATCTCTTCACCAAAATTAAATGTACCGGTTATTTTAAGATCTTCTTCTTAGGTGGCGACTGGAATAGACATTCTTATCCATTATACGCCACCCGTAGAAAATAATTCCAAGCGCTTCGATCTTCTGCGCTTCTCCTCCAATTCCTCACACCAAGCTTCGACAGTATTTCAAAAGCCTGGCCCTTCCAACGGAGTTTTGGTCGCCCTCTTCTGCGCTGTCCATCGAGTTGTCGAAAATTTTCCGTGCCGGAGCATTTGGGTCCATCCGCACATAACCCAGTCAACGCAATCGCTGTATTTTAAGATACCTCAACTAAAATTTATTTTGTTTTAGATGTGAAAAAATTCAAACAAACCGGAAAACAGGTTTTCGGAAAGATACCTTTGCACTCTAGTTCAGCCAGTACATATGCAATCAAGAATATCTTAATTATTTTACAATCTGTGCTGACTGCTGTTACTGTGTTCTCTGCATGAAACCATTTTTATTTGATTTTAAGGCTCTCTGTTGACTAAGCTAATGCAAAATACTTCGCAGCAATTGTTTGATGGTACACTTTTTATTTCTGTTTTTTGTTTGCCTGTTAATCCCTTTCTATTACTTTCAATTATCTAAAGGAAACACTCTTTTTCCCATTTTCCTCTTCGCCACAGTCAGTCGTAAAAAAACATTCCTGCATTCTCTTTTTTTAAATTGGGTTTAAAATTGCCGGTAGTAAAAACAGGAAACAGACAGCGCCTGCTCCCTACTGGGAAGAGGCCGCCATCAAATAGCCAAGCAACAAATACTTGCTCCAAATGGAGCTCAACGGCTTAAAGCTCACGCAGTCGCATATTTCATTTTTAATCTTCAATTGCGAACAATTTACAACAAGTGAAATAATTTCACAGCAGTCTCATCATACTACCTTAGTATTTCGTTGCAGCACGTTATCCACATGATAGTCACTTTCAACCATTGACCGTGCGAAAGGTTTGGGGAGAGAAAGTGGCAGGACCCTAGAAAAATTCATTTATATCCCTTGTTTATGGCAACAAATAAGTAAACGTGAGTTTGCTGCTAGTAAAACATGGGAGTAGTTAAAGTACACAACAGAATACAGGATAATTGAACTTAACTTGATTAAAAACAAAATTGCATTCATTATGAATCTTTTCAAAATGATTCTAAAAACGATAAATTAAAATCACGTCCGTCTGCCATCATGAGATTGTCTCCACCTTGTTTTCGAATTTTCAAGGAGTTAATTGCAAAGAAAATCAAATAGTTGTAATAACGTAACGTTTTTACAGGAATTTTTGCTATATTAGGTTCATTCGATTTGCCCTTGATGGGTGTTATATCTTTTACATTGAAAGACTTCCGAATTTAAGTAAATTAAATAAATGTTTATTAGTACTCGAGTCGTTACAACATTCTCATAATTCAAATCAAGTACAAATGCGCAATTAATTACGAAACTATAGAGTTACCAGATTAATACATAAGTGATAGTTGTAAATAATAATTGCCAGATTCATACATAACAATGGGGATGAGTAATGCCATTCGCTTGGCGGAAGCTGGATTAGTTATTTGCGGTTAATTTTAGGATTGCATTATCTTTTTTGTTTTTGAAGGAATTTAGCGTAGTTTGTGGCGGCAAGCATATGGAGTCAGAATTCAATATGGGACAAGAGCAGGAGACGATTTTGTGTACGCAAATCTAACTTGCGATAAAAAAAATGTAAAAATTTCATAGAATTAAAAGTTTAATAACCTAACGACAATATAAAGTGGTCTAAATGCCATTCTAATTTAGCAACGTCGCCGGCGGTGACAATAGTTAGAACAGGCGACAATCGTCTGCATATGATTGTGAGGTATAGCCTCGATAGAACCACCTGTTGTTCTCGATGTGTCCGATGAACACTTCGAGTATAGTCGAGTAAGCCACAAGTCTGGTTAAAGCTTCTTAAATAAACGTTCGAGATCGTCGTCAAACTGTAGGTTCCATTGAGTGAGTCTACAAATAGAATATGTCTAAGCTCATATCCTATTTATAGGATACAACAGGTTTTACTTTTTTCGATAATATACGAGGTGTGATAAAGAGGATTTTTTTTCAAATTTTGTGATTTATGTATGTTGGATTTTCGCATTTTTTTCCTTTTATGTTGGCACACATGTCTGTTATATATGTTGACAATATCAGCCATTTTGGATTGTTAGTTTGTTTTTGACAGATAAAAAGGTTAGTGTTTTGGTGTGTTCTTCGATTTTTTACTATTTGAAAAAATGTAATCGATCATTCAAGAAACTATTAAGTTTTGTGTAAAAAAATTAAATTAAATGTGCAAGGACATTTGAAATGTTGACTGTGGCGTTTGGCGAGTCTACTATGAGCAGAACACAAGTTCAAATTGTGATATAACCGGTTTAAGGAGGGTCGAGAAGATGTCAATAACCATGCTCATACTGGTCGCCCGAGCACGTCAACAACCGATGGAGTCATTGAAGCAGTGAAGAAAATGATTTTGGATAATCGTCGAATCACTATTAGAGAGGTTGCTGATGATGTTAGCATATCGTTCGGCTCATGCCAAGCAATTTTTACGGATGTTTTAGGCATGAAACGTGCGGCAGCGAAGATTGTTCCAAAATTGCTAAATTTTGAGCAAAAACAACGTCGCATTGACATCGCTCAGGAGCTGTTAAACGTCGTCAACGACGATCCACATTTCCTCAAAAAGGTCATAACTGGTGACGAATCATGGGTGTATCTCTATGACATTGAAACCAAAGCCCAATCATCCCAATGGAAGCGTCCAGAAGAGCCAAGACCAAAAAAAGCACATCAAGTTCGGTCAAATGTGAAGGTTTTGCTCACTGTTTTCTTCCATTGCAATGGCGTGGTGCATCATGAATTCTTGCCACAAGGTCGTACGGTCAATAAGGAATACTACCTTGAAAATATGCGCCGTTTGCGCGAAGCAATTCGTCAGAAACGCAGAGAATTGTGAAAAAAATAATCATATATTTTGCACCATGATAACGCATCAGCTCACACATCGATGCTTGTGCGTAAGTTTTTGGCCAAAAACAAAACCGCAATCATGCCTCAACCACCATATTCACCGGACTTGGCCCCCGCTGACTTTTTCCTCTTCCCAAAACTGAAGACACCGATAAAAGGAAAGCGTTTTGCTACGATTGAGGAGATAAAAGAAAAATCGAAACAGGAGCTGTTGGCGATACCAAAAAGCGCGTTTCAGAAGTGTTTCGAGGATTAGAAGAAACGCTGGCACAAGTGTATTATATCAGAGGGAGATTACTTTGAAGGGGACAAGATGGTTATTGATGAATAAATAAATACTTTTTGGAAAAAATTGAAAATAACGGTTATTTTTTTATCACACCTCGTAACAATTATTTAAAGAAAGAATACAATAATACAAACATAAAATATGAGTTTTGTTTTTTGAATACAAAAGATAAGGATTAAAATTCAACGTTCTGAGAACAAGTCGATGGCATTATTTTCATGCTTCAGATCAAAATCGATAATAAAAGTATGTCATATGATGGCGAATTGAAATAATAAATCCAAAATAATTCATGGAATATCATCGGTTATGTGTTGGAATGGGGATGTAAATTTAGGTGTTCTAAATTTGGGTGAGTTGAAGTCGGAATTTCCGAATCTTAGCACAGCTCCACAGCCTTGGTGTATGCTGGCTTTGTGTACCTCCATCAGCATTAATTAACATCATTATTATTAATATAATTTCAACGGTGCTGTACGTACATTTTTGTTTCCTTGAAGCCATCCACAATTAAGTTACTGCCACAATAAATAGGTTACGCCCTCCAAAAAAAAAAAAATATATATATATCTCCAAGATCGCGGCTAAAATTCCACTGAAGAAAGTTGGCTGTTGAAATCCATGGATAACGAAAATCTCTGTCGGGCCTTGCATACATTACTCCTTTATATGCAGTTTCTCCGACCTTACAATTTTTTCTATGGAAAAGGAACGTTTTCCAGTAGAAGGGTGATTAGAGGGACATGCGCATCATTATTAAATACAAAGGATTACATGCCGCGATAAACTGATTTGAACTTATGTTACATGAAAGGGAGAGATCTACTGGAAATGAGAATGAGAGATCTGCTTGAAATTCGGATTGCTGAGGGCACAAGCATATTTGTTAATATTACTTTTCCAAAGCAAACAATTCTCAGTGTATATCAGCTGCTGGCGTATAAGCAGAATAATACCAGTTTTCACAACTAAGATGTTCCAAGTCCTTTGTAAGTTTCAAATTGTTTTTTATTTCTCTATAGGGTACCCTTGCCCATTATTCGGGCCCTTCAATACCATTATCTATAGGAAGGTGGCACTAATTGCCTCAAATATCAATATCAAATTTTAGTCTTCATAAAGTTTTGATGAATCGAAAGTGCACCTTATATATTTTTAGCATAAAATGTATCTGGCTGTCATATTACAATACTAGAGCAGGGCAACATTTATTTTTTGAGGTTTTCAACCAGGGCGTTCCGGATTGAAATTTACCAAGTCCTTCAATGGCATTGTAAAGAGCGGGACTATAAAAAGCGGAACTAAAATTGCTTAAAATCCCGAAATTAGTTAATTTTCACGGTTGAGGAATCTAAAATGTATTTACAAACTATTCTCCTAATAACAACACGTCTTACTAACTTTTCGTACATGGCGCTTCTGACCGACACTGGCTACTACCTTAAATATTATCCTCCTCCTCGATGGGGGGGAATAATCAGCTATAATCTCAAAAACATCATTATCTTTTGGATTGAGAAATTCGCGGCCTACCTACCTTCTTAATAGCCGTGGTATGATAGCTATAGAACACGCGATTATAATTATGAGTTCTCGAGTCCTGATACAATCACCCATCATTATATGTGGGTCGATCACCTCAATGTGTCCGACTTACAATTCCTGTAATCGAATAACCGACTATTCTAGTGCATGCTCTTGAAACTGACTTTCGAAATCGTCATTAAACTGTATAAGCTGTTGGGTGAGCGTAAGAATAGAACGCTTATAAGCTCAGCGAATGCGATAAGCTCATATAACATTTATGGGATGCAAGGGAAATGTTTTTTTTTTTTCTTAACATAACACCGAAATTTATAGACTTTGGAGCTTTGTAGGTTATTCTTCATCAATTCACATCTTTGCGTGCAACCACAATATTCTAAATAATGCTTGAAAATAACTGAATCTTTATGGTTCACTTATTAAACTTCCATTCATTATTAAATTTCCATGCAAAACTTCGTATTTTTGAGGTCCTCTACAAAACTCGCCTAATCAATATTATTCACATCATTTAGCAACATCTTCTCATCCTAGAGAACAACAAGAACAATCATAGCTATG
>JAHXMU010000079.1:282644-315766 GCA_019455685.1 Philornis downsi
CCACTTAAAGTAAAAGTTTTGTATTATTTTCAAGAAATTTCTAAGGAAAATTATGGTTGAATAATTTATATATTTACATATATTTATTTATGTATTTATATATTTATGAAGAAAATAAAATATAAAATGACCCTAAACGACAACGCAGCCTGGCGTAGTATTACTTTGGTGTTTGCTAAAAGTGTGCATATTATTTTCGATAAATATTGGTGTACAAAATAAGACTCAGGTTTCAGAGCCCACTCGTTGCCATATTGTATGAGCGTCAAAAGTTATATTCTTCTTGTTAATATTAATAATTTGTGAACACATTGGTGTTTCTCTATCAAAATTATACACAATTCATTGTAAAAAATTTAACTATATTCCACATATATTCTAGGATATTCTAATTTTAAGCCTGAAACCTGTTTCTCTGGCAAAAATATACAATTAAATGTAGAAAAATGGACTATATTCCACATACGTTCTTGGATATTCTAATTTTAATCCTGAATCAACATCAAATAACAACAAACTATAAACTAACAATTTTAAAGTGGCACATACTTGTATTATAATAACTACATGGATTCTCTTAATGTTTATAATCATCTATATATTATTTTTTTACAATTGAATGAGGCAGACGGTAATCATCGTGAATTAGAATTGGTAAGACAACTGGTCAGTTCTGTTGGGAAGAAAAAAATGTCTTTTAAAGGCAAGCAATTGAAGTTGTTTTGATGAAAATAAGCGACTAAAATAGTTCAATTGAGAAAATGTGACCGGAGTAACTCTGTTGAGAATAACTGACCAAAATTACTCCGCGTGTTGAATCTTTCGAAAAGAAGTGGTCAATGTTGTTCTATTGGCAAGAATAAATTGAAATCATTCTGTAGAACTTAATGGGAAAAAATTCGCCGAATACTTTTCTTTGCAAAGAATGAATAAAAGTCGTGTTATTGAGCAAAAATCTACTGAAATCATTCTGTTATCAAGAACTGAATTAGATTATTTTATTGGAGGAAATATCTGCAATTATTCTTTTCTGAGCAATTGACTGGAATGTTTCCATTTAGATGGAGCTGCCGATCCTGTTCTGCCCTTCTATTTGAAGGAATGAACGAAAATTATTCTGTGGAAAGCATTCTGTTGGAAAAAATCAATTCAAACCGTTACGTTAGGAAGAAGGGACCGAAATTGTTTTATTGGGAAGAAACGGTCGAAAACTTTCTTTTAAAAAAATTCGTCCAAATTTTTCCTTTTTAGAACAATCAGTCGAATTAGTTTTGTTAACAAAAATCAACTACAAAGTCTTTGTTAAAAAATAGTGACTTCTATTGTGGAAAATTGATCAAAATTACTCCGTGTGGTTAATCGACGTCAATCAATTTGTCGGGAAGAATCGACTAAAATCGTTTTGTTCAAAATAATCAACCGAATTCTATTAAAAACAAAGTTCTGTTAAAAAGAATCGATTAAAATCATTCTGTAGTGAGAAGAAACGACATTAACAGTTCAATTTTATCTGAATTTTTTTATATTCTGAAAATCCACCGAAACGTTCTGTTGGTCAGCGTCAACTAAAATCGTTCTGGTCAGAACGAGCCGGCTGCTGTCTTTCTGTTGTGAAAAGTTTAGCGAAGTTAGTCTTTTGCGAAGAATTGATCAATATCATTGCGTTAGGAAAAGCCGAGCAAAACCATTCGTTGGTCGAAATCCACCAAAATATTTGGTGTTGGAAAGAGTCGACCAAAATTTTACTTTTGAAAATAATTTATCGGAATCGTTCTATCGGCCAGAATCATTCGAATAAAATTGTTCTATTTCGAAGAATTGACGACATTTTTCTGATGGGAAGAATCGATCGACAACTTTCTTTTAAGAATAATCTATCGAAATAGTTTTGTTGACAAGAATCGATCAAAATCGTTCTATCTACAGAAAGTAATCAAAATCATTCTGTTGCGTAGAATCGAAGGAGACGGTTCTTTTGAAAGAATCATCATCATGTAGAAAAAATTCACCGATATCTCTCTGTTGGTTAGAATCGACCAAATTTATTGTGGTGGATAGAATCAATCGGTCGATTTTTGTTTTTTGCCAAGAAATCGCCAAGAATCGGGCTCTTATGAAAGATTTCCCAAAATCGTTTTATTGGGAGGAATTGATCGAAATAGTTATACTATGAGAAATTCACCAAGATTGTTATATTGAGAAGAATCAAAAGAAATCATCTAATTGATCAGCTTAGACTGAAATTGTTTTGCAGGGAAGGATCGGCAATAGTCACAGATTTGTTAAAAAGAATCGGTCGAAAATGCTGTGTACAACCCATCCAAAACTTGTATTAATAAATGTATTCAAATAATACCAGTCCAGCAGACTAGAGTTCAAAAATAGATTCTCCAATTTCTGAAAAGAACTAGAACGCTTTAAAGCTTAGAAAAAACAGTCAGTCCCATTATTCCAATCTATAGTGGATGAAAATTACGCTCATACATGATATTGATAGTCTATTCCAAGTGACCTATACCACGATGGTTTGTTACGGCATATTTAGTTAGTTGAAAGCGCTGGAGGAGATAAAAGTGAACACTGACGATTATATTGCAGTTATTAATTTGGATAGAATGAGTTGGAGTTCCAAGAGGAGGAAAAATTTTAGAGATCAAATTCCTCAGTGTATTGTGCCCTAATATTGACAAATTACAGAGGGAGATATTGGATGACAATGCATTCCCTCTGTTTTCTCACAAAAGACCTTATGAAAAAGATGGAGAAGTTCCCAATACTTAAAATCAAAAACGTATTTAATCAGATCTTAAGCCACTGCCTACTAGCATAATATCGCATATGCTAGCTTCTAGCAATAGCTTTATTGCAATAAAACAACAGCTAACATAAATTTTCCAATATGTCGGCAAGCATTTTCATTACCGACTCACTCTGAAGGCTCCTCTTAGGCCGTCTGAGGTTTAGTGTATGTCAAGATACATCGCTTTTTTTGGAAATCCTTAGTCATGATTTTTCGATGCAGCAGATATGTAACGGATTGTAACTCATAAATAGCTTCCTTGGGTCGATATTTATAACACGATTTTACCTTGGATACTAAAAAAAGAGGAAAAATGTATATCAGAAAGAAAAACGAAGACAAGGACATGTCTTCAACAATGAATCCATGTGTAAGATATGTTTGTGAATGTATAGTATGCTTCGCAAGTCTTTGCCCTGTCGTTTCCGCTATTGGAGTGTTGTTATATGGCTTAACCATCTATGTACTCGTATGCGAACATGCAACCGAAACATGTTTGTAATGAGCGTCTAGGAAGCCTATTCCGCACAGTTTAAAAATTGAAGGCTAACGAGTTTTCTCATCCCAAAGCCATCGAGTTCCCTTAATTTACAAAGAGGATATTAAACACAACTATTTCTGCGCTGTCACCCAACTTTCAAATAAACTCACCGCCTCTTTTTTTAGTTAGCAATCCATAGCGTCTCGAATAACATCACAGACTTCCACGATAATGAAACCATAATTTCAGCCGGTGTAACAGACTGGGCATGTAGTAGTCACAGCACACCTTCTGCACAACAACCTATTTCTAAGCAGTGTTATTAAGCTCTTTCTGATGATTATGGTAATTCTGCTGCTGCGGGTCTGGTGGGTAAATATTACTCTATGCGATAATAACCACCAGGTGGAGCAGCCGCAGCAGGAACATTTGGATATTAAAACCAAAACTCAAGTTTGCCGTAACTTCCACAAAGTAAAGTGAAAAGGATAACAATTATGCTACCATATGCAGACTTCATAATAGCTTGTTTGTTTACTGTGGTTATTTCTGTTTCATTTACGCAAGAAAGAGAACAATGAAAATGTTAATATTTTGTTCTACGTGCACCGAAGTGAACATTTTTATTGGAATTTTTCTCCATTGTTTGCTTTCTAAACGAAATTAAACTGTAAAAGCAACCAATTTTGCCCTTTTCATCCACTCGACTCAGCCATTCACCGCCACCTCTTATTGCATTCTTCTAAACATAAGCAACAATAACGGGTATGTCTGATTATTGACACACTTCCGCTGTTTGTAACTAAAACTGAAACGGGGGAAAAAAAACAAAACAATCTGGCAACAAGCAAATAATGAACTAAACGGAAATGGTTGTACACTTCATGTTGGATTTTCGTTTAGAAAAGAACAACAACAATACGAGTGTAATTAAAAAACCGACGTGTTTGCTATGGAGGTGGTGAGCGAAGCCACAAAGGTAAGGACACCTCATCGCTGAAAGTATTCATTTGTGGAGGAATTCCAATTTTGTATGCAATATTTTCCAAAACAAAACAATTATAAATTTAAATAAAAGTATTCACTCAAACGGTAGATGTTAAGCAAAAACAAATGAAATTCAAAGCATATTCAATGTTTTTAGATTCTTAGGGATAGATAATTTCAATATAAAAGAAACTCATCAACTTGTTTTCTGTATGTTTTAGCAAAGAGGAAATGTTCCTTTCTGTTGAAAACCGGACTTACATTCGCATTTGATTGAACTGTGGCATCAGTTGATTTTTATATGTAAATGAAAAAACATTCTGTCAAAAACAATACCGGAAATTTATCATTCAAAAAGTCTGCTTAAAGAGATTATCAAATATTTTTTTTTTAACTAGGTTGGCACAATTGTACTCTTGATTATTTAATCTGTTCCATAATTCATCCCAAAGCCATCGAGTTCCCTTAATTTACAAAGAGGATATCAAGCATAAATATTTCTGCGCTGTCACCCAACTTTCAAACAAACTCACCGCCTCTTTTTTTAGTTAGCAATCCTTAGCGTCTCGAATAACATCACAGACTTCCATGATAATGAAACCATAATTTCAGCCGGTGTAACACACTAGGCAAGTAGTAGTCACAGCACACCTTCTGCACAACAACCTATTTCTAAGCAGTGTTATTATTATTTTCTGTATGTTTTAGCAAAGAGGAAATGTTCCTTTCTGTTGAAAACCGGACTTACATTCGCATTTGATTGAACTGTGGCATCGGTTGATTTTTATATGTAAATGAAAAAAACATTCTGTCAAAAACAATACCGGAAATTTATCATTCAAAAAGCCTGCTTAAAGAGATTATCAAATATTTTTTTGTAACTAAGTTGGCACAATTGTCCTCTTGATTATTTAATTTGTTTCCCAATTCATTTCGGGTGTGTTTTGTAACTTTTACAATATCAAACAATTAATTTGTTTCAAATCTAATCGCTGAATATGTTGCAAAAGTTTCCAAAAGATCTGATTTTTTTTTTTTTTTTCAAAACATAATCACTTAAAAGTCACTTAAGTCATACAGGAACGTGTCTGTTCCAATCCCACATTTATAAAATGCTTTGTAACCGGTGATGAGACACGGGTTTACGGGTTTATCATGCAAACCAGTCAAAAGCTTCGGAATGGCGTATTCCAATTGAGCCGAAACCGAAAGAAACACGCCGTAATCCATGTAAAATCAAAGTAATACTGACTGGTTTCCATGATTACCGCGATGTTGTGCACTTGGGTTTCTTGCTAGAAGGCCAGACGGCAAATAAAGGTTATTCTCTAGGCATTGCGCGGCGTTTGAAAAAGCAAATTCACCGAAAAAGGCAAGATTTGTGGAAAGAAAACTCTTGAATATTGTGCCACCATAACGCATCATCTCATGGAAAACTCCCTTATTCATCTGATATGGCTACAACTGACTTTGTTATCTTCCAAAAACTCATATTACCACTCCAATGTTTTATTCGATAGAAGACATAAAAAAATTCCAAAACTGAGCTGTTTTCCTGAAAATGAAGAAGACGTACAAAAAATGTTCGAAAACTGAGTTCTTTTCCTGAGAATGCGTTTAAAACTGTTTTGATGATCAGATTGTTCGGTGACATGAGTGTATTATTTCGGAAGAAGCTTGTTTTGAAGGTCACAAAATAACTTTTTAACTTTTTTGGCAGAAGGTTGCCTCAGATTTGCAGAAATTTTTTTTACAGCACATGCTGATGATCAACAGACATTTTATCTAAATTTGTTGAGATCGATAGTAATCGATCGAGTGAGCGAGCACCCTCATAAAATTACTACACATACGATTGGTATCTCTTGGAAAAATTGTGAAATGCGCTATAGAGTTGTTTGTAATACATACCATACATTTGGCAATTAAAAATAGTGTATGCACCCTCCATCTGAATATCCTTCGTCACTGGCAGAAAAACTACTTTTTACTGCACTTGAACTACTGCTCCACACAACATTATGATGTTTTTATTCCACTGTTAGCAAACGCGGCACCCATTTGATAACCATTTTTCTCATACACGAATTTTCATGCAAAATTGGGTGTGGTTACGTTATCTTTTAGGATTTGATGTTGTCGGCTATCTCATTCAACTTCGTTTTTCGATTCTTCAGAGTAATTTGCAGAATTTTATTGATTATTTCCGGCGTAACCACTTATTGGGACATTCACTGCATCTAACACCCTATCGGTGTACATACGTAAACCATTTCAAAGTTTGGTAACAAAAAACAAATATTTATTATATATATTTAACTTGCTAGTAATAAACTATAATAAATTAATGTTCGAATTACCTGTCTATGCTTAAATTGCTCTAATATTACATTATTTCCCAACCTGGGAATGGCGGCGTTTAATTGCAATGGTGCACAATTGTGTAATGTCAAACATTGTTTCATTGACTGAAATACAAAATATTTTAAAAATAATACAATATTCCAACTCAAACCATTTGAAATGCAAAGCTTGTGTACTACAAAAACTTACTATACCATCCAACAAGAAAATTTTTAAGAAAATTTATGTTGAAGTTGCTAACAAAAAATTGTATAACTTCCAATGTAAAATTTATAAGTGACAATATCTTTAAAATATATTAATACTTGGTAAGATAATAATATAATAATAAGATAAAAATAATGATAAGTAATATAACATTGATATTGTGATCGTTTGATTAAATTTCTATTATCAAAATTTTGTTTTTTTTGTACAAATCTATGAATAGAGTCAATAATTTGAGCGAATGGAAAAAATTCAATTGTTTAATTTTCAAAATGTTTATTAGAATGTGGTACTTTTTGTTTATTGAAATAAACTTAAACTAATATTTAATGGCATAGCCATTGATTTCTATTACATCGCTTAATGGAATCAACGAACAACCATATGAGAGTTTTCAATATTTGTTTGTAATTCCTTTAATTTTGAGAAATATTTCTTTCACTTTGCGTTCTGTAAGCTGCCATAAATTTTCTTTGAGATTGAAACTAGGAAATTCTAGCGGTTACTCCAAAATTTGAACAAGAAAAAAAGTTTCGATTTAAGCGACTAGTCAAAATGGCATGATTACCATGTTCGAGTAAGAATAAGATGTCAGGTTGTCAAGTTTTCTTGAATTACCATAATATTTGATGATATTTATAATTTATTCAATTTTAGTTTTAGGACCAATACCAACCATCACGAGAAAGTGCTCCTTGATATGAGCAGGTTGTGTTTCATCCCTTATACAATCAACTTGTTACCACACACCAGGTTTGACACTCTACCATGTTTAGTTGTTGGCACGAGAACATCTGTGGCTTGTGTACGAAATGTGTTCCATTGGAAGCGAATAAATTAATCATACTTCGTTCCACAGCACCTTGACCCGCTGTTTTCGTGTCCTAACCGTTTAATTGGGTTTTCAAATGAATATGATTCGATTGTGAATTCTAATATTGGTTTTCAGTGTATCGATTGTTGAAAGTTGTCAATTTTGTCATTAGGCGGCTTTAGCCGGCAGTAGTTTTTCTTAAGCGGTCACTTCCCAATTTTCTTTAAACGCTGAATATTAATCAATATCGCTTTGAAGAGGACATGTAGCTACTGTCAGAGAAAATCACATAGAGATCATATGCCTTAGAATGTATCTCTTAACGAATTTCATTTTCATGATATCTTGTTAACCGTGGCAGACTCACATAATAGAATTCAATATATAAATTCTTCAATTTCTATTTGCATTAAATCCTACTTTTAGTGTTATCGGCGGATTATGTTTTTTAGACTTGGTTCATCCCATAGCACCAGTTCTGCCTACCAAAAATGGGCCACTGTGCACATTATATCACAAACATAACCTTCATACCAAGAAAGGTGAGGTTCTTACCCATTTAAAGTTTGAGAATAGGTTAATGTCGTTTCGACCCTAAGGCCTCTAATTATTCCCTTTACCAGATAATATTATTTTACATTGTTTTTTAATGCACCAACTATTCTGGGGGAAACTTTAGAGGAAACTATTTACTAGATAGTTCGATTGGTATCTTCTCAAATTCTACCACAAATTTCGTAAAATTTCGACGTCCTGGAAAAATTTGGATTCAGATTGTTAAGCACAAAATCTATCTATCTATAGTTTGACCCCAAATCACCATTGCATTGTTGCTTAGAATAATTTCGCATTCTTAACAGTATTTTCAGCAGGCGGAGGAATCGTTATTGTCATCCAGAAAATAATCGATTGAAATAGTAAGATTTTTTGGCAGAAATTGCTGATTTTTGGTTTTTGAATGGCAAACTAAGTTTTATACTTTATACTTTCAAATATGTGGCTTTGGACGACTAGTTCCGTGAATTCACATTTTCGTTATTATGCGATAAATGAGTAGCAGAATATTTGCCTAAATATTTGTATTATATAGGGCATAGCAATATCGAAAATTTAAGAAACAATGCTCTAATATATTTATTAGTTTCCTCTTCAAAAACACACAACTTAAACTGTCTTACATTTCCTACAATACCATACAGTTATAAAACAAAACAAATATCCTTTTTTCGTACTCTGTTTGTGGCAACCTTTGGACGCTTCTTAGCCCACACGAGAAGAACTGGTCCAACTTTTCTGTCTGTCATGTCAACAATTTCTTGAGAACTCGCCTTGCGTGTTACTGTCAAACAAGAATATCTTAGCTACGTCTACGGCTGTGCAATAAAATCTTGAAGCGAGGAAAAAATAGCAATGTTCGTGACAACAATGTCACACAGTTTGGGGTTTAATACCGGGCTCCTTCACCATGCTTTTTACCGCATTATCGTGGCGCATGGTAACTAACAACAAATAATCAGATTGTACATAAATGTACATATATTTTTTCCCCTATATACCGTTCTTTTTGAGACAACACAAAAACAACTAACCGGTATTTCTTATATACGAGCATGGCCGACACCACTTATGTACTATTTCAAGTCGTTTCGTTTATGTACGTATTTACACATGTTATGTTACAAGTTTGATTCTGAACTATGGTTATGTGTGACTCTTTAGTTTCTCTTTTACCTCTACTCCTTTTTGTTATTCTCTTACCTCTTTCTATCTCTTCCTACCTCTCTTTTTCTTGTCTTCTCAGTGTTATGCATGCAATGAAGCATACTTTCAGGTGTTTTCATGATTTCCATGGTAGTGTTCTATTTGAATTGGCGACTACAATTTACATTTTGCATATAGAAAAAAGTTTTATAGTTTTCAGACCTTTCAAGTTGCATTTAGAGCCTTAAGGAGTTTCTTTATATACATATGCATGTTTTTCCTAGTATAAGTTATCACCTTGGTAATATCAGGTGTTTTGTGTGTAGCATACTTATGTTTGCATATATAGCGAACAATTTATGCAGTATATCTTAGATGGTTAGTTTAAGGCCGTCTTGGGTGGCGCAAAGGTTAATAAACTAATGACTTTCAGGATAGTTATGGAAAGGAAAAAATATGCAAAGTGGTTGAAAAATATATCAATGATTCATTTTATAGTAGAATATTACATATCGACCAGTATGTAACTGTGAATAGGATGTTAGTCTATGAGTAGGACGTATCTCAATTAAAAATTCATTTTATTCGAAATCTCGTGTGAATGTTGGCCTTTCAATTTATGATATTTTTGAAATCTTCAACTAACTTACCGATAATCGATATCGATAATGTTTCTGAAGTGGTTTTCTCATAATACAAATGCCTGGTTCAATGATATTTCTTTGCCAAATAGGACTTTGTTGAGAAAGTGCATTTGTTAATGGAAAAACTGTGAAGCACCAATGTCATTTCCATTATTTAAGAATTGTTTATTCTTATTTGCAGAAATCTCATCTCTCATACCTAATTTATCAAATGTTTTTTATGAATAATCTCAGGTGCAGAAAATTTCGACAGTCTTCAATAAGGATTAGTTCTCCTTATAGAAAATGCCGCCCATACAAAGATAATTTTCGTATGGAAAAAATGCATTGTACAAAGTGATCTTCCGGCATAGACAAATTCAAATGCTTTTCCTTCTTTCGTAAAGAAATACTTCCATATAAAGAAACAGTTTTTGAGTCAAACCATTTCCTTTGTAAACAAGGAACAGCATCGAAGACTCCTCTAGTGAAAATTTTTCCTGATCACAAATATTCTCTTATATCAGGACGAACCAGTCGCAATACTACACAAGAAAAATTCCCCAAAAAAATAGGTGTTTTTTTTACAGAAAATTTCTTCTGTTCTGAGACATTTTCCTGGTCGAAACAAGAACATTTCGATTTAATTATTTTTTGAATTCTTAAAAAAATTGTTGGTCCGAAAAACTTACTATAAAAATAACTTTTCTATAAAATATTTTTTTCATTCAAAGACATTTCTCTTTTTGTACAAAGTACAAGAAGACTTATTCTTTATTAACGGTTTTTTCGCTTAGACATTTTTTTCTATGTTTAACAAAATTTTCCAAAATAAAATGTCTTAATTAAACATATTTTTCTTACATACATATGTGGTCCTCTGTTCATGGCCGCATTTTATAAATACGATTCTTTTGAGCTTCTGTACCCAAAAAAAATAAACATTAAAAATATATTTTTATAAAGAATTATTTCTTCTTTTCCCAGAGGGAAGTACAATTTTCGCAAAGTATGTGCCCGTCACCGCGCTCTGCTGACACAGAAGAATTCATTCTTTGCAATATTCTCTCACAAAGGAATGATACGTCATACTTTTTTTTTCTCTATAAAAAATATTTCGTTGAATATCTTGTTCTTGCTCTACTTTTCTAGAAAAATACTTCATAGAAAGATCTTTACGATGGATACGAACGTAGTGCAATTTATGTGCGTTAGGTGGCGATAGTGTCATTGTGATAACATAACTTACTTCTAAGATGCAAACTTTAATTAATTAATGCGTTCGAAACAAAAACATCACATTTTTTTTTAAATCTTCAAATTGTTACATTTTTCTACAAAGAATTCTTATATTCATAAGAATTTTTAAAAATAGAGTATACAGAGAGTAAAAAAGAAATTTGTTATTTCAAAAAATAAATATAAAATGCAATCTATATCTTTTTAACTGTTTGATAGTCTCCTAGTACTTTTATCCAATTGCATTGAAACTGGTTGAAGTTTTGTTCTATGTATCAAGGGTTGTTTCCATGGTAGTACGTTTAGTTTTCAATGGGAGACGTACAGGTAATTTGAAGAATCGTTCGCTTACATACAAGATTAATAAATCAGAAATCCAAAACATTTTGTATGAAAAACAATAATTTCAATAATTTACCGATCCCAAAGGAAAATATTTTGCCAAAAGTTATACTAAATATTTAAAAGAAACTGATATTTTTGATCGACGATTGGATCCAGTGATCTACCAACCTCTTAAGAGGATATTAATTGCGCATCATCTGTCATGCATTAATCGTGCCACTTCAAAAATCAACGCATACATATATTTCAAACTGCACTTCAAGGTTTTATTATAAGACGACGAACGGGTTGGAAGCCGGCGGAACAGACGCTTGAATTGCCATCGTACATTTTTTCAAAAGCGGCTTTAATGGATCGTCACTGCAGGAGATAAAAGGTACAAAAACAACCGTGATGGTCTCCCAAGAAACATGATTAATGTACTATAGACGGCGCTCAAGTCATTTCAATAAGCGTTATTCAAACGTGAGACACAAACAAAAAAAATTTGCTATGAATTACCAGTTTCTTACGACGAATTATTTCTCTGTCATTTGATTACAACTCCATTTCGCCTGATGACTTCTTAAAAATGCTTTCTGACTTAAGATTTATTATCTTTTAACTTTATACGTAAAATAGTTTTTGGCACCAGTTTTGTTTTCAATTCTCAAATGGAGAAAAAATTTCAGTTTATGGTGGCGCCAAGTTCGACAAAGACCTTTCAAGCTTTCTGTCTATCTAAAATTTTAGCGCTAAAACAAAGGCAAAAGGGATATCAATTTTATGCAGTTCTGAGTAATGTTCTCTAATATCAACACACCAACATATATACTCGAATATCCTCTTGAAATCTCATTAGTGATAGTGACACTTGCGATTTGATTTATTGTTCATTTTATTCCATTTTTCTAAGCCTCAGAAAAAAAAACAATAATTACACTTTAAACTGTAATAATTAATCATCATTCTGTTTTTTCTCTCTCTTTTCTTTTTAGGTAAGTGTTTTCTACCATCTCTTGTGCTTTCAAATTTCATTTTGAAAATATCGCTAGTCTACTACAGTGTGTGAGTAAGTACTAAAGTTTAGCCAGTTTGATACATAGGAATGTGTAAGTTCCAAATTTACCGTAATTTTATTTTCTGCGTCTGCTTGGTTATGGAATGAAGAAGAAGAGAGGCTGAAAAGGATGAAACTTAAAACAAAGTCCATAACAGACTTGAAAAATGTCTGCATTATACTGTTATACACAGCTGATTCATTGCCTATGTCGGTTGGCACGACAATGACTCATCAGCTGCAATAGCAACAATTTTACAGCTGTTTTGTGCTGCTGCTTCTACACCGTCGTTAACGTTGCCGTTGTCGTTGTCGCACGTCGTGGCAACGGCGACATAAACCAACCATCGCCCGTTTTAAATACTATATCCTCTTTGTTTTCCTCTGACTCTTCTCCTCTCGTGTGATTGCCGTCTATTAGTTACGTAGTTTCGGTAGTCAATGGCAACGTAAGACTTTTAGAACACAGACATGTGGTGGTAATATACGTATTTGTCATTCGTCCTTATAGTCCTCGAGTGTTTGATTTGGTGGAACTATAAATTTACTCAAATTGCTCATGACATGTTGTTCAAGGGACGAAAGAAGTCTTTCTTTGTGGGAGAAAATAAATTGATGACAATAGTAGAAGATACTTTTTCCACCTCCTTACAATGATACATGTTGTAATGTTGTGTCTAAAACTTAGTAGAAATAAAATTATAAGTTTTTTAATTTTCTCGTACGAGTATTAAAATCTTTGCAAAACTGTTTCCAAAAAAGGATGGGTTACAAATGATTGTTCGGTTTTATCTGAAATTAAACCGTGCACCAACTATTGCGGATAAGTTGTGTTACTATAGAAATTTATTATAATTATACATACTATTTTACAACTTTATGCACTAGAACGTAAGATGTAGAAACCTACACCGAAGGCAACTATTCGGCCATTATCTTTAACATATTAACATATTAGAATATTTTTTTCCAACTCCACGCGCGTCTTCTATCGTAGCTTATTTAAACTATATTAGAAACAACTGCTGTCTAAACTGCTTTATAAAACTTAATCGCAGTCAAACGGTAGGTGTATAAACTCATACAGATCACACAGAATAGATAGTTCACGATTTATCTTGTCTTATAATTCCTCAACGGTCAATGATCTCACATACGACGAAACAATCATTTTTCTTTGCGAGGCAATCACCGCGATCTGCTGCCGAGCCGTTCGAGTTTTTAAACCGACATTCGGAATTGTCATTAAACAGTACGATCTCTTCAGCGATTCAAATTAAAGTAGAGTGCGTGTAAGCATACTGAATGTGCGAAGCTATCACATTTGTGTTATTTACTGGATGAAGGGTAATTTGAATAAAACCAGATATTTATTCTAAACGTGAACCGATCGTGGCGCGATGATTAGTACGCGGGTCTGTCGATCACATGATAGCGGGTTCAATCCCGCATGCAGTCATCTATACTATTGGAGCGGCGATCACATTGGTGTGTCTGACGACACTTCGAGCAGTCAAGTAATTGACAAATCTGATAAATACTTCTCAAACTGTGACGTTCGGAATCGTCGTTAAACCGTAGATTCCGTTGAGTGAGTTTAGAAACATAATAGCTGTAAACTCATTGAATATGAGATGTTCTCCCATGTCTCATTAATGAGTAAATTTGTTTTTTTTTATTCCCTACGTAATTATTTGGTTGTTGCAAATCCATGATTGGTTATTTTCATGTCCGCGAAATTTTCTCGATGGGAATGATGACTAATTTGCCCATTGAGCAGCATGTCCATTAACTAAGCAATAATACTTTACCTGAATACATTTCAAGATTTTATTCGCGAAAGCCCACTGGTATTTTTTCACAAATTATATGGAAGGTCTCCTCTCCACATAATGTCCGGGCACTTCAAAACGGCATCGGGCGTTCTTAGTTCTGGAGTCGGATCAGCGGTCTATCCTCGGTTCAAATACTTAAATTCTGTCAGTTCCATCGAACATAGGTGTTGATGATGTGAACTTTATTTTCCAAACATTCTCTCCGCCTATACAAACATTCTTTATAGAAGCGGAGCTTTCAATTTAATGCTAAAAGCTCGATTGACATTTGCAAATTCGATTAACATTTTGAGTACATTTTTTCAGTTCCAAATTGGTGCTTCCATATCCTTTGAACTTCCCAAATACCATATAGTCATTTCTTTTATATTCGGGACGGTCATCAGATGACTGTAGGCACCGTAGAAATCTGACATTCTTGATTTCGAATTTTGAATATGGAGTCATTCGCATGATTTAGCTTCGCAATTCGAATTTAAAGACTTAATTTGCAATTAAATGTTGGATACTTGGATTATCCTTCAGTTGGATACTGACATCCTTTTCATATGGAGTAATTATTTCGGTTACTATTGCGTCCCTGGTTTAGATATCGCGTTTTATCAAATCACCATGCTACAAATACAGAATTCATAAACAAGTCCTTGATTGTGCTTATGGCAACCTTGATCTAGAGATCATGGAAAAATGGGGGTTTTCGACCAATAATCAAATCCAAACGCTTTATGTTTTCATGACAAGAACTCAGTATGTTGTCCACGTGTTGTAATCCTTATACCTTGAATGCCTTGCCGGCTCGAATTCTCAATGTGGTTTAATGAGAACACTTTCTGTGCACAAATTTTTACTTTCTCTACACTTGTTATTTTGCTAACGGAAAATACAAGAAATTGATGTTTTCATGTCTTTCGACCTTTCTTAATAATGATTATATCAATCTTAACCTGGATGTCATAGGATATTCAGTTTTCAATTTCTGCATTTACTCATTCTTTGAGTTATTCCTCGTGACCGAAATCTCTTTCTAGGAACTACTACCATTACGTCTACGAAATTTTTCATGTCCTTTACGGATTATAGCCATATCTTGTTCATCGTACATTGGGAAAAATCTGTTAATTATACTGCCGCCTTTGTAAATTAAGCGAAATTATGCTTATTAATGGTATGTTGGTATCCTCTCCCAAAAGAGAGTCTAAGCCATCCGCGTGGCAATAAGATCATACTAACCTGCATGGCGCGATATGCGACGGGGAATCCCCACTTCATTAAGACACGTGCTACCTTCAGTAGCACCGTGTCTAAACGTTTGATACTCCTTCCCATAGAGGCTAAATTGCCACCAGGTTCTATAATGCCTCTGTTACTGAAAGTCTTTCGTCGTATTCTGTTCTAGCTTATGCAGCGCCCATCTGTTGTTTAACCTATCGTAAATTTTATGTATTTGCAGCACCTCACTTTTTTCTAAGTGCATATGCAATTAAATCGCGAACCCCTTAGGGTTGGACAAAATTATTATTTCCGTTGACGACCATTTTTCGAACTTCCGTTGGAAAATAAATACAATAATTTGTTGGTATAGTTTTAGTTTTTTTTTTTTTTTGCTGCCAAAACAATTTCCTTGCCACGAAAAGCCTTCACATACTTATACCACATGGAATTGGAAACAACAACAACAACAACAACAAAAATACCCAAACACGGCGACTATGTGCAGTACAACGACAGTATTGACTTGTACAATTATCGATAAACGAATGGCCCGGCCTCACCCTAGCAACAGAATAACAACAAGCATAGAACGTTTTGCAATTTCCTCTCTGGCCTCTCATTGTTTGCTCTTCTATTTATTCTGGCTTTACTCTCTGCGTATGTGTGGCATCAAATTTACTAATTGTCCCGCTAACCAAAAACGATTCAATAACGAACTAACAGTGAAAAAAACCTCTGTTGTTGTTCCCTCGTTTGCCTATGTCTGCATTTACTGCTGCCGCTGCCTGCCAGTTTATGCATGATTGCCATTGCAACGCTCCATGGACACAAGGAATGAAGGGACAAATAGCCTAACGGGGCACAGACTAACTGACAACTCGGTAAAACGATCAACAGCAACAAAACAGGAACTTCATTATTTGTATATATAAACAGTAATTTTTACACTCTGCCCCACACAGGCTTAAGCGGAAGATGAGCGGACGAACGAATTTAGGTAGTCTTGGCATATTTTGTTTTGCAAAATTGTTATTTCTAGCAAAATATTTGTATTATAATTCCGATGTACGGTTCATATACTACACAAATATACAACACTGCCCGAAAACGAATGGTCAAGCAGGGATGAGCAAAGTGCCTAAGCGTACTAAAGTTTAAATTAGAGAAGAGTATATTGAGGACGATGATGCATATTTAGTACCTTTACCATTTCCAGACTGACTTTAAATACAAATGCGGGTAGGGTATAGATTTAACCCCACTTGGAAAAAACTTAGTAAGAAAATTAAGCTAAAATCCATTAGTCTGTCACATCCGCAAGTCGTAATGTTATTTACAATGGCAATTTAAAGAAAGAAGAAAGCTGTAAAATTCGAAGATTAACTGGCGCTGTATTGTAGTCGGTAAAGTTCGACTATTAACATCCTTTTTAACGCGTTGGAAACCTCAGACCCTTTGAAACAATTCGTGCAAAAAGTGCGTCGTAAACATATATACCTTTTATTGAATAATTGAACAAAGGAAGGAAACTATTTTGTGCTGCTTATTTGCCAACAATTTTTCTATATAATTTTGGTATGAAAAATTAAAAAAAAAGATATATTTTTGGGTCAAGCGCAGTTTCTGTGACGTGGTGCAAAAAAAAAAAATTACTTCTTTTTACGACTATATTTTTACTAATTCGGTTTAAGGTACAACAAACTCGTTCCTGATTAGTATAAATAAAGTATCATCCAGAGATTACAAAGGCGTTGCTCATATACTACAGTTTTTGAGATAACAAGCTATTTAGAAACAACTTTTATGATGCTGTACCGAAATTATTTCAGATGCAAAATATTAACTCCAAACATTGTGATGTATACGTGATGTTGACTGACAACTCCATCCGTCAAATTTTTCTTTGAATACCTGTCTCTCGATATGTCTGCCGAACATACTCGACACCTCTAAAAAAACAGTTTCTCCAACAGTTAGTCCAAAAATAGAATCCGTAAAAGCTACTTTAATATGAGAAATTTTTTCATATCCCAATCATGAGATGCAAGGGATTTTTTTTTGTGCTTACTTAATTTGTCATATGTCATAAACTAAACCAAATTGGAAATAGCCGTAGTGCTTTTTAAACAGCTATATTTAACATCTCAATGACTATAATAACATCAATTTGGGACTACACAGAACAGAATAATACTACACTAGAAGAAAAACAAGTGAAAAATTGCCACTATTTCCAATTCTTACCTTTCCAAACTATGCAGTGCGTCTTTTATTTATTTGACGGAGTCATTATTTGGCGATATAGCTAAAATAAATCGGAAGTAAACCGTAAATAGTACGACCTATTTCAAAATTTCTTTACATACTATCTATTTTACCTTACGTACTAAATCCGACATAGGAAAACGAAAAATATTTAAGAAATACTCATATCCAAGTGAACATAAATCCGTTAAATACTCCATGGTTATAACTTTAAATAATATTTAAAAGTAAATTATCTCCACAATTTAAATGAAAACATAAATTGTTTTATAACTTTTAGAACATTTTCTTTAATATGGCTGAACCCATCCACAGTTGGCACTATCTTGTTATCCAGTTTTTTAGTCAAATGATCATACAAACAAACTCTAATGCCCAAAGTTTTAAAATTGTGATGAGATGAGAGAAGTTTCGTCAGTTTTATCATTAATGCCGTAAAAAACGGTCTACAACCGTCTATAAATAAATGTGGTTCCTTATGCTCGAATTATATACGTTTTATTTTGACTTCAAGCCATACTTTTTTCTCTCCATTAGGTCCTTTTCACAAAGCGAACTAGCGATTAGATTCGACCATTTTCACACACCCCATAAAAAAAATTATATTTACTACGTTTAACTGCCTCAACGGCGCCCCGAATCAATAATATATTGTTGTTTTCGCCCCACGTTCAACAAACATGGTATCCATTTGGGACACAGTTTTCCTATTCCAAATTTTCATACAAAGAATGCTTAATGCACTGCCTTTTGATGTCTTTTTACTTCAATTTAAAATTTCAATTTTCAAAAAATTTCTGAGGCCATATTACCTCTTGGCGTCCACTTCGTGGATCGTTATCGGTATCAATACGATCTCGCTTAAAATCGGCAAGCCATCGACAAATAGTTGTTTTCGATGACAAAGTTGAAGAGTTTCAACGGTATTTCTTTCTTATCAAAATGGAGTATTTAGTCAACGCACGCAACATCGCTCAGAGTATTGTAACAAACACAAATAATTGAAATCACATAAAATCTTAACAAATATTGCCGTTTCATAAAAAGATATAGGCTCGTCTGTGAGTTTGTCAAGGGAATTATAGACAGATGAATCATTTCTTATAGTGGGGAAAGAAATCAAACTGAAACCACGAAATAAATAAAAGAAAACTATTTTTCTACCCACATCTATTATCAATCGGCTTTACGCAACAACAGCTGACAATTTTTTACAGAATAAATTTCACTCTTCCCATGGTGCCAAAGCTTTTTGACTTGTTTAACTGGAGCTTTTAATGGTCCAATGGAGAGAATTGGTTATACACTGCATGTATGTATATGTATAATGTCTGGTTCTGTTAAAATCTGACCAAGCGATGATTTGACCCTGGTGACGATTTGTCTGCCAAATAAACGATTTATTTTTCATTAAGGTTGCGTTACTTCTGAATAAACTCCAGCCACAACTACGAAATAAATAAATAAAAAAAACTATGTATTTGTCCATATCCATTCTTTACAGATCTTAAGCAACAGCAACTCAAAATTATTGTATTGTTTTTATACATTACATTAATACATTATATTATTGTTTTTGTTTTTCTTAAGCGTGACCACGTGGAGCCAAGGTCTTGACACTTATTCAGTAAGAACCCATAAGAATTCTTTACTACTCTTTATTCTTTTATGATTGGTCAGAGAATACCAAAGAATAGGCTTAACAGTTCCCCACCTTCTTATGAGGAGGCCCCTTCGGTGGCAAATTAACAAATTATTATCCCTTACTGTTATTTACTTTTTGGACAAAATTCAACTGAAACTCCGAAATAAATAAAAATCTGTTTTTCTATTCTATCTATTCTCTGTCGCTTTACACAACTGAAGTTTAAATTAGTTCATAGTTTTATTTTCTCTTAAGCGTAGCCACGTGGTGCTAAGGCTTTTCGGTTTATTTCTACTGAACCCTTAAGAACTATCAAATAGTACATCTCCTTTTTTTTCTTTTGTAATTGTTCATACCACATACGCATGGTGTTCGTTGTCAAGCGGGACGCTTGACGGTTCTCCACCTTCTTACTTGGCTTGCTCAATCTAATTTGTCTGGCAAATTAACGGCATATTTTCTTTTACGCTTTTTGGCCAAAAGCCAGATAATACTATGTAATAAATTAAATACTGTTTCATAGTTTTTGTTTCTCTTAAGCGTAACCACGTGGTGGTTATTTTGCTAGAACCCTTAAGAACTGTAAAATAGTAAATTTATTTCCATCCTTGTTTCTTTTGTGATTAGTCATAAACTGTATGTATGTAGAGCGCCCGGTTCGATTTAGTGTTCTACTAAGCCGTAAGCTTGACGATTCCCTACTTTCTTATTAGGCCTGGTCAGTGGTAACTTGTCTGGCGAATTAACGGCGTGCTTTCCCCTTACAATTATTAATTTTTTTTGCAAAAATCTATGAAATAAATAAAAAAGATAAATTTTCTATCGCCGTTTAAAATTTTATAGTTTGAGATTAGTAACCATGCGGGGCAAAATTTTTCCGGATTATATAACTGGAACCCTTAGGAACTACAAAATAGTACATTTTCGTTTTCATCCATTTCCCTTTTGTAATTGGTCATACACAGTACGTAGAGGGTTCAGCTCCATTTAGAAGGTTCTCCATCTTCTTACATGGCTCGCTCGGTGAAAAGTTTTCTGGCAAATTTACGGTATGTTTTTCCTTACAATTATGTACTCTTTGACCAAAATCCAACTAATACTAAAAATACGAAATAAATAAATAAAAAAAAAAACACTTTTCTCTCCTTAGCCTATTCTGTGTCGCTTCCACGCATCAGCAAATTAAAATCATTTCATTGTTTTTGTTGTTCTTAAATGAAGCCCACGTGGTGCCGAGTTACTAAACGCCACAAACATTGTACAATGGTACATTTTCTTTCCCACCCTGTTTTCCCTGGTGATGGTTCGGTCGTACACTGTAAAGTGAGTTGTTCGGAAATGGAACTCAGCCAAAAAGTATGCAATATAATCAACCACCTATTTTATACATCTACATACATAAAGTAAAGTCGTGTGTGTGTGCGTAAGCATGTATGTTGTTGTTGTTGTAATCACATGATTGTTGTTGTTGTTAGTTAGTAAGCCTTTTTTGTGCAGAGCTGAATCCTTTTTTTCGTATTATTGGCTTTATTTCTTTTTGCTTTGCTCTTTTATAACGTCGATTCATTGGTTTTGTGTTGCATAGACGTCATGTCGTCATCGTCGTCCTCATCATATCTTTCGTTCGTTGCTGTTTTGTTATTGTTGTAGTTGCTGTGCCTTTTGCTGCCAAAGTGTTGTCGTCGTTGTGGTTGTTGTTGTTGTTGTTCACTAAACCGTCGAAAAAATACTAGAGTTTCATTTCATGTTATATTTGGTGTTTCGTGCATTCAGTTGAATTGCAACAGTCGCCTGGTTACCGTTTGTGCAGCAAGTTAAACTAGCTAAAAATATTTTGTGGACAATATTACATTCCTTTCTTTTAAGTTACCACTGAATACAGATTTACAGAAAAAAAGTGAACAAGTCTGAATTTATTGCAAAAAGAAAAATAGAAACCAACTCTACACGCCTTAGGAATTTCTAGAATATTTTTGCCCGTTGCCAGTATCAGTATCACAAAACGTGTTCAAAGGATCCTATTTTAACAAATCTACTAAATTTTTAATGAGCGGTAAAACCAAATAGAAATCAGTGCCTTTTTTTTGTAACATTTTAACAAAAAGACTCTAACGCCTTAATTACAAAAAAAAAAAAAGAAATAACAATGGTTGCCATCAATAGCTGTGAGTGTAAATTTTACAATATTTTTAAAATTTTTATTTAAAAAATTTATAAATTTATAATAAATTTTAGTTTAACATTGTTAAATGTTTACAGCATAGCATACATATGACATCTCATATGGACATCTCATATGAGAACTGGGATGTTCATCGACATTTCACTTAACCCACCACGTGGTAGTGAATTCTAAAATTCCAACGTATCAATTCCAACGAAAATGCCCAATTGCTGAAAAGAAAATATTCCTAATTTTGGATATGACAAATTATTGAGATTTTTAAAAAGAAATCATAAAACTATGTGTATGAACATTTTTAAATTTGAGATGTGGCAAATTTTAATCTTTTGAATCCTTTGGGGCTGCTGTAAAAAAACTTTCCGATATACAACTTTACTGAGAACAAGTAAAAAAGCCCTTTTCCTTTTTAATATTTCACCACAATGGTTTAAAATCAATAGGTAATTATCGACTAATTGGACAACAAAACCTTGATTGAAAAATCGATACAACGTCTAAAGTAATTCATGCTAACAAAAGGCTAATCGAATTGATGGCGTGATAAATGTATATTTGCATACAAAAACAGTTCTTTGTTAACACCCCTATCGTTTCATAGAAGGTTTCCATTGTCTCGTTACGTAAAATTGGTATCATTAGCTTTTGTTGCAGTGCAACTATACATATCGACAAATTCAAAATGTTAAGACAGTTAGTAGAAGACCATCAGAGACACAGTGCATGATATACCAGATTAGAAGCCAAGAGCTTTCCTCTCAACGACCAATTCAATTCTAAAAGTCAGGTTTACACGCTGACACGGACTAACTAATTCGAACAAAAATTTTTAGTTTTTAATGGGGAGTTTTTCGTAATTCCAAAAACAAAGTATTGAAATGGTTAGGTTAGGTTAGGTCAGTGTGGCAGTCGGAATAGACAGACTCACTTCAGACTACATAGTCTATTGTGATACCACGGAAACTAGAGATATGGCTGTCCCTAGTTTCCCTTTTTGAACTATCCTGAGCATCCCAAGAAGCTCTCTTAAGTCGGACAAAATCTATATCGTCCAGATCTCCTAGGTCCCAAAAGAAATAAGAGTCCTGTGTTGATCCCTGCCATTTCGCCAGGGCGAGGCAGTTGCAGAGAAGGGTGTTCTACATATATACTCCACCTCCTCTTCATCCCCCCTACAGCTCCTGCAGAAGTCACCAGTCGAAACCTTCAGTCCAACTGGATGTCTTCCACTCAGACAGTGTATCGTCATGACGGATACAAGTAATGAGACGTCGGGTCTTGATAACGGCAGCACTTTGTGTGAATGCTTCAGATCTAGGAGAGGCCACATCTGTCTGGATTGATTACAGCCTCGGGCGGACGCCCACTTGCCATTTGCTGCTAAATGTGCAAGTGCATAAAGACATGCCCACGGACTCAAACTCGGCTGGGGTGGTTGTGCCTAGTCTTGCCAGTTCGTCTGCTCTCTGGTATGTCCCTGTAGCCCGGCACCCACATAAGGTGAATGTTGAAATGTTGAGCCATTTCGTTAATAGATCTACGACATTTTATGGCTGATGTTGAGTTCAGAAAGACAGAATCAAGAGATTTAATGGCAGCTTGTCTGTTAGAGAATATGTTAATCCCCACAGTAATGAGGGCGTTATACCTCCTCAGGCATTCTGCCACTTCTCTAATGGCTAAAATTTCGGCCTGATAAACACTACAGTGACCAGGTAGCCTTCTTCCTATACTTAGCCCTAAGTCTTTGGAGTATACCCCGAAACCTACCTGATTATATAATTTTGAGCCTTCAGCTCTTGATAATAGAATAAAATTTTGGTTAGAAAAATCGATTTCATGTTAAAATAGCTTCCCTACCAAACAAATCGAATAGATGGCGTGACACATGATCGTTTGCATGCTAAATCAATCTTTTGTTTTCCAACATATTACAAGTATTTGTTTCGCATATCGTGTAATTTTTTTCATGGGAAATTAATGGAGGACATTCCACAAAGTAAATATTGTAAATAATTTGAGGTTCAATGCACGGCATTCCACCAATGCTGATAGAATGATAGAATGCACCGAATAACGTGATTTTCAATACAAATTTTCTTGGAATAGCTCGAATTTCCTCATTAGATTTAAAGCAGTTCAGTTAAATCTTCCGCCTAGATAAAACTCCCAAAGGGTTAAATATGAATTTATTGAAACGTTAGTAATTCCAACGAAAATCTTCAGTTTTTAGTGCGGAATTTTTCATAATTCTCAAAAAATCTATATGGAAATGTTCTTGCCGGGTAACAGGAAAAATTCCAAAGTTTCTATAAACACTTTGTTTGAGTTCGAAAAGCTTCAATCCCCATAATCTTTTCTAATGATAAAAGTATATCGGACTTCAGAAATTTGTGTGGCAAAATCGATACCAAGCCTATAATTCCTTAACCGCTAGTAATACTTGCTTATTCTCATGGCAAATAAACACTTTTGTATCCTTCTAATTGCATATATTGGTTCTTTGTACTGATCCCCTTTTTACGTCAGAAATTAATGGAGAAAATTCCAAAAAGAATTACTCCGAAATCTTTTCGAAACAAATGTTTTCAACTAATTTAAGACTTTCTTAAACATTGCGGAAGCAAAACAGTTTTGCATGCAAGTCATACTATACTAAATTCGAAAAATGTCACTCTCCACTCCGATTTTTATGAAAATTTCTGCTTTCAAAACTATTTTATACATATTTTATTTGGCTATTATACAATTTGAAAAAGGAAACTGCGTTGTATCTCAGGTTTATATTTGTAATTTTACATAGAATTTCTATACAATGTGCAGGATGTTATTATTTAAAAAAATACTTCAGTAGAATTAGAATCAGAATTTTTATAACCGTTCCGTTCTTCAAAGTTCCATACATACATATATATACGAGTATACGTTAACCGCATTCTCAAACATGGTGTCAGTTTAATTCAAAAATCAATACAAATATCTAAGTTCAAAAAAGTATCCATGGGCATCGCAACTATATGTACAACCATGCCAAAAAAAATCGTAAATGATTCCAGTGGCACTCATTACCATCCAACAAAAACATTTTAACACAACGAGCGTTGACACTGGATAACAACTTTTTAATGAAAAATTCCATAAAAATTGAAATTTTGTTGCATGTTTGTTTTCTCTCGGTAGTAAAAGTTATTTACTGTTATCTTTCATCCCCGACTGTGATGATACTACGACGTTCCGTAAGCAAATCTAATTATTCATTGCATACTTTTAGGCCGGCAAAAAAATTGTTTTCCTTTTTCCCCTATTGAAACAACATGAGAGGAATCTCTCACTCAGTAGCCATGTCGCCGCCGTCACCGACGACTTTGTCGGCATTATTTAGTTAATATTCGTTATTACGTAAAACATGCAAAACTTTTTCCATCCACCTCCATACAACACATTTCGAACTACAACTTCACAACGAAAATTAAAAATGAAAAACAAAAATCCAGAAAAATATTTATACTATAAAGCTATAATTCATGCAACAACGTCTGTACTTTCATATAATACTCGTATTTCTCTTCTCTTCTACTTCGTGTTTCGCAAATAACACCCCTGAGCTTATGCTGCAAAAATGTTATATGATGTTGGTGTAGGAAACAGATAGACAGTGGCAAGATACAGACAAATATACCAGCAATGTATACATATATATGTATGTGTGTGTATAACGTCATGTATCGGGTAGTTTAGCTGTAGTTTTGGTTTGGTAGGTTAGGGACAGTATGAAAAGTACTGAAGAAATATATTGAGATGGAAATATAGGAACTGACGAGAAAAGTGGACTAATTTTACCCCAACCGTTTCACATCGTTGTAGTGATTCAAATTTACTAAAAGTTCATAAATATGCCCTTGAAGAAAACTTTTTTTTTTTGCATGTTATAAATTAAAATCAACAAACATAACAAAAAAAAAACTTAAATCATTTCCACTGCAAGAATGGGTATGCTTTTCATATTCAGCGAACATGTATGCATTCCATTTTAGATTCAGTGAAATGAAGCCCACTCCTTAACTACGGGTTATAAGTGAAACTGGTTACGGGTTATAAGTAAAACTTTATCGTATACTGTAAGCTTGAGCATCGGGCAACGCTATAATCATGAAATATTGGCCATATCAGTAACACATATATCTTCTATTTTTTGCCAAAATGTCGAAAATGTCGAGCCGAATAAGCGATATACACGGAGACTTTGGATTTATATTTTTAATTTGAAAAATTCTGCATTTAAGATACGTTGCCAGCTAGGAGAAACATAAGTGAGGGAAATTTCGTGAGTAGTTTCAAAGGTTTAAGAACGATGATTTTGACGTCGAAGACAAGAAACGTATCGGATACTGAAGAACTTGAAATAAAATTAGAACTGACTAAAGAAGCAATTTCACATCGTTTAAAATCATAGAGAGTGATTAAAAATGAATGAAATTGGATTCCATATTAATTGAACGTCGATTTTGCACGTGTGAAATGCCGCTTGGTAGCCATAAACGAAAGCGTTTTTTACGCTGATAGTGAAAAATAAATTCACCACAATATCCAAAAAAGAGGAAATCATGGAAGCCACGTGGCCATGCTTCAGCATTGATAGATGGGAAAAAGTAACGCCCAACGATTGAAAATATTTTGAATACCATATAATGTACCGTTTTTTTCACTAAATGACCAAAATTTGAACAAAAAAAAGGCGAAGACTAATTTGTGCTCCCAATGTACATAAAATTCAAAAATGTGTCGAAATAATTGAATTTTTGGAGTTATCTACCCAATTTTATCCTTAAAAAGTAGGGTATGAACCCTAAATTTGTTAGATTAATACTAGCTTAGCTTAGACTTATTAAGAATTGACATAGATTTTGGTATTTGGCTTCTAAACTAAATTTGCTCTACTGTTTAATTCTTGGAATATAAAAACCATGACTTTCAAATTACACTTTTATAAACTTATGGCGAAACAGGCTGTTTAATTTAGTACTTATTCTATAAAGTTTTTCAAGACAATATTTTTACCATTCCTCGAGGTGAAGAGGTCTCATCAAATACCTGCCAGAAGGTATTAATTTTTACTATGATTTTGTTACAGAAGCTAATGGAAATAGAAATATCTTTTTAGGGACTTGTAGATTTGGGTGTAATTTCTAATTTGTCTCAGAGGAAACATTAAATATTTACGTGATTTCCTTTCTTCCTCTTTTCATTTCACGGAGGCCTCATTAAAATTCCATACATGTTTCGAATCTTTGAAAAATATTCAAAGTGTGAATGCTGCTGCACGTTAAATAATCAGCACAGACACTGTCTCATAACTCGAGTCCCCACAGTTTACACATATTGGTTGTGGTTGCCACCACTGCCATCATGATTGCAATATAATCATTTATGAGGTTGCAAACTAAATGTGTGAAAAGGCTCCTTGAACAAGCCATATTTCAGGCATCATCCTCTAAAATTTCAGCCATTCTTTACACATTGCATCTGTCTCTTTTTCTTGCCCTATCCCACTCTCACTCTGCGCTTGAAACATGCTCGTATGTTGACACGTACAATCCTCTTTTTTTTTTGGGTGTTTACGTATTCTTGCTTTTGCTTTATATGTTATAATTTAATTAAATGTAAATTAAAATGCTTTTATGAATATTAAAATTGAATTATTATCAGAAGCAAAAAAAAAAGGACCGAAAAACCATTTCCTCAATTGTTAAGACTGCATTTCTGGATGCGCCAGACGGTAAAGTTTCTGTTGCTGCGAATCAAATTATACATTTAAGGCGTACAATTGCTCATACATTCAGAGCATATTTTAAGGCGTCATCGTCGTCATCTTATTTTGTTGCAAACAATTCGTGTAATTATTCGTTTCGCTTGCCAAATTGCTGTTGAACTTGCAATTATTATTATCATTGGCAAACATAAATGGCTTTTTGTACAAGTCTGCCGCTCTTCAGTTGTTTGCTACTTTTTCTTCACTTCCCCACCTCTCATTCTTTTCCAGCTGCTTATTAATTTTGCTGCTTTTTGAAATCTACTTAAGCCATTATGGTCTTTCATTTCATTTTGTAGCATTTCTTGTGAAATGACTGTTTTTACTGGCGAAATGACAACGGGATAATGATTATTCGCAGTGTTGCCAATGTAGCGGAATTTCATGCGATTTTTAGACTTTTTTACAAATGTAGTGAATTATGCACATATCTATGTTTAGATTTACTAAAGGGAACGGGCGTTTTAAAGTGAGGAAAAATACATATTTTGTGTAACGACTCATAACAGTTAATTATTTTTGAGCCTTTCGAATATTCCAACAAAGTTAATAGCCTATTGAACCATAACGATTTCAATAATGGTTTCACATAACCCAAGTTTCAAAAAGATCAAGTTCGTTCTTTTTGCTTCAGATTCGTTGTCCATTACAAAATTGTCTAAGAATTTGACTACCTGAAATCGTCACATGCGAATTTACAAATTTGCTGGTTTTGTAAAACGGTAATGCGTTCTTTTCATGCGATGTAGTCGTCTCCCACGTAATGGTCGAAAACAGCAAATATTTGACCCAACGCAATTTACAGATTCTTCAGCCGAGATCTACAACAGTTGTGGCGACTTCAAAATATAACTGTGGTATTTTGAATTTCAATTGATCTCTTTCGATGTCCGAATGGGAAGGAAATTTGGAATCCATTCGAGGTTTTTCAAATTCCAAATAGAAAGTTTTTAATTTTAATTACTGTTTTCAAATTTCAAGTTGTTGTTTAGATTTTCAACCATTACTGGGGCTATCTACGGAACACAATTGATTAGATTGGGCCGAACATTAAAAGCAAAAACACGCCCACTACTACTTAAGAAATAAAATTATTGTATTGCGTGATAATACTCGTCCATTAGGGGGAGTCCTGCCCCGTCGCCGTACTCACCAGACATTGGCCCTTCCAATCGATGATACATGGCCTACCTGAACAGTGCTTTACACCGTAAGAAACCAAACATTGGGTCGATTCTTGGATAGCACCAAATGATGAAACTTTTTATCAATACGGTATTCGTGTGCTGCCAGAAGGATGGAATAAAAATAATGGCTGCGATGGACAATATTTTGAACACCCCCTAAAATGCTGCATAATAAATAATTTTTGACGAAAAAAGCCCGCTGATTTTTGTTAAAAATTTTCATATTTTTCTTCTCAAAATTATTTTTTTTAATGTGCATTTATTAAAGTATGTGAAATGTTTGTCAACCTGTCGCGGCAGCCGTAAAAAATTGTAAACAAAAAATAAGCGGTTTTATACGTGATGTGTATTTTTCTTATAAATTTGAGGTGAAAACTTAAGCGCCGTATACCGGCGCTCTCTCGTGCAGTAAGATTTCCAACTTCGCTTAACTTTTTTTTTTTTTTGAGATGTTGGCAAATTATGAATCACCACAGACTATACGTATTTTATATATAAAGTATAGTAAAAATAAGTCCATTATTTTTTCCAATAGATGGCTTTAGTTATCTGTATCTGGCGTTATATAAGTGTAATCGGCTTGCGCTAGATGGCATTAGAAAGAGTGAGATTTCGTCGCTTGGCTCAGTATTGTTTTAGCGGACATCAGATATGAACATCATTAAAGAAAAGTTACATATGTCATATTTTAAGATATGTCATAAAGACGAAATGCAATCCAGACGGCTGAAAATATGAACATTGTTTACGGTCCCAATTTTCATCGATTCCGGTCCGATAATTTTGGTGTCAAAGACGTGAAGTCCGACCGTAAAGAAAGTACTGTTTCGATTATCCAGAAGTAAAACATTGCACACAAAAAAGCGTTTGGAAGCACTTGGATAAGTCTGAACACAAAGAGTAGCTCGATACCACACGAGTTAACGCAAAAAATATCCATGAAGCGAATTGTCATCTACGAAGCCCTGAGGAATGTTACGAAGCCCTGAGGATTCGAAGCAAACTCGAGCCATTTTTGAAGCGGATGGTGACTGCTGATGAAAGATGAGTGTCTTGCGAAAACGAATTACGATGAGTCGACGCAAACTGTGGCCTGGCTGGGATTGGCGGTCTGGAAGATTCTGGTGTGTTTTTGATAGGATTGGCAAGGACTCACTTACTATGAGCAGGTCTTGTACGGGCAATCTCTTAAGTCGATTTGTTCTGCCAACAATTGGACAATCTAAAGACAGCAATGACCCAGAAGCAGCTAGGTTTGGCCAATAGGAAGGGGAATTGTGTGTCATTAGGACAACGTCAGGCAACACACAATGATAGTGACTCGCCACTAGCTCCGGGAGCTTGGTAAAGAGGTTCTTATGCATCCACCTTATGGCCCGAAGCGTTATTTACACATGTGAATTGTACTTTTATGTAATCTTTCTCCATATGCATTTGCTTTAATTTAAAATTTGTATACAAATATTTTATTGGATGTTAAGAAATCTTGACAACACTGTTTGTTTGTTTTGCATACATTTGTGGATTTCATTAACTGAATGGCAAATTTTTGGTTTGTTTTAATAACCCGTTTCTTTCTCTTCATGCCCTTAGGTCGTCGAGTACCCACAACAGCATGTTTGCTTGCAACGCAAGTGTGTGTACTTGAGAGATGTTGAACAACGAAATAAAAAAAGGGGAAAAATTCATTTTAATTACAATTTCCCTACATGAAAACGTTATAAAGGCTACGCAATTTTACAGATTTTTCATTCGCTCTGAGTAGCTCCTTAAAAAGTCGTTTAATTTCGCGCACACACACACACAAACATTGTGTGAATCTGCGTATGAAATTCGCTGCTTTCATTTTCAAAAATTAATGTTATGCATACAGAGTTGTTTTTTTTTTATTATTTCCCTTCATCATTAGAATTACTCGCTATGATTCCATCCAGAGACCCTGAATTCGAATTACACAGCTTTTTAAATTCGCCAGCAATGGTGGAGAGGAAGGAATGTGAGCAGATTGTAACACCCAAAGCGTCACTCTTTTTCCATTTCACATATTTTGTTAATGACTCTGTCACTTTTTTGGCATTCTTTCACACAGTCACTTCACTCATACGGTTATGTTAATTTTTCTAAAAACTATTTCGCTTTGCACCGCTGACATACATGCAAATGGGTAATTAGTTGGTTTGTGAGGGGCGGGCTGTTTATAAAAAAAGAGAATTTAATTAAAAAGTTTGCAAAACAAAAATTTAAATAGAGACGAAACTGGAATTGTTCACAAAGGATTGGTGGGCCTGTTTAATTATGAATAGAAAGTTGGTGTACAAAGGATATCATCTCACATGTTGCCACATAAGTTCATACCAATAAGGTACAATTTATGATGTCTGATCTTATGATCCGAAATGCACAATAAATCACTGGTATTAGGTTTTATACTAAAGTTGGCTAAAATCAAAGATATTTTAATTGGCTAGAAGAGAGAGGAAAATTGATGACAACAATCGGCATAATTTGAGAAGACAAATTACGAGATGCCATATTAAAGGCAGCAATTATGGCAACCAGTGAGAATCATTGTAGACGGACATGAAGCTTTAGTCTTCATAATCTAATGACGAAAGCCGAAATAATATTAGAAAAATTCAGAATTCTATGAAAATGTAAAACATTGTATATATAATAATTAAACAAGCAAATAAATTCCCTTACAGCTCATGAATGAGACATTAGAGAGCTTCCCACATTCACTGAACTTATACGCATTCTATTTTTAGACTCACTCCAACGGGAGCCAACTGTCTAACAACGATTCCAAACGCCACAGTTGGAGAAGCATTAACATGGATTGTTGATTAGACGACTATTCGAAATGTACGTCAGAAATATCGAAGTGACCGCCGCTCAAATAATGATAGGTGGCTGTAAGTTGGGTTGAACCTGCAATCATGCGAACGATAGTCACGTTTACTAACCATCGCACCATGTTCGGTCACATTTTGTAATAATTAGTATGAGATAATTCTGATCTAACATTTGCTATGTTAGCTATTATGGGAAAAGGTTTGCTAAAACTGGATTTGTATTTTTCTAAAAATGGATTAGTACTTTTTCAATTACAACTTCAAATGCTGTAAACGGCCTTTATATGTCAGTTGTCAATTTTGTTTAATAATGCTCCAAAGGAGTCAACTGTAAAGAGATTAATGGAGAAATTTGCCAAAACTGGGTCTGTTAGTGATGTAAAGACAACAAAGCGCCTTCGATCAGGTCGATCAACCGATCAAATGTCGTAGCTGTACGTGATGATGTCGCTCAAACTCCATCTTTGGTGTCTCCAACTCCAACTCCAAATTGGTGTCTCCAAATCCACTATGCAGCGAATTTTAACGAAATATTTGCATCTTCATGCATACAAAGTTCAATTGACTCAGTAACTGAAGCCAGCTGAATTGATTAGCGAAGGGAGTTCGTTAATTGGGTATTGGACAACATGACAACATGAAAATGCTGATTTTGCCGATAAAATCATCTTCAGTGGCGAGGCCCATTTCCATCTTGATGGCTTCGTCAATAGGCAGAATTGTCGCATTTGAGGTGAGAAAAATCCTCGAGTGATTCAAGAGAAGCAAATGCATTCTCAACGTGTCACTGTGTGGTGTGGATTTTGGGCTGGGGGAATCATTGGGCCTTTTTCTATGAAAATGAGGCATGTCAAGCGCAAACAGTCAATGGCGTTCGGTATCGTGAAATGATACCAGTTTTTTCGTGCCTAGAATTGAAGAAATGAATGTGGAGCGCATGTGGTTTCAACAAGACGGTGCCACATGTCATACAGCCAGAGAAACAATTCAATTGCTGCATCAGTCATTTAAATCTTGCGTTCTTGTTGGGACACCCTTTATGTCAGTTGTCAACTGTCAATTTTGTTTACTCTCACAGTTAAATTGTGTGTTTTTTGGGTAATTGATTGATATTAACGAATTCGTATTAACTGTGTATAAGTCGGAGATATGGAGTTAGTCTACCAACTACGTAATATTTTTCGATGTAAAAGGAAAATCCTTTGACCGTAAAAAGTATATTGAAATTCAAAGAATTATCTCAACTTCAGTATACGCCTTTAAGCGCTAATAGCCAGGAAAGATCAAGAATCAATACAGATTTCCAATTCTAATGATAGTAATAAAACCTTTCACTTTTAAACAAGTCTGATAAAATCTGCTAAATATTTTTTGTATTTTATTCTTAACTATAAATTTTACGGTTGAGTACGCAAGCCCAGATGCAAATTGTCACAAAGTAAAATCAATATCTAAATGAATCAAGAATCAATACAGATTTCAAATTCTAATGATAGTAATCAAATCTTTCACTGTAACACAAACCATTCCCA
>JAHXMU010000079.1:321059-376777 GCA_019455685.1 Philornis downsi
TAAGTGAATACACAGGGTGTTTCACATTACGCTACAACATTGCTTTAATTACTAAAGCGGAAGATACGTAATACAGTTTTTTTTTTGCTTATGCTACAACTGAAGAATAATAAAGTTTGTAATTATATTTAACAAGATTTTGCTTTTAACAAAACTTTATTATGGCATTTAGATCCATTATTTTTCTCTTTTTTCTATTTTAACGTTTTAGTTTTTCTTCTCTTCATTTAATCTGAAAATAACTTAGCGTTAGCATTAAAAGTTGAAGGATATGCACATACATAGCATAATTGAAGTAAAAATTGTATGGAATTATAGACATATGTATATGTATAGGGTGGCGTATAAGTAACGTTAAAGGCGACTATACTGAATGCATTTTTGTGCATCATTTGGTTTTAACTCGTGAACCAATTACATTTTATATGGGAAAAGATGTAACATACAAAATTTTTTGCAAAGACCACCTAAACATCTCTAACTGCTGAGAACCGTGAAAGTTTCGGGGTTTTCCTCAATACTTGCTTGCACTCGAGCAGTGGTTACTTCATTTCGAACTGCACGAGGTTTTCTAGCACGCGGAAGATCACAGAAAACCACTTGTTGCCCAAAACGCTGAACCAATCGGTAAATTGTTGAAGCGCCAGGAGCATTTCGAACATGAAAGAAATTTCGATATGATCTTTTTGTCTAAATAATCGAATGCTGAATTTCGAAGTAAAATTGAACAATTTTGGTTCTTTGTTCTGTGCTGAGCCTCTCCATCATAAATTTTCCAAGTATTATTTAGCTAATTCTGTTAAGAGACGAAAAAAAGACAAACAACAAATGTATTCACTGATCAAATCTTAACGTTGCTTATGCGCCACCCTATATAAGTGTATATAGTACTGTATATTTTTATATCACTCATTTTATTCAGGATGGTCATTACTACGAATTTTGCATTCTTGACCTAGTGATGCAGTGACATTTCGTGAAAAGATTCATGGAAAAATAACTGTTTCAATTTTTTCTTTTAAATAAGTTCAATTTATTTGTTCGTTTATATAAAAAAAAAGAAACGCTTTCTTCAATTTAGTCAAAGATTAGCAAACACCATCTTTCACTTGTTAGCTGCTCAGATACACTTATCGTTGATGTTCTCTGTTCTGGGAAGAGGAAAAAGTTAGAGGGGGCCAAGTCTGGTGAATACGGTGGTTGAGGGATGATTGCGGTTTTGTTTTTGGTCAAAAATGGTGCAAAATCCATGATTAGTTTTTCCACAATTCTTTGCATTTCTAACGAATGGCTTCGCGCAAACGGCGCATAACTAAGGTAGTATTCACACATTTGACCGAACTTGACGTGCTTTTTTCGGTCTTCGCTCTTCTGGACGCTTCCATTGGGATGGTTGGGCTTTGGTTTGTTTCAATGTCATAGCCATACACCTTTGAACTTTTTGAGGAAATCTGGATCGTTGTTGACGATCGTTGTTGACGACAGCTCCTGAACGATATCCATGCGACGTTGTTTTTGCTCAAAATTTAGCAATTTTAGAACAATCTTCGCTACCGCACGTTTCATGCCTAAAACATTCGTAAAAATTGCTTGGCATGAGCCGAACGATATGCCAACATCATCAGCAACCTCTCTAATAGTGATTCGACGATTATCTAAAATCATTTTCTTCACTGCTTCAATGTTTTCACCGGTTGTTGACGAGCATCGTCATTGACATCTTCTCGGCCTTCCTTTAACCGGTTATACCACAATTGAACTTGTGTTCTGCTCATATTAGACACGACGAATGTCACAGTCAACATTTCAAATATCCTTGCACATTTCATTTCATTTTTTACACAAAACTTAATACAGTTTCTTTGATCCATTTTTTCGAATAGTAAAAAATCGAAGAGCACACCAAAACACGACTAACCTTTTTATCTGTCAAAAACAAACCGACAATCCAAAATGGTTGATATTGTCAACATATATAACAGACATTTGTACCAACATAACAGAAAAAAAAAAAAATGCGAAAATCGAACATAAGTAACTCACGAAATTTGAAAATAACGGTCACTTTTTGATCATACCTCGTATGGTCTAAATTTCCATATTTGGGCAGATCATAAAAGTAATCCACTACTTTGCAAATCATACACTGCGACACTCCTACTCAAAGTATGCAAAAACGCAGCATTAATGCTCTCATTAGTCAAAAACAATGACTTAATGAGTCGAGGCGTAAGTATACTATATTCAGTGCACAGCTTCTTTCAGTGACTGCAACAACAGCAATAAGGATGGTCTGATTTGTGTGGGGGCTTAAGATACTGGGAGCTAAGAAGGTACTTTAAAAGTGCTGAATTTAGTAATAGGATCAAATTAAATATTGAATTTTGCGAGTAATAACATTAAATGATATTACAATGTTATGAATTATAATACTAACTTTTAGTTAGATTAGTAAAATTAATAAGAAATTGTGCTTTTACACAGTTTGTTTTAATATTGGAAAAATTTGTTGTTATAAAACAAATAAAAGTTGGAGGAATGTATATATTTCCGCAAACAATAACACTGATCAAAAAATTTGGAACAAAAATTGACTGCAGAAACGAAGAAGCATGTTTTTTAACTAAACTGGTTGCGCTGAATTCGAATCTGGCATAAAAATGGGGCTATCAAGCCTGGTTCATTTTTTATCGCGATACTATAAAACAGTCAATACTGACACTATAATTTCACTATTATTACTTCAACAAAAGCTCACATTCACTCTAACTCTTCATAATAGTAGCATTTAAGCATGTCAGGGAGATCGTGTGTTACTGACTCAAGCTATTTTTGCTTTGTGTGTGGTGAATATTTTTCATTCCATTCCATTTATTTAGGTCTATGGACATATAAATCCTTACAGACTAAGAATTGACATAACATATTTCAAGAAAGTTTAAATATGTACATTATTTTATTTTAAATATCTAAAAAAGAACAGTTTAAAGTTATTTCCAGACATACAAAACTTTGGGTGTTGAATTGGGTATTAATTTCTTGCAATCCCATTTAGGATAGTGAATTCAATAAATCCACGATTCAAAGCACTGTGTTGGGCATAATTTGTGGAATGGCGTGATACATTAAATATATATGTATAATGACATCTGAGTGATCTCGGGGGAACATACAACGGTATAAACGACAATAATTCAGAACAATCAATTATACCAGCTATTACATCGAGTACAAATAACAAGGTATGATAAATACGGCGATATTGCAATGGCTGTAAGCCCAATAACCAGCACCTGGAAATGTAAGGAAGCACAAAACCACCAAAGTTAATTGAAGAGAAAGCAAATTTCAGAAAGACCCGCTGAATTCTTTCTGTGCGTGATATATTGCCTTGGCAAAGGGGACCAAACAATAGAGGCATATTAAAAATTTGACCTTACATAGCAAGTATGTATAGGGTATACACTATTTTTAAAGTATGTGGATCAGTAAAATCGGAACAATTTCTTCTAATATACGCTAGTGTAGAATAAGGTTGGAAAAGAAGGATATGCAATATCAGAATCATTACAATATGCCTATTTACATTATTTTGGTTTTGCTGTCAGAAACTTGAACAAACCGTAAGCACCGACAATGTTTCCCAATAGTTGCAGAACTGTTTTATACAAGTGGTCAAATGGCAATAAGATCTATTTCGATATTGCAATTCCAGTATTTTGAAGAGAGTCAAGTAACCACCAAACCGATTGTTATTTCTGTTTAACAAAAATTGCTGGATTTAAAATGAAAAATCGAAAAAATATTACTTACGCGAATGTCCTATCGTTTTTCAAACCAGTTCAATGTCCACCAAATGATCCATTACCAGTCATTTCCAGCGCTACATTTCAACATTTCAAATATACCATTAATTGATCCAAATGACGTTCTTCTTCCGCCGCTGCACATAAAATTGGGCCTTTTTAAGAACTTTATCAAGACTCTGGACAAAGATGGTGCAGCATTTAAATATTTGGTAGCGGTTTTTCCTAACATTTCATATGCTAAAATCAAAGAAGGCATATTTGTTGTCCCTCAGATCAATAAGCTATTGAATGATTATTGGAGAAAGAATATGCAGCCTGGAAATCTTTCAAGAGCATCGTCAACAGATTTCTTGGAAACAATAAGAGTGAAAACTACAGACAAATTGTTGCTGAATTATTGAAAAATTATCACGAATTAGATACACGAATGTCACTCAAAATGCATTTTCTTCATTCGCAGTTAGGTTTTTTTCCACAAAACCTAGGTGCGGTAAGCAACGAACAAGGGGACCGTACTCACCAAGATTTAATGAAAATTGAAAGAAATCAAGAATTTTGGGACAAAAGCATACCGGGAGACTATTGCTGGACTGTAACACGTGAAACCAAACCAACAAAACACAAACGACCTTCAAATAACGTCATTCACTTTTGAAAATTCATTGATTTTTAAATAAACTAATGATTTTTATGTAAAAAACGACTGAAAACATTTTTCTTTTTGTATCTCGAAAACCTGACGTGATAGAAGAAAACCAATGACAAATTCGAATTCAGCCCACCAAATTACCCTAGGAAAGACATTTGGTTGCTCCAGTCCAAAAAATTGTTGGCTAGCGTGATTGTACTACGGGAAATATGGCGTTATTATAATCTCCCTTTAAGTCGACTTCTTACTATCAAACTATGCCATGTTTTAGTTGACTTTTTAAGTGTCTACAATCCATCGCCTATTTTTTTAAGGAGACACATTTTATATCATGACTGTTACAATCAAACCTGCAAAAGTCCCATATGTTACTTTATTGAATTAAATATATTTATATTATATTTAAATAAGCCTAATAACATTACAGGCATAGTTTTTCGAAGATCGAGTATTTTTGAAAAAAAAACCCCAATATTTTGGTTTACAGTAAGAAAAAAAATATAATTTGAACAGTTTGGCAAAATTTAATTTTTGACCGAAATCCAGCTAAATCAATTTTTTGGATCAATTTGTTTTTATGGATTGTCTGCCGATCAGTCCAATGAACAGGGTTGATATTAGACATAGTTGAAAATATGTAGCTTGCAATTAAAAAAATATATTTTTACGAGATGATTACATTTATTGCGAAATATCAAAACTAAAGAAAAATAATAAAGTAACATAATAAAAAAATCCAATCCAATAATTATATTTTGCATCATATATCTTCACTTTTTTTCTTCACAGTATTCAAAACCAAAAATTTGATGTAATCCAAAGATTTTCACGATTTTCTGTGAGCCGTTCTTACAATGTTTTGTTTTATCAGCAAATGGTTATTCACAGATAATCTATCTGGTTTTCTATCTTTTATGACTGCTTCGGGATCTTTATTCAGACCAAATAGTATTCATTTGCAGATGATGTACAATTGCTCTTTAAGGGAGAATATCAGTTTGATGATGTCTTGCAAAGTAATATTAATTATGCGTTAAATTTGATCTGCTCATGGATGACGGAAAATAAACTCTCAATTAACATTCCAAAAACAAAAGCTATGCTTTTTTCTAATCGTGAATTTATCTGAATTTATCTTATCGTGGCACACGTATTGAAGTGGTCCACAGTGTACATTGTTTGGGAGTAGTTTTAGACAACAAACTAAGTTTTAACTATCATGTGGATAATGTAGTCCGACGTTTAAATTATTCACTGCGAAGTTTTTATAATACCGACTTAGTGTTGCCCAGATCGATTAAAGAGAAATTGGTTCATGCTTATATCATGCCTAGTATTCTATATTGTTTAGAGTTATATAGTGGCACTAATAAACAAACTATGAGGAAAGTTCAGATGGCGTTTAATAGGGTTATGAGATATTTATACTCACTGAGGCGTCGTGTTCATATAACACCGTATGTTAAGCGTTTCTTGGGTTGTAGTTTTAAAAATTATGTAGATTTTAGGTCTTTGCTGTTATTTTATAAAGTTGTTCGATTGTGTAGTCCTCAATTTCTTTTTAATTCATTTAATTCTTCACATTCCACTCGTAATAAGCAGCTTCTTATTCCTAAAATAACCACACTCATGGGTCGTGCTTTTGTAGTAAGAGTAGCTCGAATTTACAATTTACTACCAAGCCATATAAAAAGTTTTAAATTATTTCCTGATTCTTACAAAAGGCACATTCTACAACACTTTCAGACTTTACTGTAAAATTTTGTTTTCAATTAAACTGTGGGCAGCCTTTATTACATACCGATTATCTTATATTTCCAGATTATATTCCGATTAACTTCTAACTTTTGAATTAGTCTTTTTTTTTCCATGATTTTTTTTTTGTCTTCAACGATCATAATGTTATATTATATTATTATATGTCATATTATATTTTTATAAATTTTATATTTAATTTTTATTATGATGAATTGTTGCATATTGTAATTTACTTATAATTGGCCGGAAGGCTTTAAATTACAAGCCAGAAATAAATAGTATTTTCTACAATATTTGATGAATTATTTTTTCTAAAGGTATTTTGCCTAGAAGATTTTTATGGACTATCGGGGACAACGAACACATCTTGCAGTTTTTTGCAAGCTGGCAACTTGAGCTCAATTTGTGATGTTTTAAATATCACTTCACTTTTCTTATAGAATTCAATTTTCTTGAAATTTGGTTTCGAATAAACAGACAGAATCAATCCTTTGGCATCTGAAGTGAAAGAACCATCCTGCCTTAACACATGAAACAAATTTTTAACAAATTCTTTTATTTGTTTACAGTTTCCGCTTTATACAAATATATATCTTGTTACAAATGACAGAGCTTTATTATCAAAATAGGTACTCTCTTGTGGCGACAATAATCAACGAAATCATCTTTGGCGACGAGGCCCATTTTTTGACGAACAGATCCGGTACGTCAAAAAGTACAATTGACAATGTTTTACAATTCTACAGTGTACCATCAATGTGCCGTTGTGAATTATTTTGCCATTGCCAAGACGCAGTTCAAATTATGAGCTGAATTCCATCCACTTGTGCTCAACTTTTATTATCTTTTTATGAAATTTTTATGAGTATTCGATCTTATGCGCGTGCCAGATTACTAATTCTAAACCCTTTTTATACTCTTAAAGTTGTTTTTACTTTATAATACATTTTCTTGGACATACAATATATGTACATTTACATTTTCTTCTTATACATAATACATTTTCTTTTATTGTCATTGTAGTAGCAGTGGCAGTAACTCCCTATTGTTGTTTCCTCAAGTAATTTTCTTAAGCAGCTTTTAAACCAATTTCTTTTAAAAACGCTTATCAGACAAAACTATACACATCAACTTACCCCATTTCAGAGTTAACTACTGTGCCTATGCATAAAAGGACTTATGGGTTGAAGGATATGGAGCCGGGTGGCCGCAGAGTAAAAGTAATGGGAAGAATATCGTTTAAAATAACAAATAGTTTATTGTGTATGGTTACGTGTATATTTGCAACCATTAACTTTAAGTAGTCTTGGAACAGCAAGTATTAATGGGTTTGAATGATGCCACAGACCTAAGAGAGAAAACTAGGATAATAAAAGGAAAAAATAAGGCAAATAAAATATGACAAAGATTTACCTAAGTGACAAGAGTTGCAGCCGGTGGTAGCAATACAATTGTGGTTGTGAAATATGCGGCGAAAAAAAATAATACGGTTATGATGGAGATATGTCAATGAAGCTGTGCTTCAAGTTGCCACTCAGTTTACAAGCCTTCTATTGATCTATTTTTCGGTTTGTTCCCTGTAACTCTGCATTCTTAGACTGCAACAAGACAACGTTTTTGCATTGTATTGATTTATATTGCCGAACAAATTTTGGTAATTCCAATACAAATGAGAAATTTAACCATACATTTCTAACTTCATATCTTTTTCTCAGTTGCACTGAATTCAGTTAAATTAGGCATTGAGCATTTTTCAAATCATAACCCCTCTTTTCTGCTGCATCTCCTATACAAATTAACTGTGTATCTAAGGTACCACATACACAAATTGACCGATATAGCAGAAAACGATAGTCTCAATTATAATTTCTAAATAGAGATCTTTAGGAAGTTATAATTTAGCATCTTTTATTTTCATTCAATCTGGTAATTTTTTATAAGAGCCACTTTCTATAAGAACCATTCACACTTTCGCAACAATGCAAAAGGACGTTATAGACGAAGGTATATGGAAGTCAAGTTCACCTAAGTGAAATTTCAGTATTGGTTTTTACAGGAAGTCATAATCAACTAATGTGGATGTTACGTAGGAGATTCCAAAACTAGCCGACCTGACGTATACTATACTCGTAGATGATAGTGCCAGTAATTTGAAAAAATTATTTTGGTGAAAATTGGCAACCTTATAAAACATAAGTTCCAAGGCGCCTTGTTGTTAAGAATTTTTATTTGAGCCATTACAAACAAACGATCTCAGTAAATTTGTAAATATCGACAAAATTGGTCACCGTTATGTAGTTCAATATTTTCTTCTGAAAGGTCTCAGCCCAACCAATATTAAAACCGAGCAAGATTCTAATCTGGGGGCGTCGGCTGCTTCGTTTACGACTGTAAAATATTGGATAGCAGAGTTTTAACGAGGTCGTACGAGCTTCCAAGCGGTCGACCAATTAAGGTTAAGAAAATCCACAAAATGGTTATTGGATCATCGTCGGCTGAAGGCGTGAGATCTAGCTGAAACGATAGGCATTTCAAGAAGTGCTATACGTCATATATTGACCGACGATTTGAAGATGAGAAAGCTGTGCGCAAGATACGTGAAGCGCTTGCTTTCAATAGAACAAAAACAGCGTCATGAAGATGTTTCAGTAGTGTGTTTTGGGGATGTTTCACCACAATAAAGCCGAATTTTTGTGTCAATTAATAGCCTCACATTAATAGTCTCTCACACCTGAGAAAAAGCAACAGTCAAAGCAAAGAACTGGAATGGAAGAATCGTGTCCAAAAAAGGCGAAAACGGTTTCATCTGCAAGCAAGATCGTCTATTTTTTGAGATGCGCATGGTATTATTTTTATTATGTTTAGAAAGAAAAAAACCATTAACAGCGAATATAATGCTAACTTATTGCGGCGTTTAGACGATGAAATTATGGAAAAAATGCCGCATTTGACAAAAAAGGAAGTGTTGTTTTATCAAGACAATGCTCCAGTGCACACATTCATTATTGCGATAGCCAAAATTAATGAGTTCAAGTTCAAATTGCTTTACCACGCACCTTATTTTCCAGACCATTTTGTATTTCTAAATTTGGAAAAACGGCCCGGTGGTAAAAGATTTGCCAACAATGAAGTGATGGAGTCTGCGGTTGATGGCTACCATAAACATAGAAGCTACCACTGGAAAAACTGTATCGGGGTAAAAGGAGATGAAGTCGAAAACTAAAGAAAAATTTTCCCAATTTTTTGGTGTCTTTATTATGTCGGCTAGTTTATCGCCCTCATATGACCTCAGTTTTTGCATCAATCTATATAAATTTTACAATAATAGTAGAAATGATTTTTAACTCTATTCAAGCTTTTTCTATCAAATTTTTTTGTGTTATTTATAATAGTAAAATTGAAAAAAAAAAAAAAACATTTGACCAAAGAGAGTCGAACCTACACTTAAACTGGGCGCACCTTTGTTCTGTTTGTTAGTGGCCAAGGATTTAAGACATTTAGCTTTATCGAATTCATAGAATAGCAATAGCATGACATACCGCGTTTGAAGCGTCAGTCCAAGCAGATTTTTACCATGGAACAATACACGCCACGCGAGCGCTCTGAAATAGTTGAAATTTACATTCAACAGAAGAAGTCAATTGTGAAAACTCAACGTGCTTTTAAAATATTAAAAAATGTGAGAAGTGCGCCTTCTAAGAACACCATTAAGCGTTTATACGAAAAATTTTCGACTGGTGAGGCTCTTTCTAAAGTCGACCAAGGCGATCGGCCGAGAATATCGCTGCCGTACGAACCAATGTTGAGAGGTCCCCAAGGACATCCCAAAAACGCCGTTCTCAGCAGTTGGGCATGGCTCGGTCCACTTTACAACGGATTATTCGCGTTGATTTGCATTTGTTCCCGTACAAAATTCAATTGACGCAAAGATTGTTGCCTGCGGACAAGCCTCGTCGATTGGAATGGGCCCAACGAAGTCATCGAAATGGCCGATGATGACGAGCAATTTTGGAACAAAATTATCATGTCCGATGAAGCCCATTTCACATTGAATGGGACCGTAAATAAGCAAAATTGCCGTATTTACGCCACTGAAAATCCTCAGGAGATTCAAGAATTGCCTCTTCATGACGAAAATGTCACAGTTTGGTGCGGCGTTAGTGCGAAAACAGTCATTGGGCCGTTTTTCTTCCAAAACGAAAATGGCCATGCTGTTGCCATAAACCAGGAGCGTTATCGCGACATGATGACCAATTTTGTGATGCCAATTATTCGTCGAAAGCGTATGAGGCAGTTCTGGTTTCAACAAGACGGCACTCCATCGCACACAAGTCGCATAACAATCGATTTTCTGAAGAATTTGTTTCCGGGCCGTTTGATGTCGAAAAGTGGGGATTTGGACTGGCCACCGCGTTCGCCCGATTTGACGCCCGCTGACTTCTTCTTGTGGGGACATTTGAAGTCAAAGGTTTACGTTAACAAGCCAAGGACCGTAGAAGAGCTCAAGGACAACATTCGTGAAGAAATAGCCGCTATTCCGGCCGAAATGTTGGCGAAAACGATGGAAAATGCTGCAAAAAGGGCACAATACGCCATCAACGCCAGAGGCGGCCATTTGAGAGATATCATATTCAAAAATTGATGTAAACAAATCTACTTGGAACAAATTAAATGAATAAGATTGCCAACCGCCAAATTTTTATTTTTTTCTTTGATTTTTTTTTTTTAAAAACATGGGTCCGTCGAATATGGGCAACCCTGTACTCCTGCTTCAGTTTTCCAATACTTAAACGAATCAGCAGATCTAGGTGCCATTTGCTTCAGTGCTATAGAAAATTAATCGACACTTTAAAACTCAAAGGAGGCAAAAACAGTTTTTGTCCATGTGCAAACCTTATGCTGCCAACTGGATATTTATGAAATGAAATTTTTCACTTTGTTTTTTTCTCTTTTTTTAACGCATTTGGTTTGGTCAACAGTGATTAATAGCCATACAAAAACAGACCTTCAACTTATTCATGCGTTTGTGTTTCCAACATTGCTGCTTTCTTTTCGATCCATGAAACACTCGCGGGTTCATAAACAATTATGAAAAATAAATGTTTCGGAAACAGAAAATATGGCGAAAAATAGCAGCATAGGAAAAGACTTTTGATGTTCTTTTTGCGATGATAAAGGAATTTTTATGTTAAGCAAAAAAACTTTAATGAGACCAAAAATTAAATGAAAGTTTTTCAGGCATAATTTAAGCATTGAAATATGTATCTACTCGACTAGAGCTTTTTAAAAGATATAAAAAGTATCGTATTTGAGAATTATGGCACGTCCACTTATGCATAAATGTCTACATACTTAAAAATTATATAATTATAATTATAAAATTTTTCTTATACAGCATTCGCATTAGCAGTTTTTTGTGATTTTGTCGACTTTCCCAACTTAAGAAAAAAAAAAAAAATGGTAAAATCACTTAATGTAAATGAGTGGTAACATAGAAATCTAGAAACATTTCCCGATTATCTAAAAACTCAACTTCGTCTAATGTCCTTTTAGATTGATGTGGTGCCGGAAGCCGATGTGGTGACGGAAGCGTTGTAAATTGCAAGGCTCTTTAAAAAACAACTCTGATAGTGCAATAAATAACAGAATTATAACTTCCTGAAGCCTTCCGCCTACAAATTGTGGAGGCGTCGATGGCTTTTGTTAAATCGGTTGATTTGTATGGAAGGTACCATTTTAATTATTAAAACTTAGTTCAATTGACTGAATTCAGTACAACTGCCTGAAAAATATGAATCTAAGAAGATATGGGTTAAACTTGTCTTTATTATGGGAGGTACCAGAAGTGTATTGCTATATTGTATTAGAAATAAATGAACAAAATTCTGAACTCTTGCAGCCGAGCAAGTTAAAAATTAAGGAAGAAATATTGGATTTTGGGAAGTCGTTCAATTTTATTGTAGGTACCAGAAAGGATTTTGCAATGTCACCCATTTTCATTCTGAGGCCTACTTTGGCAAATCACAGTGCTACCAACTTATGAACATATAGGTTACATCGATCAATTTGTATAGAAGGTACGAGAAGGCTTGTAGCAACGCACCCCATTGACATTCTCAAAACCTAATTCATTTGGCTAAATTTAAAGACTAAAGCTTGAAAGATATGAAGCTATAACAATATTAGGGTGATTCTTTAAGGTTTAAGTTTTTCAGATTGGCAGCACTGGTTGGTAATGGCGTCCAAACGTCATCTGTCAAAGTGAAAAGTGTACAGTATACTTTGTCACTTCATCATGGAAAGACTAACAAATGAGCAACGATTGCAAATCGTTGAAATTTATTATCAAAATTCGTGCTCTGTGACAAATGTGCATCGTTTGATACGACCATTTTATCGTCGTTATAATCGACCTGCTGAATCAACAATTCGTGCTGTTATCTTCAAATTTCGCACCAAATTTACTTTGTTGTACATAAAACCGTCGACTCGCATGCGTAGAGTGCGTACCGACGAAAGTATTGCAGCCGTAGCGACCAGTGTAGCTGTAAATTTTAGTTAAAGTTATAATTCCGCATTTTAGAACGAAAAACATACGAAGTGAAAAAATTCTAATAAGTGAAGTAGACTGTCATATTATAAATTATATTTTCTGATATTAAGATACACAACATTTTTATAACATTAGTATGTAAAGTTGTATAATGTACTAGCCGACCCGGCAAACGTTGCTTTGCCATCAAATTTTATTTTTATTGGAAATGTTTCATGCCAATTGGTCTATTATAATAAGAAAGGCCATGGATATTTAATTTATGGTTTGTAAGGGAGGTACCACGCCCCATTGTCCAATCCCGCCCATATTTGCAGTAGCACTTGAGATATGTACACCAAACCTACGCACCAAATTTTGTTCAAATACCGTAAGCAGGAGCAGAAAATAATTGATTTTTAATTTTTTGTTTGTATGGGAGGTACCACGCCCCTTTGTCCAATTGGACCGAATTGTAAATCTAAACCATCCCGGGCACCACCCAGACGCATATATAAAAATTTATGCAAAGCGGTCCAGCCGTTTAGGAGGAGTTCACTGACAACACCCGTACAGTAGAATTATATATATAAAGATTTGTTATTGAATTGTGGAGAAGATATGTTGTAATATTGTAATTTTATCAAATCGGCCTTAAGGCTTAAAATTACAATTCTAAATAAATAAATTAATAAATGTTTTCTTGCAAGTGCGGATAAACATCTCTTTGAATGGTCGATATGTAGCAGCCCTTTATAATATAATAATAAATGTTTGATATCCGCATACTATCTATCCGCTATCCTATCACTTATTACAGTTGATGTATTTTGCTCTAAATCCCAGAGAAGACCAGCAAACATTTTATGCTGGTCTAGATCCTAACACAATAAACGCCTGCATTATTCATTTCTATGAAAAGTTTTTGAAACACCAAATACTCGTACAATATCAAAGAAGTAGCTAATTGGATTACTACACTAATGATAATTTCTCCTCTTTGTTCTTACTTCGTTTTTAAAATATCTGATTATGCGATATCTCTTTAATGTTTTACTTCATCTCTTTCTCCAATTGCAGCCACTGAAATCCGCTGCCAGGAAAAATCTCGTGGTGGTTTGAGTTATGAGGTGATTCTGGCTGAGCCAGCACCCAATGTAACCATTCCCAAGAAGCCAGTAACCCCAGGCAAAAATGTTTCAGTCGAAGAAATTGAGCAGAAATTGAAGGCAGCCGAAGAAAGACGTATCGTAAGTTCAAATATAAAAAATTTCCAAAGTAATAATTCAATAACAATTATAACATTAATTCCCCCCGTATAGTCTTTGGAACAGAAGAAAATGGCCGATATCTCTTCGAAGTTAACGAAAATTGAAGAGGCCGCACGTAAAAAGGATGAAATCACTAATGAATTCATTAATCAAACCAAGGAACAGTTGGAATCGAAAATGGAACAACACGTTGAGAAGCGCGAAGCTATTATCAGTGATTTGAAAGAAAAATTGAAGGTGAATAAATACACTTATTTCTAAATCATTTTTTATTTAAAGTTTAATGGCTTATTTCTATATTTTGTGTAGATTCATTCTCAAGAAATTGAAAAAACTCGCGAACAATTGGAACAACAAAAGTACATTGAAAAAGTTGCTATTGAAGAAAAACTTAAGACCGCTCAGTCTTTACGCGATGAGAACATCAAGAAAATGTTGGAACGTCTAAAGGAACATGTAAGTTTTTTCAATACTAATAACAAATCCTCAATTTTTTTTGGGCACTTCAAAGCACTAACAACTCCAGTCATTTCTTTAAACTGCATACAAACATTCCATTACTACATCTGTCATTCTACATTACGAAATTTACTTTTTTATTTAAGCTCAAACATACTATATCATTTCCATTGTTTTAATTTAGAAGCACCTAATTTTGCACATACTCATAATTTTTTTTATTTTTTGATTTAAAATTTTGATTAACCAAAATATTTGGCACGTTTATTCCTTTGATACATAATTTCATTTTTGTATTCCTTCCTATACGTGTATAAAATTCCATTTTTTCATTTGTTTAAAAATTTTTTCTTCCATTATCAATGGGTTTTTTTTAGAACACTGTCAAAATTGCCGAAATCAAAAATCAAATCGATCAATTGGAATCACAAAAAATCGAGGAGAAGGCCCGCATTATTGAAAATAAATTATATACCGCTGAACAGAATCGTGAAAAGGAGATTCAAAAGAAAATCGAAAAAGTTCATAAGCTCGTAGGTTTCATTTTCTAATTTATTTCTAAATACATACATATTTACACACAATGCAATCAATAGTCATGTTAAGAAAGGGATGCCAAATGTGAATTTTAGATGTGGGGTTTTAACAGCGTATAGAAAGAACACATACGAAATACGGCATTTATATAGCCGCGTACTTTTTTCTCACAAAATAAATAAATGCGTCGGCTTATAGCTATATCAGAAAGCGCCTTGACGATGCATATTTTGCCCCCGCTTAGATATCTTTTTCACTAAACACCATTGGTGGAAATGTTAGCATGAAGTCTAATCTTCGACATTGAACAAATGTTTACGATTAAGCGAAAATCGAAAGTAAAAATATTCTCCCGATTGTAACTCTATGCATATCGAATAAATGTACAATATGAAAGCAAAGTTAACAATACTATCCAAAGATTGCATTAATTAAATAAATCATCGCCGTCACTGAAACGACCTATATTTTGAATAAAAGCTACTTGGGGAAGTTCCAAACTTTTGATTTCCAAAGCTTTTCCAAATTTCTCAGTGTTTATCACGAATGGCATCCCTTAAATGCAGCATACATTACACACATTTTTTCATTTACAATTATTTTAGGTTCATATGTTACTGAAATTTTCAATCATGGCTTTTTGTTATTTTAATTTCCAATTAATTCATAACATAAAGTCATTCGCGCTGATTGTACAATAACATGTGTATATGTGTGTGTGAATTTAAGAAATCTGTTGATAACATCAAGCAAATGATATTTCACAGCTACATTTCATAATTTGTATTACGCATCTGCCTAAATTGTACAGAAAACATAATTTATATTTATATTGTGCCACGACCGTTCCCTCTAACATTAACAGTCATCCGAATGGTTAGTGAAGGATTTATAATTTAAAGGCCGGTGTTGATTTCAAACAGAATTTCAGCGCAAAATACAAACAAATTCTGCAAGCGGAATTCTCTAGTATAAACGGAGAGAACTTCTCGTGTGCATTTGCTGTTAATCAATGACAAGAATCTAACATTTAGCTATAAGTTCAAACGTTAAAAGAAAAGTTTTAAGCAGGTATTTAATACCCAGAAGATTGGTTAGTTATCGTCAATGCCAGCGATGAAACAAAGTAGGATGGATTCTGGAAATGATACGATTGTACATGTCCTGCTACGGATTATTTATTCATCTCTTTCAAATAATATTAGGATTGCGCTATATTTCACCTCTTTGCCAGTCGCCACTATATTACCGGTTACCGAAATTGATTTAAACATGATACCGAAATCTGTTTCTTCATCGCATACCAAATTGGAGATATCTGAAATTAATATCCGGATGCTAAAATATATATTTTCCTTGATAGAATCAGAGGTTCTAACTGGAACCAAATCAGGGCAATTAAATTTCTAATCAGTTTTGCTTCAGATCACTAAAAGGGGCAAAATTCTGAAGATACATATATTTGTTACGACGCAAATAAGTCTTATTCCAATAACACGAATTTAATTTAAGTTTATTTAAAAATTGGGAGCCTTACTGCTAATGGCGCAACGTATTTCAAGCTTATAAAAATAAACATTCAAAATACAGCTATCAAAGTCTAGAAAAAACATTGTTGCCATTGTATATTTCTTAAACATTTCATATATTGATTAACACAAAAATAGTAATTTGGAATTACAAAGACGAACACAAATGGTCGACGAACGAATTGAGCGATACGTTTTATAGAAATAGGCTGAAAAAGCTGTAAAAAAAACTCCTGAAATATCGCATGTAAGCGATACAAAAACTAATATGTTTGTTCAAAATATATGTCGCAACTATGAGTATGAAGTTATTTTTAGTTTATTTCTCGAAAAAGGTTTTAAGCTTTAACTTTGGGTCCCATCAAACTTTTATTTTATTTCAAAACATCGTTGAAATGTGAAAAATTGCTCAGATTTGTTTCGATTTAGGAGGATCTATAATTCGGTGTTCGGGAAGTATGTTCCGAGTTATAGAATTCCAAAGATGGATTTGTAGATTTTGTAAATATTAATGTCGGATATCTCGAAATTACTATGTTATGCCAGAAAACGCCGATATCCGAAATCATAATGAAATCATACATAATTTATCCATAAGGTTAAATTAGGTTGTGCCGCCCACCAATATTAATGAAGCGACCCGCAAGGAGGTGAGATATAACGCAATCCTAATATTATTTGATGTTGGTAATGTTTGGAACCACAACTTTGTTTCATCGCCGCCATCGTTAGTCACTCGCTAACAAACCCATTTGTTTAATATTGTGTTCAGTGATTAACAGTAGATGTGTATAAACAATTAAAGAAGAGAAACCCTCCCCCTTTCCTATCTGTGTAAATTTTTCTGTTTATGAATTATCAATAATTTCTAGATGTTACTGATATTGTCTGTAATTGAGTTAAACTAATGTTATATATTTTACATTTGCTAAAACTAGCTTTTAACTCAATCACAGTTAACATTCCGCCCAGAAAGATTTACCATATTTCAAAACACAAAGTGATTGTGACTGAATTAAGGCCAGTCCTACATTAATTTTCACAAATATTTGTATAAAGCCAAGGAGTTATTAAGTTATAATAGCAACATTCATGTAAATTCGTAAAAAACGGGATAATTCTGATGTTTATCAACAGATTTGTTTTATAATTTGTATTATTATTTAAAATTCACAATTTTTCCTATACTTTTATTAAACATATTGTTTTTTGCTTTCCTTTATTTTCTTAACCTCACGAACGAAAACAGGAACGCCGTGCCGAACTTGTGCGTCAAAACAAGGCGGCAGCCCAGCAGCCATTGTGCGAGGATAATATCTCAACACCCATTGCCTCATCCGGCTAGAATATCAATGACTAAACCACAACATGAAAAATTTCTACTCAACACAGTAACCAAGAACAACAAAAAGAGAAATTTATAAAATAAACTAACAAACACAGCACTACAAAAGAAAACAAAAACAAAACTGCTTCAAATAAACAAAGTAAAAAACAAAACAAAAATACAACAAAATTAGAGATTTTGGGGAAAACTAAACAGTTTTCCAGAGAAACATCATAACTGCTAATGAAAAAACCAAGAACAGCAATTCCGTTTACTTAAAGGAACCCCAAAAAAACCCCTATATACTCAAACGAAATTTTTGAAGAAAATCAAGAAAACGCATATAATCCCCCTCTCTCTCTTTACTATTAATTACACAAATAAAACAAAAACAACAACAAATACTAATTATATTTTTCATTAACAATTATTATTAAACAAAGAAAAAAAAAAAAAAAAAAAAAATAAAAAAAAAAACTCATTAACTAAGTAAAAACAAGCAGATATTATAAATAACAACTGAATGAAGGGAAAAGATTGAAAAGGACCCTATTTTTAAAGAGGAATTAGCATGGTTTCAGTTTAATTGTTATTAAACAAAAACTGTGATAATCTCCAGTTGCGTAACAGGTCCTTAGAGAAGCAGCAGCTGTTGGTATTTGAGAGAAAATGCAAATATTTTCTTGAGCGCAATAACTGAATCGTTAAGAACATAAACAAAAAAAAAAACAAAATTAATGATAACAACATATTTCTTTCTTTTGCACACATTTTAAGTTTTTACAACTTTTGGAGAGAAAAAAAAGAAAAACAAAAACTTGTTTGGTATTTTATTGAGATCAAAAATTAATTATTAGTATAAAGCAAACGGCGAAACACCGTTGTACGAACACAAATATTGGAAAATGGCGTCGCTTTGTGGTGGCTAAAAGTATTGTTCAACAACTTCCACATACAGGGTGACTGCCAAATGAATGCTTTATTTAAAACAAAACAAGGACGCCTAAAACGAAGTCGTTATGCTACCAACAGAATTTACTTTCTTCAGTTCGTTTTGATTTATTCCCATATTTTATTAATATAATTATACAAAAAAATGTGAATTTCTTAAGTATTAGCCTGGCTGCTTTACAGAGAACGAGATATTATTTCCTTAAATTGAATGATTTTATGATATTTTTTTCTTAATATTATTTTTTGTGTAACATTTATTATTCAACTTAATGTGTAAGTTTCATTGATTTTATTGATTTTTATTCCATTTAATTTTTAATATGTACTGTCGTGTCGTGTAAGTTCATTTTTTTAATAAAACTATAAAATGCTTCAAAAAAATCAATAAAACATTATTTAAACAAAACAAAAATACAACTGTGGGTTTTATTTCGTATTTTATAATAAGGAAATCGCGTTTTAGATTTCTCTAACAGTTTTTTATATTAAACAAGAAACAACATTACCATTGGTTTGCCACAAAATAAAATCTTAGAATATTCTCTGAATTGGATTTTAATACAAGCAAAACGTAGGTTTTCAAATAATAGCCGGGTTTATGAACAGATCTTAGAATCTAAATTTCGTGAGCAGTATGAATTCCTTATTGCCATTCAAATCCTTTGATTACAATTTCATGCGGTATAACAACCGATATTTACGGGAAAACGGAATAGAGCGGTAACTGAAAAGAAGACGCGAAACCTGCGAATTCTATTGCAATGTTAGCTGGATTTCATAAACAAGATTTAAAAAAATAGCTGTTTGATATAGTAAAACAAGTATTGAATGTAAATCATTTCCGCGAACATGATGTCAAGTAAAGATCTAATTGTGTAAAGCGCTATCTTCCAAACGACATAATTTTGCTAGCTTTTAAGTAATGTTTTCGTGAAACCGCTACTTCGTCAAAATGGTAATGAATTCATTATCGTTATCGTTTTATGCCGTGTTAACAGTATCATTGAAATTCTTTATTTTGAGATTTAAATTGTCAAAAACGCAGAAACTGTTCATACCAGACAACTAAGAACGAAACGTCGACCAGGAGATGTCTTGAACAAGACAGCTGATATTTATATAAAAAAGGATGTAAAAAGAAATCGCAAACAAGAAATTTTGGTTGAAATGTCAGTTCAGCTTTACGAGGATAATTTGATGTCGTGATTTTATGACAAAATAATAGAAAAACAAAATCATTTTTGCAAAAAAGCATAGTTTCACTGAAAACTCAAATTTTACCTAAAGTACTGCAAAGGACTGATAATAATTCGGCCGTCTTATTGAAACCATATCAAACAAAAACGGCAGCCCTGGTAACAACTTACAGCATAATTTTTACATCAAATATGTAATTTTATGTATGCTGTTTTATGGAAATTTAAAATCGGAAATTACGGAATTTCACAAATTTAAGCGTTAGTATCGTTTGATACCAACTTGAATCTTTAAATTCGATTAAAAAATTGATTTCAGTCCAATGTTCTTCCCATGTTTCAGCATTCCACAAGATTCACGGTTGTGTTGAAATAATTTGTTTTGAAATACTAATCGATAAAACGTTTTCTATTCATACAAAAATGCAGGTGGCGCAACTAGAGAAATCTCAAAATATGGATTTCAAATGCGATGTAAGCAACAAGCGAATGTTTCAACAGTTCTTTTGTTCGTAGTTCATAGAGAAAGTGATCATCGGTTTAATAATAGTATATTCTATGACGGTTCTCACCACTTTCTCTGATGAAAGGCTTCAAACCCAAATTTACATACATTTTTTATTTCCACAGGGATATCTGGGATTTATGTTCACCAACGGTAGGACAAATTTTATGATTCGTTTTGAACATCATCTGTCTCGCCAATTTGTGAAATTTTGTGAATAGCTGTTAATGAACTCGAACCATCCTAATTTCTGATGCACTTTTATTTTATGATTTTATGCTACATTTTTTGGCAAATGGTTCATGGACGTACTCTCGTGCAGGATTTCGGATTTCGTTTGCAATGTGATGTGATGTCGTGCCTCGAAATATCTTTACATACGTTTAAACTATTTACTTATAAGAACCACAAATTTAAGCGAAAAAAATATTTTTTCGCGATGGGTTTCAAAACTACCTCTAAATTGTGTTCTACGCAAACAGTGTTTGAAATTAATTTGGTCAGTTTGGTCGGTAACCACCCTCGATTCTTTCGGCCCTAACTGTGAAAAAGGGTTATTCTAAATAAGTAATATTCACAGAAATAATACAAAGTAATGTGGCCGACCGTGACGCAATATTAATTACAGAAGAATATCGTGAACGTGATCGTGTTTTCAAGTCTCGGTACAATCATTTTTCTTTCTTTGCGCTCTGGTCATTTCCATATGCCAAAGAAAACTTAGAGTAGTCGAGTTTAGTAAGATCTCAAACTGATATTCGAAATCATCATAAGGGAGTCAAAAAACAGAATGCGTGCAATCTCGGTGAATATATGAAGTATTTCCATATCCCATTCGTAGGATGTTGGAGAATTTTGGATTTTTAACAAATGAACGTTTTTAAGAAATGAACGCAATGAATAGGATAAAATAACTGGTTGAATAGAAGCGAAGTATTAGCCAACTCGAGGTTCCGATTAGTTCTTAAAGTTGATTGAAACACAAATCAAATTGCTAGAAATATGGGTTCTGCAAATATAATCATAGGAATTTTTATAACTCAGCAAACCAGTCAGCCTAATAACAAATTGTGGGGAGAGTTTTCACTTATAAATTTATATTATGGTTTAAAGAATCTGAGAGAGTTTCCTTTATTTTCTTTGTGTACAAGCATTGTAGAGCAGTGTTATCAATGAGTTACTTTTTATACAAAAACAATGTCTCTTTCTTTTACTTTATACTTTATTAAGAGAAAACGATACACTAAAAATTTAGACTAGAAAACCAAATGATTGTAACGATTAAAGCATAACAAAAAATATATAAATAAAGTAAATATTTTGTCTATTTAATCTTATATTAACGAAAACAAAAACAAAACAAAAAACAAGTTGAAAACATATTACTTTGATATTGAGAATTAAAACGAAGAAAATTTAATAAATATGCAAAATATGATAATAATTTAAAAATATACACATTACTCATTTTTTCATGAAAAAAAAAACTTCATTTAAAAAAAATTCCCAAAAATAAAAAAATATAAATTAGTATAATTTGCTTTAAACAAAAAACTCATACATTTACAAAGATAGCTTAATTACCTAATAAATACTATATATTATTTGAAAGAAAAACAAAAAAACATATAACATAATTTACAACTGAAAACTCACCATTTTTGCAAAATCAAAACTCAAACTGAGTTTATTATTTTTAAATCCACTAAAGCAAAACAAAAGAAAGAACAACCTAAGAAAAAGACGAAAAAGAAAAAAAAAACAATTAAATTGTTAAAATATATAATCTTGAAAATAAAAACTTAAAAATCCAAACCGTATCTGCATATAATCAACTCCCTCAACTTTAGAGAAACGCTTTTGCATTAAACCAAATATACAACCAACCAACCACAACAAAATGTGAAACGTCATATATACCTTCTTGATTATAACACAAAAAACCTATAAGCCTTATTCTTACAAAAAAAAAACAAACATTTACAACCTTCTCCTCCCACACGCCTCCTAATGCTAAGCGATATTTAGAAAATCTATAACATTAACTTTCTTACTTATATCCTAATTACCTCCTCCTTTCAACTCTCTGTCTGTGTTTAAATGAAGACCATGCCCCCTAACCCGTATACTAGTATTACAAAATACAAGAAAGGCATTTTAAAAAACCGCTGCCAGTTTTCGTTTTTTTTTTATAATTGCTCTATCAAAGACACCCTACAATATTTGATCTTATTTTATGAAAAAGGGTAATTAATATAACATTTTAGTTTAAGCGTAATCGAAAATACTACAAAAAACCGAACGAGTAGCAGAAAACTCAATAAAAAGAACTCGTATATATAAATGTGTAAAACTCATTTCATAATAAAGACATGAATATCAAAAAACCAACAACAATGTGAAAAAGAAAACATCAATAAAGTATGAAAAATAATTTTGAAAACTTGTATTATTCCAATGCGAAACTCTTCTTGAAACGCTTTCGTTTATGAAAATTTTTAAGCAGGTAAGCTTGGCAGAAATTGACAAAAATATGTAGAGATCGACAATTCAAACCAAAATCATTAACGTTCTGAAAAGCCTCTTTATTCCGGAGGAACAAATTCAAATCGTTTTAGATCTGGTCTCAAATCGTGAGAATAACATATTCTTTGAAGAGTGTTCTACCGTAGGGGTATATAAATTTAAAAAAATACACTGAAACAACTATACATTCTGCCAAAAAGGCCCATTTAAACATATTGTCAAAGACTAATTTTGCACACTGTTCTCTGCTGACGTGGAGTTTCAATGCAATCTGGCATTTAGTCTGTTTACAATCCTCAATTTTGTCAGTTCATCTCACGTATGTTTTGCGATTTTTACAGTGGATAAATATATCGAACAAAGAATTTGTCTTAAATTTTATTTTACAAGTGGAATTTCGTGTGCCGAATCGCTGAAAATGTTACAAAATGGTCAATCGACTTTATCAAAATCACATGCACAAAACGATAGAGATTTGGTGAAAGATTTGCTTACGTAACTCTGGTCGGCCGTTAACGTCTTACACTGAAGTTAACAACGATAAAGTGATGACTGAACATCTTCAATTAAGTTTGAAAAATAGCCGCCGACCATTGCGCTGTTTGGAACGAAACGTTTTCTTCAAAAATTTAATTGCAAAAAGGTGCTGAAGGCACTATAGAATGAATCAATTCCGACCCCACATTTATCGGGCTTACAACATTTATCCATAAGCTTTAAAATGGCGACTTCCAAAAGAGAGTCAAGGCAATATTGGCCGCTTTCTCCGATTATCATGGAATTGTGTATTCAGAGCTCTACCCAGAAGATCAAACGGTAAAGAAAGAATATTATGTGACCATTATGTAAGAGAGCAAAATTGCCGAAAAAGGGCAGATTTTTGAAAACAAAACTCATGGACTCAACTCACAACTCAACAAATATAATCGAACAACCATTGCATTCACCTGACTCACATCGCTCCAAACTAACTTTTTCTCTTTCCGAAATTCAAATTACAGCTTTGATGCACCTGTTTTCAGTCGATGAAAATCGCAAAAGAGAATTCGTGGCGATAGCTGAAGTCTTCCAGAAAATGCATTTGAAAAGTATTTTGATGATTGGATTATTCCTTGGCTTAAGTGTATTATTTCGGAAAAAGGTGGCATACAACAACAAATTCTCTTGCATCCCATGAACGAGATATGGGAGAGCTCCTCATTTTCAGTGAACTTACACGCATTCTATTATTAGACCCGCTCAACAGGACCTACAGTTTAACGATTTCAAATATCACAGTTTAAGAAGCATTTACCAGACTTGCCAATTACGCGACTACTCGAAGTGATCGTCAAACAAATCGAGGTGACCGCCGAATGAATAATGATAGATGGCTAAATGCGCGATTGAACCCAGAATCTCGCGTGTACTAACCACAAATAGTTTGTTTTATTAATTAATTGCCGGTACCTTTTTTGGCAGGAAGTATGTGCTTATATAGGGAAAAAGACTCCAATCTCAGATATGCCTTTATTTTTGTTTTACCTTTCCACGTAGACGGAAAATGCTAAGAAATAGCTATATAAAGTGGCTACTTGGCGAGCTCCAAAAATTGATAATAATAAAAAAAATGATAATTGATTGTTTCTGGAAGCCATACTTTAAAAACGATGATAATTGGGAGCGCTCAATTTATACTTTCATATATATCCGATTTATGGACATACATCAATTTTATCGATTTATTTATTATTGATGATTTTTGAATACTTTTCGTTTTCGTGAAATAAAACCATTTTGTCAAAACTTCTTAGCAACCTCAGAATTTGGTAATTTTTGGTATTAGGCGATCCCCTTTCGAGAAATTTTTCCTTAGCTTAGAAAAAAACTATCATTAGCTACCCAATATCTCCATTATGATAATATGTAGAAGCTGATTCCTCATTCCCCTGGTATTATTGATAACAATAAAAACCCGTTATCTATTTTTATAGGTAATATGCGAATCACTTCGTGATAAGAATAAATGGACAGTTGCAAGATTGAATGAGCGACAAATGTTCGGCAAGTGACCGTGGATTTGGACCCACTATCTCCTATACGATGTAAAAACGTTCCCTTCTCATGCGTAATGCACACGTCTTTTCGTTGAAATATACATTGACACAAATTTTTAATATTTTTCAATGACGACGCCCGCAATTCGAGCGGTATCATAAGAAGTATGTGAACTGATGTAGCTCCGTCCTGTATATACCAAAATTAATGTGCCATCCCTTTAAGTGGCTGTTAAACTATTGGATATAATCAAATATAATTGTGAATGTCCTGTTCAACATGATAAACAATGTGTACCGAACATGCTGACAGTTCTGTGCTGTCCGTAGCGTCTTCATACATCTAATGAATAGTTAGATTTGATCTAATTTTTTAACAATTGCATAAAAACGTACTCAAACACAAATCGTTTCTAGACATTTCTTAAAATTTATTCAAATTGGGGTCCTCTCTTTGTTGTCAAGTAAAGTTGAAATCTTGTTTAAGAAATTTGATGAATTTACTAATGATAATTTACCATGATATTTTCCTGCCAAACCGGGAGTGTTTTCAAAGGTTTATTTTTATTGATAATGCCTCAAATTTATTAAACAGATATCTTAAATCATTTGATTTTTGATACAAAAAAACCTATAAATAGTGTAAGCATACCCTTTTTAAGATATCATAGTATTGGAGACATAGTGTCAGAACATAAACCCACAACAATGAAAGAAGGCTTTTGCATTAAAAATATCCTCCAAAGTTATATATAGTTATATATTTTTAATGGTTTTAATTGTACCGGCAAACAAGCTAAAGTGTTAATATCGAATTTCAGAATGTAGGAATGCCCAAGGTAAAACTTAATTAAGTTTCGTAATACCATGTTCAATATCTAACGAATTTCATATGATAGTATTGGTACATTAATCATTTGTTGGAAACTGAAGACCGTATTCATAAATATTTATTGAAGGTTTCGTAATCAAACTTTCACAGTAAAATCGTTCTTGAAACCTGCAATAAAAAATTAAACACGTTTGCAAGCAAAATGTAAAAGAATATTGTGATCGTTTTTTCGAGATACATAATTTTAAGGAATTCGACAATTGACGATTCCCAATTTTGAAATAGCGATCTTTCCGGCTATTTTAGCAAAATTAAACGACTTTTTACCATAGGGAGTTGGCATCTATGGCAGTATTTATTGTATTTTTTTTTAAATCGTGTAATTACTTTTAGTTATATAGCACTGCTATCAAGTATTCGGTATCAAAATACTTAACACATTTTACAGCCCTACACTGGGGCTTAAATCAGAGGCGGCTTCGCTACACAATAACCGACGGCGGCAAAGAACTACTACTAATTAGCTTCTGGCTCTGGTGATGACTCCTAATGATGAAATTGCCCGCTACTGACTTGAGCCGTGTAATCTTCGGTTCTGTTGTGAAATTATGCGATAATAGATACACAAATCCCATTTAGCAATTATTAGTAACGACGCGAGCAAAATGGTGGTTAGGTCTTACCAGGAGGAACTCGAGTACCTTGAGAAAATCAATGACTGCTGCTGGCGTATCAAGAAGGGCTTCCAGCCCAACATGAACGTGGAGGGGCGCTTTTATGTTAACCACAACTTGGAAAAATTAATGTTCGACGAATTGGAGAACTCTTGCGGGGAGGGAGCAGTGGGTGGTTTTCTGCCTGGTGTCAAACAAATAGCCAATGTGGCGGCGCTACTCGGCATAGTTGGTAGATCCATTGGCTTGCCGGACATTCATTCGGGCTATGGTTTCGCTATTGGTAATTTGGCAGCATTTGATATGGATGATCCCAATTCCATTGTGAGCCCTGGCGGTGTGGGCTTCGATATCAATTGTGGTGTTCGTCTACTGCGCACTAATCTGTATGAGAAAGATGTCCAACCAGTAAAAGAACAATTAGCTCAGTCCTTGTTCGATCATATTCCTGTGGGTGTGGGTTCTACAGGTATTTTACCCATGAACGCTTCTGATTTAGAAGAAGCTCTGGAATTCGGTATGGACTGGAGTCTGAAGCAAGGCTATGCGTGGACTGAGGACAAAGACCACTGCGAAGAGAATGGTCGTATGGTAAATGCTGACCCTTCCAAGGTCAGTGTGAGGGCTAAGAAAAGAGGTATGCCCCAACTGGGAACGCTTGGCGCTGGTAACCACTATGCTGAAATCCAAGTTGTCGATGAAATCTTTGACAAATTGAGCGCCACCAAAATGGGTATTGAAGACAAGGGTCAAGTGTGTATTATGATTCACTCTGGCTCCCGAGGTTTCGGCCATCAAGTAGCCACCGATTCATTGGTCGAAATGGAAAAGGCTATGAAGCGGGACGGAATTGAGACGAATGATCGCCAACTGGCCTGTGCTCGTATAAATTCCCAGGAGGGTCAAGACTATCTAAAAGCCATGGCGGCGGCCGCTAACTTTGCTTGGGTTAATCGCAGCTCTATGACCTACCTAACTAGACAGACTTTTGCTAAAATGTTCAATACTACCCCTGACGATCTCGACATGCATGTGGTGTATGATGTCTCACACAATATTGCAAAAATTGAAAATCACATTGTTGACGGCAAAGAAAAAAAGTTGTTGGTTCATCGTAAAGGTGCTACGCGTGCGTTCCCACCCAATCATCCCCTTATACCCGTGGATTATCAATCAACTGGACAGCCTGTGTTGGTTGGTGGTACTATGGGCACCTGTTCATATGTATTAACTGGTACTGAAAAGGGCATGCAAGAAACCTTTGGTTCAACCTGTCATGGGGCCGGTCGTGCTTTATCTCGAGCCAAAGCAAGACGTAGTATTGATTACAAAGAAGTTTTGGCAAAGATGAATGATATGGGCATTGCCATACGCGTCGCTTCTCCCAAATTGGTAATGGAGGAGGCGCCAGAGTCTTACAAGGATGTAACGGATGTTGTTGATACATGCCACACGGCTGGTATCAGTAAAAAATGTGTAAAGCTCAGACCTATAGCTGTAATCAAGGGATAGTGCTGCAGACTGGATTTAAACAAAATTAAATATAGCAAATTTTTAGAGAGTTATATTCGCATCATCAGCAGCCGCTACAGTACTCATGTTTACACGTACAATTGTTATTTCATTTTAGAATTAAAATTATCTTTTGTATATTTATACCAAATAAATCTAAGTAGAGGGATGTTAAAGATTTTCCTCCTTGAGAAATGTATTTTTGTTCTTTTCAAATAGCAAATTCAAGTATTAGTGGTTTTATCAGCTGAAATGTCGAAAAACATATAAGGGTGTCATAAATTTGCAGATAAATAGAAGCCTACGATTTTGCGCCGTTATGGTCTTCACATATGTATGTGTTGCAATTTGGGAGATAAAGGTCATTTATGGCATCTGAAACAATTGGTACGAAAATTTTAACGTACCGTATTAATTTTCGACTTTCCGATTATGTTTTTTTTCAAATTTCATTGTCTGAAGGAAACCTGAAAGCAAAAAGGGATAGAATTTTGTAGATAGCCAAATTTAAAATATCAAAAATTGGAACAATTTTGATAAGAATTAAACTGCATTAAGAATGATGTTTGCCTTTTCCAACTCTTAATTTCTCATTATTCGCAGAAAGGCAGAAAGGAAAATTGAAGCAATATATTATAGTAGATGAAATATATGAAGAAGAGCCATCCCAAGTCACACTTCTTTAAGGGGCTAATCTAAATGTGTGGTTGGTTATTAAAAATTGCAAAAAAGTACGGATTTTCAAGGAAAAAAGCACCGAACCCATTTTTTTAAAAAACTCTTTGAGTAATCTCTTAAAAAGTAGAGATGGATCAGAAAAATTGGAGCAATATATTGAGGTAGTTGATATATACGGGGAAGAGCCATCCCAATTCATATTCTTTTAAGATACCAATATAGTTGTGAAGGAGACTATTACAAACTACTAAAGAAATCATACATTTGTGAGAGAATGATTTTTTTCACTTATCCCACTTATCTTGCGACTAATCAGTTCATCGTTCACGGCAGTGTGGACTTGTTTATATACAATTTAATAACGGTTACTATCAACTATTAATTTAAAGGCAATGAATTGTTTTTGTACCAGCGAGTTCATCGGTGAAAAATACTTGGGAACAAATTGGACAACACGAAAGATTTTTTGGTTGGCTTGCAAATATAAAGCCGAGCCATGAACCTTTTTTTGGCTCCCAGCTTGACTATAGCCTCCATATGCTTAAAAGCATAGAAAAAAATATATATTCATACACAATTTTTAATCTTTCATGTAACATACCTTTCCATGTAATTCGTCACCACTTCAGGTGGTGGCTCGTCTAGAGATCTTAGCGGTTTCCACGTTAGTTAATCGATGAAACAACTTTTGCTTAAATTTGTCTTAGCATGCACAATATTGTCAGTTTTATGGATTTCTTAACTTAACGATATTTGATGTCGCCACAAAGAAAAACAAACAATTGGAAAATTAAACTAATTTATCAGAATTAGTTCGCCGTTCTTTCCCGTATATTTCAAGTTCAAAGCGAACTTGAGTTACGCCGTTATATACATCCATTGTTGCCATATTTATATTTATTGGTGACATTCTGCGGGAATGATTACCAAGCGTTTTTGTAGCAGTCAATGATTACAGATAACTGACATTAAACTGTCATCGCCAACTAGTTGTCAGATGAAACAGCAGTTTTATCAGATATATCTGACAAATTGAGTACAATTTGATGTCTTATTCAACCTCTTCAATTCGTGCGCATTTGAACATAAGTTGTACAATTCAGCATATTTTTTGACATTTGAAATTGCCAATATTTTACCAATTTATTTTATTTATTTATTTATTTATTCAGGTTTGTAATTTTAAGCCCGAAGGCCGATTTGAAAATTACAATTCATTACAATTACATTTCATCCAAATCGGGATGATAAATGTTTTTTTTTTTTGAAACAAACAAGAATTTCGTGACAGTTTCCCAACAAAAATTGTCATAAGGAGAGGCGTACCACCCCAATGAAATGTCATCGAAAAATACAGCTGTGGAAAATTTTGATGGAATCATAAACAAGTATTCTTTATAACAAACATACATTTTATTGGCAATAGGAAAATTTCTTCAGATTGACAACAAACTGAGGTATGTCCCAATTTCATCTGAAATTGGTTTGATATTGAAGATTTGTGCTCATGACGACAAAAATACACGAGACTTCTGTATGCAAGCAACCACAACAAAAAATATGCCCACTTCATATTAGCCTGGCAGAGTTTGAAAAAATGGGAAATCTTTAGTATGAAATTCTAATCAAATTATCCACAAATAAGTATGAATCTGTTAGGTTAATTTGTTAATGCATTACCCTTTTATCTTTCATTTAAATTACAAAAACATCAAAAGTTGTCAGTTTGAACAACTTCAGTTTGATTCAAAATCATCTTGAAATTGACAATTTTGTAGCTGGCCTGAATGACATATTACTTTTTCTTCGCCATCTATACTAATTGAAATGTCTTCCCAAGTTTTACGAAACAGTGTCACCCTGTACGCCGGTATAGGTATTCCGATTAGCAAAATTATACTGATTGATGTAGAAGTCGGCAATTTCGCGTGTGGAATTTTAGGGAATTTCGTAAAGTTAGTGAAACGTTTATAGAAATTTCAATTAGCGGATAACGCGGGCAAAATGGTGGTTAGACCCTACGTGGAGGAACTCAAGTACCTTGAGAAAATCAGTGACTGCTGCTGGCGCATAAAGAAGGGCTTTCAGCCCAATATGAATGTGGAAGGCTGTTTTTACGTCAATCAGAAGCTGGAAAGACTAATGTTGGAGGAATTGAAAAATTCTTGTCGTCCAGGCGCAGTGGGAGGCTTTTTGCCTGGTGTCAAGCAAATCGCCAATGTGGCAGCCTTACCCGGTATAGTTGGTAGGTCAATTGGTTTACCAGACATTCATTCAGGCTATGGCTTTGCTATTGGCAATATGGCCGCATTTGATATGGATGATCCCAATTCCATTGTGAGTCCTGGCGGTGTGGGCTTCGATATCAATTGTGGTGTACGTCTGCTGCGGACGAATCTGTACGAGAAAGATGTCCAGCCAGTAAAAGAACAATTAGCTCAATCCCTATTCGATCATATTCCTGTGGGAGTGGGTTCAAAAGGTATTATACCCATGAATGCCCACGATTTGGAGGAAGCTTTGGAAATGGGTATGGACTGGAGTTTGAGAGAAGGCTATGTGTGGGCTGAAGACAAGGAACATTGCGAAGAGTATGGTCGTATGTTAAATGCTGATCCATCCAAAGTCAGTTTAAGGGCTAAAAAGAGAGGTTTGCCTCAACTGGGAACACTGGGCGCTGGCAATCACTATGCTGAAATCCAAATTGTCGATGAAATCTACGACAAGTGGAGCGCTTCCAAAATGGGCATTGAAGAGAAGGGTCAAGTATGTGTTATGGTTCACTCGGGCTCTCGAGGTTTTGGCCATCAAGTAGCCACTGACGCTTTGGTTCAAATGGAAAAAGCTATGAAGAGAGACAACATCGACACGAATGATCGCCAACTGGCCTGTGCTCGTATCAATTCTCAGGAGGGTCAAGACTATCTCAAATCTATGGCTGCGGCTGCCAACTTTGCTTGGGTTAATCGCAGTTCTATGACCTTCCTAACAAGGCAAGCGTTTGCCAAGATGTTCAATACAACACCCGATGATCTTGATATGCATGTGATCTACGATGTCTCGCACAATATTGCCAAAATTGAAAATCACATTGTTAATGGTAGAGAAAAGAAGCTGCTAGTGCATCGAAAAGGTTCTACACGTGCCTTTCCGCCTCATCATCCTCTTATACCCGTAGACTATCAGTTGACTGGACAGCCTGTGTTGGTAGGTGGTACAATGGGCACTTGCTCATACGTGTTAACTGGAACTGAGAAAGGTATGCAAGAGACCTTTGGTTCCACTTGTCACGGAGCTGGTCGTGCTTTGTCTCGTGCCAAGTCAAGACGTAATCTCGACTACAAAGATGTTTTGGCGAAGATGGACGATATGGGTATTGCCATACGTGTTGCATCCCCTAAATTGGTGATGGAGGAGGCTCCTGAGTCTTATAAAGATGTTACTGATGTTGTTGATACTTGTCACATGGCCGGTATCAGTAAAAAGTGTATAAAACTAAGACCAATTGCGGTAATCAAGGGGTAAATGCTGCTGCCTAAATAAATCAATTTGTATTTACAATACACTTTTAGAGGATTATGTTCATATAAACTGTAGCCATTTTAATACTCCTGATTACACACGGAACTGCAATTTATTTTTTATTAAGATGATGTTACCACAGCAAAATTCGAAATATATACATATGTATAATGCAAAAACATTTCATTGTTTATTATTTGGAAGTTGATGAAGGGGAAAATATTTGAACATGAACATCTATGTGGAAAATATGTTAACAGCAGACATTTCTATATGGAAATTATTTCCTGAAAGACGTTAAAGTTGAAACTGTTTTTAGGCTACTTTATGCATAAACCTAAACACGAAACTGAATCGTTAAGAGCATATTGTTCTTTTGAGCATCAAAAATACCTTTTGATAAAGTTGACAAGTTTTTGATTCTTCTAAAAACGAAACAAGCTTTATATTGAGCACATTTTTTTGAAGCCACCTAAATAGTATAAATGCATGTAGTTATATAAAAGTACCATTATTGAATCAAATTTCAGTCAGAGGCTAAAATATTATCTTACCTGGTTCTGGAGCGAAGCCGGCTGGTGAATAATTTCGATATTTTTTAACTCCATTGCAGCGTTCTAGGAGTAGGCAATATCTTTTTTTAGGTTAATTTATTTATAATTCTCAAAGATTAAGATTTCCTCTTCTTCGCTTATAACCAATTTTTCTTATAAAAAATTTTAGTTCTGTTTTATGGTTTATTTTACATGTAATTACAGTTTTAAAAAGTAGATGCCCTCTCTCTTTTCTTCCTTTTTTCCCTCTTTGTTTGTTTGTAAGATATACAATTTTAACACCACTATCAAAGTATTGAGCACAAACGACATGCAAAAAAGTCACTAATGATATAATCCTTAGTTGGGGGTATATCATCTACGATAAGTTGAAATTTCAGTCGTATCAACTACGAAATTTTGTAGATGCAGTAACAGAAAATTTGAAAATTTTCTCTCCCCATTACAATATTGACGTTATTCGAAATTTGACGATTGAGGTACGGAGGTACAGAGCTGTTTAAAGTAGATATTAAAGCCATTTTCCGTTGCCACGGAACAGAATAAGTGTTATGCTAATTGTTGGGAATATGGTTTTTGCCAAATGTAGCAGAGCAACAGAAAACGAGCTAAAAACCATAATAAAATATTTACTGTCTGGTTTTCATTTCGATGAATGGAAATATGACCAAACTACCCACATATTAAGTCAGATTTTGTGGTTGGTGAGTCCTCGTCTTTAGGGAGATAACTTGGTTACAATTTCATACAAAATATTTACCAAGTCTTACAAAAAGAGTTAAATCTGCTAAGGAGTTAAATCTGGTAAGGACCTCGAATAAAGTCGAGATTACGTCTGCTAAACCAATTTGTTAGTGTGTTATTCTGATAACTATTCTATTCGTCAAAATCGATAACTTATTGAGTTGACAGTTGTATTTCAGTTCACATCGCTGATTTCCAATTAAAACTTTTCTTATCAGCGTTACGTTTATAACAAAACATTGCCGATTGTGCAACGAATGCTATTGGAATCACCCTTTGTTTTTGTTGCCGTCTTTGGCATAACAACTTATGGAACGCTAAGTACACGAACAACAAGAAAAGGAAAATATTAGACATCTCTTGAAGTAATTTTCTGTGGTAAATGTAAAAAAATCATACAGGAAGCACAAAAAATCCAATTAGTTTACAGAAAATTATGAAAATGCAAGCAAAATTGAAACAAATACAGTAATTTATTGAACATTTTAATGAATTTCTCGTGAAAACTGAAGCAGTAGAAAATCTTGAGAATTTATTGGGTTGGATGAGAGAAAAAGGCGCCACTTAAGTAGGAAATATATTAGTAGTGTTCAAAACAAAACATTAAAGTGAAAAGAACAAACGCCGTAGATAACAGGTAAAAGTCAATGAAAAATGAGGGAAATGATAATATTTCTAAAAGTTCTAACTAATTTATGTACTTCCAGATATGCCCCGTTTTTTGGCCAACGAGTATGTTTACTCCGCCACTTCAACGGATGAACGGTACAATGAATATGTAACCCCCACAACGCCTTCATCGCAACAATACAATTCACAGAGAATTCAGGCTACTGTCCCTCAAACGGTCTTATCTGCAAACAGGAAATCCAATTCCCAGAGCCCACCTTGTCAACAAATGAACACGGCGCAATCAAATGAGGAGGGTGACCATATGGGATCGGAATTGGAGTCCCCGCAACATCAGCATATACACACAATTTCTTCTAGTGACTATGGTCATGAACAGGAAGAAGAATTTAAAGTATCTCATGCCGAGGAAGATGTTAGTTTTATCCGCTCGGATGATGACGACGAGGATTTTGAGGGGTTCGATGATACCGATTTGAAACCAGAGCAATATCAAGAGAATGACACGGTTTATCAACAAAGAAACAATTTAAAACGCCATTCACTGGCAGATTACCACGATTATCGTGAAGATTCCGAAGGTGTAGTGGAAGCCATTGAAGTGGAGGATGATGCAGACATCGAGGAAGTAGATGGCCAGATTATGTTAAGGTCCAAAAAAGCGATGAACATGGATGAATTGGAGTACCAGCTAGATGAGTGCAATCCTCATACACCAAATAAAAGGCAAAAACGTCAAAGCGATGCAATGCTCGAAGGTAAGTGTCTAGTGGACCGTTTTAACCGTAACAAGCCCAAGAGAATGACGTACTATTTTGCATTTTTCATCTGGTGAAGTGAATTTCAGCACAAACATCTATTACCAATTGGATGTGATTTACATTATGCCAAGCGAAATATAACACAGTAATTCGAAACATTCGCTTTTGTTTGATTAGAACACAATCATTATCATCATCATATTATATCAGGCTGTTATCCATATTTCATGCCAGATGAATAGGTAATTGCAACGAGCGATATCAAAACATTGAGTCGATTTAATATGATCAGATTGTAATGAAATCCCTTCTGCATAGATAAGAATAAACAATTAGGAAAGATTTACATATACCATATTGCATCACCCAATTGGACATTGTTTATTCCGGTATGTATTTGTTATTTAGGATTTAAGTGATCAGTCTGGTTGTCTTAGCAATGGATGCAGTTGCTAATAACATACAACAGTTTTTCAAGAGGATAACTTGATCAGCTCATAGATGACACAAAATTGGCGTCCATTCAGGATTTTGGATATCTATTTTTTTCCAAATTATGATTTAAACTTGAATATATCATGGCATACAGAGAAGTTTTAGATGATAAGGTAAACATTTTCCACATGTTGATCCTATTCTCTGATGTATAAAGCATTTATTTCGAAGTTTTTACAACACAGGTTTATTGCAGTTGCTCTTTAAAGAAGAAATTGGCTAATGCTCTTATGCCGGTAATATTACAAAGTGTAGGACCTTTGCATAAGCAAACAGATATGGATAAAATCAGATGGCGTATAATAGAGATATGAAATATCTGTATCGCTGAGACATTGTCTTAATTTATCCCCATATGTTATGCGCTTCGGAGCTTTACGATCTGTGGTCACTTTTATAATTTTTGGATTGCTTAATGTTTCTCATTTTTCACGTAATGAACCATTCTTAAAACTGCTCCCGAGAATGAACATCATTTGGAATGTATTCAATTTTTGCTGGGCGAGCAAAACTCAAAACAGGTATCAATCGTTTTTAAAACTCTGGAACTACTTAAGGTTTTATGTCGACACAATATCCATTTTGTGGCCATTAAAATTAGCAATTACGCACTTCAAATATGTCTTATTTTCGCATCATTTTATTATATATAACAAAAATAATCAATCAAGAAATCAAGAGCGATATGCTCAACTCGTCACTGAAGTAAACTTTTTTTGGTCCGTAAGAAAATTGCACTAATCCTTGCGCTACATTTTGATCTATATAGTTATAGGTGTAGCATGTGAATATTAGTTCCCACGCTGTTTGGTTTTGCATAGTTTTAGCTCCTTGAGGCCAGAGACATGGTTTCGGTCCGTCGCCAATTTTCGTTGATTTGTTCCGGCCAATTATATGTTAATTATAATATGGAATCATTCATGTATTATATTTAACCTGCTCAATAATATAAATATAAAAAAGTAAAAAAAAAATTATTAAATTTTTAAAGATATAATATGATTTTAAAGATAATATGATTTTTAAAGACACACAATTTATTTAATTGGAAACACAAATTTTCACTGTATAGTCTGAAAGTGTTGCAGAATTTGCATTTTGTAAGAATGAGGACACAATTTAGAACATTTTTAATGACTTGAATTTATTTTTGCATGTTTTCTTTTCGCTTACAGTCATCTCTCCTTTAAAAACACCACCGGATCATATAGTTGAAATAAATTCAGATTCCACAACAAAATCCCAAAAACAGAAGCGCCAACAGATCAACACAAAATTTAAATTCAATTTGAACCAAAGGCAAAACCACAGAGGTGTCAATGATATTGCAGCTAACAAATGTTCCACAGAATCGACAAGTGAATTCCCCGTGAGTTCCCCCTCTAACCCCCAGCAACCGCGTGGCAGTGGTAAATATCCACCTCGACCACCCCTGCTGAAAAACACTTTGCCAGCAGATTCATTTGAACGCCAACTGGCGATGATCACAGCTTGTAATCCTCAAATGACACTAACAGAAAAAATCCAGAGCTGGCGTTGTGAGGATGAGCTAAGTGATGTCGAAGACGTGCGTTTGTTTGATAAGGAGTTTAAACGTTTGGAGGAACAAAGGAAAAAGGAACAGCAAAAGCTGAAAAATAAAAAAACATCTTCCAAGCACGGAGGAGAAGCACCTAAGCAATATGATTTTTCGGCTTTCAGACAAAAGATTATCAGCAACATGAATAACCAGCAACATCAAAAATCATCATCAGGTGGCGGTGGCAGCGGTACGTGCCCAAGTGGTGGAGCTTTGAAAGACATTGATTCTTCTGGCAGTGACTCAAGTAAAAGTGCTAAACTTAATGACGAGCGCCCCTCAACATCGGCTGTGGCGCAGCAACAACTGCAACAAAGACGATCAAAGTTTCCTAATACCAATTTGGAGACTGGAGAAATTAAAAAGCGATTTACAAAGGATGTATCCAAAAGAAATCAAAATTCAACCACCCCTCCCGCCACTTCTTCATCCGAAAATGAAAGAGATTGTTTTCAAAACCCCAAGGTATCATGTTCCAGCAAAAGATTTCTCTCAGCCGGACAGCAGATACAATTTCACGACAAATTGCTATGCCCAAGCAGTTCTGAGGAAGCAAATAGTCAAGATGTACCTACACCTATGCAATTGAAAACAAATCAAAGGTCGGTGCAAAGTGCTGCTGTGAACAACGTACGGCAGAAAATGCCATTAAAAGCACCTCAAGACAAAACAAAATCAAAAAACTCGAGGCGTTTACCAAGCGGAGAAATTGATTCGGTTTTTCGGTTACACCGACTTAACCCCGAAATCGATAAGCCAACAAACGATCCAATGGATATTAAACCACCACAAAAGGGGGAAATACAGAGCTCAAGTTGTAACTACAACGAATCACAAAAACGATTAATACAAACGCATACAAATTCTACAGAGGATGATAAGAATCAACCGACACCTAAATTAATGTCCGAATTATTCAAAACTCCTACGATTCCACCAAAGTATTTAACAAACCATTCTGTATCGGCAGAATTAACACAAGCTTGCAGTTCTTCCCCTCAAATCATTAAAGCTGCAAGTGAACAAATTCCTGCCACAATATCAACGTCAAAAATAGAACTTCCTCAAGCTGTGAACAGTTCCGCAACAACAAATACAACTATATTAAAAGTCGATGTCAAGCTGGAAAATGAAGGAACAGATGCGGATTTTGATGGTGCCTATCACCAGCAGCATGAATTTTGCAATTATTTGGGCTTGACGGGTATGTCAACTGCCACTGCCATGGCAAATGCAGTGGCTGAATTGGCTCAGTGTAATCTCACCCGACGCTCTATGCGAGTTCTGCGTCAGCAACAACAGGAACGTAAGGAGAAATCGGGCAAAGAAAAACGCGAGTTGAAGGCTATGAAGAGGAAGTACGTTAGGAAACGTGAAAGAGGTGGTCACGAGATGCAGGTTGAAGCGGAGGATTCTATGCAAATACCAGATGAGGGGTAAGTTTTAAATTTTGCCATTTTAGATCTGCGAATATATTTTCATAAATTTATCATAAAAATTTAAAAAATAAATAAAATTTAAATACAAATTTAAAGGAAATTAAAATGAAAATTTGAATATTATAAATATAAAAAATTCGGAAGCATAAATTATTTATGTACTCGTATTTATTTTTGGTGCGAAAACCGAGTTGTTTATTTGTTTATATTATTAGAGCATTTTACATATATGCATTTTATACTCAACTTATTTAAGAAAACAGAAATTGTCAAAAAAATTCAATTGAAATTGGTTGGTGATGAAATTTAGCTAAACTACGTATTTACTAAACTCTTTATTTCAGCACAAGTTCACAAACTTCTGAACCTACCCACTCTACGCCTTCTCTGAAGGAGATAAGGAAGAAAATGACCAACTCATCAGTGATCGCTAAATCCTCCACAAAAACTCAAAGTGTTGACAAAGCAGAGGCACAAATAAAAATTCTTTACCATATTGCAAACGCTGATAAAGATGACGCCGAAAATCATAAAGAATGTGTGGAAGAAATAGGACAACACCTCCGAGAAAAATTAATGTTCCACGGAAAGCAAAGAAAAAATGCTGAAGATTGCAGTAGGGGCGATATGTGCGATATTAAGGAAGAGATTGAATCCGAAACAAAGACTGAAAGTCTTCATATTGAGGATATGAAGGTCGAAACGCTATCAGCTGAAGGACAGAAAAGAATTCTAAGGTCTCCTCGGTCTACTGCGGTCAAAGAAAAGCTGAAGCAATCACAAAGTATTACAGAGCTCCAAGAAAATTTAGAACAAAAGCTACAACTAACCGAGGTGTTCATTGATGACCCAAAAGAAGATGGCTCAAAACAAGAGATTGCCGCAAGTTTCATTACAGAACCTATTGTGGATGATTCTCATGAAACACTTTTAAGGCAAACGCAATTCATGTCTAGTCCCTTACTTAGTAAGGAAAACTTTGCCAAAGAACATAATATTGTGGATTCAAAACAAAATGTTTGCGGTGATGAATATCCAGGTGGCTGTGATAGATCTTTAACACCAACGGCTGCGTTGATCAAGGAAAAGTTGCAAGCTGCTCTTGAAGAATCTCGCAAAACAAAACCTAGTATTTTTATAGTACAATCTTTCGAGTGTAAAAAAGAAAAGACAATTAAACCACCTATTTTGGAGTCTCCTCAAGAGAACAAATTTGACATGAAAAATGTAAACTCATCTAAAACAATGCCTACGTCTTCTGCATTCCCAAAAGTGGAAGTGAAAAAGCAGATGATTAATACGCAAAGTGATATGAAACCAGAAATATCACCGACGTCTCAGGCTAAAAAGATCGGCAGGAATTTGTTGAGAAATCAACGAAAGGCCAAAAAGCGTGCCATTTTGAGTTTAAAGAATGCATCTAAGCGTCAGTTACGTTCGCGTAAGATTATTTTTATAAAATCGAGTAAAAAGGATGTAAACCTGAAGAGAAAATTCACCAATGATGTTAAGGAAATTAGATCACAACATAAACTAGCAACTAAACAAAAACTATTCAAGTGCACCCGCAAGCCTAAAGAAAATGATACTAACAGCAAATTAGAAATTCCAACTGCACAATCAAATTCCTCTGTTAATAATACGAAAAGTTACCGTAATGCCCAAACAGAGACCAATGATTTACAAATGTATAGCAATCATACCAGAACTAGATTAATGGCCAAAGCTGCGGCTTTATTACAAAGATCGAGACGCATGTCTGTAAGCCGAGGAACAAACGCTGCAAACAATTTAAGATCTAAATTCTCTGCTAAGCTACGAAATTCTACATTGAACATACAGACAGGTATTACAAAATCCCAAACTCTGCAGCCCAAAGTTTGTTTGGTTAGAGCCAAAATCGAAGAGCCTAAAAAAGAATACAAAACTTCTTCAACTTCCACTACTCCCCCACCAGATGTAAAGGTAGATGACGAAAAATTGGCGCATATGCCATCAAAAATGGAAACGGCACTAGAACGACCGTGTCAACAACCGCTAACATCTTCGTGTCTCAACCAGGAAAATGATAACGTTGTTGTTTCTTCTACTACCAACTCTTATGATGAAAGACCTCATTTTAACTCTATACTTATACCATCCCCTATTACTTTGAGATCTGTTCATAGTAGTACGCCGTGTGTCATTGCTTCCACGGAAACCAAAGATAATTGGACACAAAGTGATAAAATACAGGGAATACATTTTGTAAACAGCCCACCTCGAGCTACACAAATAATGCGTAATCCCCTAAAAATTGAATATGGCGTAGTTCTCTATATATACTACGAACTTGACATATTGATTGTTATCCAGGAACGTTTGGTTAGCTTCTGGAAATGCTCCCGCCTCTTAAATGCTTTGTCTGCAGTGCAACCAGTGCAACAACAAAAGCTCTTCGTCCCGTACTCAAATGTGGTCTCTGCCCATGCCTCATCTAACCAAATTAAATCGGATATGTTGACAAATAACTCATTATATACATTTGGAGAGCCTGCCCCACAATCTTCATTATTAGAGTTGCAACACATAAATGGCGAATGGATTATGCTGGGTGAATTAAAGCGATTGACATATGGTAAGTTTTATATTTCACTTCATTTAGTTTCTTCCTTTATAATAGATTTATGAACGTTGTTTACTAGTATTGTGCGACCAACCCACATATATATTATTATTATATATTTATTCATATTCTATCCAAATTATCGTGAGAGATTGAAAAATTTGTTAGATTATATGGCATATTATTCCGTAACCCCGTAACATGAGCTATAAGGCAATGTTCAAATACTGCTGGTATGACGTTTTATAGTGACTTGATAGTTTTGAGTAGAATTGGGAAATCGATAGCTATTGGCGCAAAATAATAGAAGCAAAGCAAAAAGCTTTAAAAATGACAGTCAAGGAAATATGGCGTAGTTGAGAGCTTGTTTATTGAGGTGTTGTCAGGTGGTCGTAAATTATTGTTTGGTGTAATATATTTACCTCATGGAGATTTTAACTCTTTTGAGAATGATATATCCGATGTAATAGAAAGATATACTGACATTTGTATTATGGGTGACTTCAATAAGAATTTATTTGATATGAGACATTCTAGTCAGGTGAGGGAGACATGCGCTAGGATGAACATTTTTGTTCATCATAACATCATGCCAACACACTTTGATGTAGTTCATCAATCATCTTCCTTGATTGATTTTTTCTTAATGTCTCACCCTGCCAAAGTGCAATTTTCGGATCAGTTTTATTGTCCTATTATTTCAAAGCACGCCTTTATTTTTGTTTCTTTAAATGTTAAAGTTCAACGTAAAGATAAAAATGTTTTTGAGTTTTATGATTATAAGTAAGTCCAGAAGTGCTGAGTAGCAGTACTGCCTTATTTGATTTTTCAGATATGTATGCTACAAGTGATGTTGATTGTCAGTTAAATATACTCATGGCTGGTTTGTCCTTTGTCCATTCTGTTATACCACTTAGAAAGAAAAATATATGTACGTCGCATGATAAATGGTACTCATCGCCACAAATTCTTTACCTCCGTTCAATACGTGATTTAGCTTTTGCTGAATATATTAATGATGCCAATGATGTTAACTGGAAAATTTATTGCAGGGCCAGAAATCGTTGCAAAAGTGTCAGTAGAAAACTGAAAATTGAGGCGCATGCTGCACTTTTCGAAAACACTGTCTCTGTTAAAACACTGTGGAATCGCATTAGTGAGAATGGCTTGATAGGTGATACTTGCAATCAAGGTAATTTTGACAAGGACGTTGAGCAATTTAACACGCATTTTGTTGGCAACCAACTGAACGTAACTACGTATCCCATACCGCAATCGGTGAATGATGGATTCTCCTTTCAGTGTGTTACCTTCGATGAATTGTGGTCTGCGTATTCTTCTATTAAGTCTAATGCTCCAGGGGCAGATGGTCTGTCATTGAAATTTTTGAAAATAATTTTTCCACTAATTTCATGCCATATTTTGCACTTATTCAACACGATCATAATGGCATCTTCTTTTCCAGTTCAGTGGAAGTTAACTAAGGTAATCCCAATTAAAAAGAAAAATGATTCCAGTGATTTCGAAAATTTGAGACCAATTTCATTAGTTCCCATATTGTCAAAAATTTTGGAGCACATACTAAAGTGTCAGTTATTGCGATTCATTGAAAGTGAGTCATTGCTGAACGACTGTCAATGTGGATTTCGAAATTATAGGAATACCACTGGACTACTTATTGGTCTTACAGATACCATAAGGAAAGAAGTATATGGTCAAAAAGTTTGTGTGTTATTATCCTTGGATTTAGAAAAGGCATTTGATCGTGTTGATTATGGTATCTTGTTGAATAAGTTATACACCAATTATAATCTCGACGTTAATACCTGTCAATTGATTTCATCATACCTATACGGTAGGAGTCAATATGTTGTTGTCAATGATTCGTTGTCTTCTGTTTTACCTGTCCAAAGCGGTGTTCCTCAAGGCTCGGTACTTGGCCCAATACTTTTTATTTTGTACTTAAATGACCTGTTTAGTATCCTCGATGATACATGCATTCCCTATTCATTTGCAGATGATGTACAATTGCTCTTTAAGGGAGAATATCAGTTTGATGATGTCTTGCAAAGTAATATTAATTATGCGTTAAATTTGATCTGCTCATGGATGACGGAAAATAAACTCTCAATTAACATTCCAAAAACAAAAGCTATGCTTTTTTCTAATCGTGATTTAAACCTGAATTTATCTTATCGTGGCACACGTATTGAAGTGGTCCACAGCGTACATTGTTTGGGAGTAGTTTTAGACAACAAACTAAGTTTTAACTATCATATGGATAATGTAGTCTGACGTTTAAATTATTCACTGCGAAGTTTTTATAATACCGACTTAGTGTTGCCCAGATCGATTAAAGAGAAATTGGTTCATGCTTATATCATGCCTAGTATTCTATATTGTTTAGAGTTATATAGTGGCACTAATAAACAAACTATGAGGAAAGTTCAGATGGCGTTTAATAGGGTTATGAGATATTTATACTCACTGAGGCGTTGTGTTCATATAACACCGTATGTTAAGCGTTTCTTGGGTTGTAGTTTTAAAAATTATGTAGATTTTAGGTCTTTGCTGTTATTTTATAAAGTTTTTCGATTGTGTAGTCCTCAATTTCTTTTTAATTCATTTAATTTTTCACATTCCACTCGTAATAAGCAGTTTCTTATTCCTAAAATAACCACACTCATGGGTCGTGCTTTTGTAGTAAGAGTAGCTCGAATTTACAATTTACTACCAAGCCATTTAAAAAGTTTTAAATTATTTCCTGATTCTTACAAAAGGCACATTCTACAACACTTTCAGACTTTACTGTAAAATTTTGTTTTCAATTAAACTGTGGGCAGCGTTTATTACATACCGATTATCTTATATTTCCAGATTATATACCGATTAACTTCTAACTTTTGAATTAGTCTTTTTTTCCATGCTTTTTTTTTGTCTTCAACGATCATAATGTTATATTATATTATTATATGTCATATTATATTTTTATAAATTTTATATTTAATTTTTATTATGATGAATTGTTGCATATTGTAATTTACTTATAATTGGCCGGAAGGCTTTAAATTACAAGCCAGAAATAAATAAATAAATAAATAAATAAAATATTTGTCATATGCTATGTAGCTTTGTCCACACTAAGAACCATATAGATGCCGCAAGACCTTACGGTATTGATAGTTAAAGTAGGTGTGCTAGCTGTTCCAAAGTCACCAATCTGCGGAACACTTGGATTACTTCTACGACTTTGCTGTCTGCGGATGAGCTTTTTTGAAAAAATGTTTTTTAAAAATCGGTGGCATATGCACCATATTGAAACAACCGCTGAAGTGAACACGATCTGCACTAACAAACTCCACATGCCACTTTCGCACCGTAATGATGCCATTGATTGAAAACCTTGAGATGTTACTGCAGTCATTTTAAGCAGCAAAAATAATTTTTTTTTTTTTTTTTGTAAACTATAACAAACAGTTATTCGCCTCGACGAATAAGAAAAATACCCGTTTGAGACAGTGCGTGGATGATTTTATCTAGCTAGGCCCGACGCCAAAAAAATAAATGACGCTAGCCAAAAAACTAGATGCAAACTGGTGCTACTGTTGACTAAGCAAGCGATTTAATGAGAAAGCTCTCTCTGGACGAACGAAAATCAATCTGTTCCAGACACTGTGACAGGCGGATGAGTTGTCGGGACAAAAATTCCCTGTAAAATATCGTTAAAGGCGGGTATAGGAGTCGTATGCATCATGAGTTGTGTAATCAGTTAGAAATAGAGGGATAGAGAAGCGCTTCAAAATACAGTACAGTTGAACTCGATGAACGGCGCAGAAGAAGCCAACCAATATTCCGGTGGAAGGTCAAGGTTTCTGGAAATCATTTAAAACTTGGCGTGAATTATTAAAGAGGAAGTACAGAAGGCCGAAGAGATAATAAATTTTATTGTTGTTCTGAAACTAAACTGAGAGGACCTAGGAACAGATAATCGCTTAGCCTCCGCTACGACCATTGTACCTTCCTGCTTGGAGAAAACAACCTCTCTAAATAAAAATTATACCCAAAATAGTGTAACAAGAAGAATATATGTAATGTTTATGTGATTAGTTTGTGTTACGTTTTGCTATAATCTAAATAATTTATTTTGCACATACACACATATTAATGTTTTCATACTTTTTACCCTTTCAGATGTTGAGGTAACCGCACCATATGCCAATCGTATTTGTCTGCACAATTCAACGCCCATTTATGTGGAAATGCGGGCGAGGCAATTGCCCAAAAACCATCGTGATTGTAATCTATTATCTATGTATATTAATATATATTATTATCATGATGAGGATATGATAGCTAAAACTAATTCTATACAATTGGATACAATACAAAGGTGAGTTTTTTTTTAAAGAAAATGATTAACACTCAGTTGCAATTATATGATATATTCTTCTGATTTTGCAGCGATGTCAAATCCGTTAATTACGCAACATTGATAGATTCACGTTATTTTATTATGACTTGGCCTCAAGAAAATTTATTGGGTAAAACACGATCCGGTTTGTGTAAATATTCGCTAACTCCACAATTAGATACATTGGCCAGTATAAGAGAGTTTAAAAGTATGCGTCATACAATACGATATTTGGAGTGCATGCGTGGTAAGTCATTTTATGTACGGCTTTTCATACAAATAATGCCCACTGATCGCTAAATGTGAGATATTTGTAGTGTATCTATGGTTTTGGGTTTCAGACATGTTTACGTTATTTGTCCGAAAGATATTATTATTAATTGTTTGTTAATCTTGGCATTAGCAAATGAGTGTACCGAAAAAGTCACCCGATGTTTAAACGTTGCGTACTGAGAAGCTGATTACAGAATTGTGATAGTTCTTTTGCGAGACAATTAAAATTTCTATTACTGGTGCATTTTTGAAAACAAAGTTTTTAAGGGTTTTAGTTGGCTTTTCGAAATGAATATTTATCGGAAAAATATTTGTAAACTGGCAAGATGTTTTCTTTATTGACATGTGCAAGAATCATCAGAAATGGTATCTTCTCTTTAAATTTTCTACAAATAGCAATAAGTTAGCACATTAATTTTTAATAATGCAATTTCATGTAAAGTAAAAGAAAAAATATAAGTTTTACACTTGCAAGTGCATTAAGATAAGATAATAAAAATAGTTATTAATTTATTTAATCCAGTATTGTATTACACCTAGACCAAGAAAACTGTTTTAATAATATTAATAATAACAATACATGAATTTTTACATCTTAAAAGAAATACTTTACATAATGTATTACAACGGTAATCCAAGTGCTCGGTCAAATCTAATCCAAATCTCGATTCTTAATGAGCAAAAATCTGGGATAAAATATATGCAGCTACTATACAATGCAAACTTGATACTCCCCAAGATATGAAACGTAAACTGATGCCTGCTTGAATTGGGGAGAACCAAAAACGGTTTCTTTGTATAATTTCCCAAGCAGCCCGTGGCTGGCTGATTTATAGTCCAGTGGCCCTGGTATCACCTTCGGACATGCTTCTGGTCGTATCTAAAGTGACAACGCGTCTAGTTGAGTAACAGGTTATAGGTTATAAAAGCTGGGATATCTGTTACAGCTGTCATGCAGAAATTCAAGCATTTGGTTGTGCATTTCTAGTTGTAAAGAGCATTAAAATTCTTGTAACCCAGCCAAAACATTAAAACAATTATGAGAGATTTTGGTGAAAAAAATGAATGGCTTATAAGTCGGATAATTCAGTTCGCATAGCAACACCTTCGTTAAACGATTCAGATTGGAACATAAACACAAATACTTCTAAAAGTCAATTTAGCAAAGAGAAAATTGTCACGGCAATTTCAAAAAATTCTCTACAAATGGTTCCCCATCTAATGCTTTACCAGAGCTGAAAGGGCACTTTGTTAAAGTTAATTTTATTAGTCAACAATGTTTTGATTTGACTTCGTACAAAAAATACAAAACATTACAATTATTTTGGCTGCGTTTAAGCAGTAATTCGCAAGTGCTTACCAGGTGTGTTAAACGAATCTCATTTTGCTTCTGCGGAATCCAAGTTTTGAGTTTTTTTACTACTTCAAACTATATCAAATCATTTTCAATGGTCATCTATGAGCGTGTTTTCAGAACTGAATTTTGCGTACCGTTTTTTTGGAATTGATTGCTGAAATTGTAAGAAAAAAAAACATACAACCTCAAATGTTAAGTGACCGAAAACTTTGGTAACATGATAAAAATGCATTCAATTTTTCTTTTCGTTTGAAATGCACACTGTGCTTAAATAACGGAAAATATGACACATAGTGTTTGCATTTTATGCGCACATACTTAGGTTTGAATACATGACAAATCATAAATGAATAATATTACACAACCTAACTATCCCAAGCTGTTTTAAACAAATATCTAAATACAACCTCATTTCTGAATACTTCCTCAATTGCAGATGACAAGCTAGTTGGTTTTGGCGATAGCCAAATAACTATTTGGGATCATCGTAGTGGTGATGTTCTAATGAATTACGATCTCGACATGCCATTGGGTAAAAATCTAGGATCGGTGTATTACCCCAGTCAAGAAATGGAGCAAAACAATATGATTATATTGTTTCAGTGGCGTGATAACAATCCTAACGAATCACCGGAACTGTTAACTATAGCCTGCACTATAACACACACACAGCCAACATATCGAATCTTACAAAAATTACCGTTACCACCGGCATTTAGACAAATCAAACGTGCAATTAATACTGGTGAACATTTGATAATTACCGGAGGATCGAACGAGGAAGAACTTTGGATATGTTGCAGCAATCCAACATTGGTGGCACTGGTACCGCCCCTGCAATCGCACCAAGAGAATAAACGTTTCTACAATCGCGAAAAGTCACATATGATCGAGCTTACAGAGAAGACACTTAATTTGGACACTTTGGCAAACCACAATTTGAAATTGGCAGCCGTCGCTGCTGATCTGGCCTTAAGTACAGTGTAAATTAAAATTATTAAATTAATATTAAACAAGTTAAGTGTTTGTAAGACATTTTTGGCAAAGATATTCGAGAAAGAAAAGTTGTTTCTTAATTTAAAATAGATTAAGTGCTTGTTGCTTCGTTGTTTTCAAAACCGCCCAAATCCCAAGAGAGATGATAATAAATTTTGCAGGAATTTTTCTTTTTGTTTTATTTATTACGTTGTACACAAACAATACGTACTCTTAATTCAATCCAGTTTTTAATTTTAAAATCTTAGATAATACATTTGTAACAAATCTGTTAAGAAAAGTAATTTTGGCAATGGATTTAAGTAATTTTTTAATATGATAATAGTATTTTCAAAAAATCTGTAAAGCAAACGATGTACAATACTACAATTTTAACCATATACGTACTAGATATACATATTATAATTCTCTATTAAGGTTACACACACTTTTAAGATCTTATCGTATTATAACAACAGCAAATGCGTCTAAGACTCTTACTGTTGTAAAAACTCGACAAACAATTATTTCTTCGTATAAAATGTGAAAAAAAAACATAAAAAGTCACTCCTTATATGTTTTACCTTAAATAAAGCTGCGTAGTTTTTGTACAATTTTCTGGAAGCAGTTAGTGTTCATTAATCGAGAGCATATAAAGGCTCCTAAGAGCTGTGTTTGAAATTCGAAAAATCGAGGATAAAGTTTTTTGTATTTCCAATTGGAAAGTTGACATTATATTCTTTGAAAAAGCACATGCAGTTGAATTCATAACAAAATGTTGTTTGTACGATGAACACGGCGTACAAAACGGTTAGTAATATTGCCAAAGTGTCAGTTGATTGTAATATTTGATGTTTAGCCTTACTTTGACCTTATTTTAGTTTGAATTTTCTTATGAATTCGGCTGTTAGTGTTATTTGGAAGTTGAGTATAGATAAGTGAAGTGAAACTACCTGAATAAATACATCTAGCTTGCAAAAGCTTTAACTTCAGATTAATTTTCTTAACGATCATAACAGAGCTTTCTTCAACGCAGTTCCGTAGGACCAGCATATTTCTTTGAAAACGCTTGTTTCCATTGGAAGTTGATACTATTATCTTATAAAATGATACGTTTTGTTTCATAATACCCATTTCTTTTTTGTAGGGATATTTTATGTTCCTTTTCGGCAAGCCACATTCTGTATACTATTTAAAATTTATATATTGTAATGTAATTTTCTTTTACAGTTCATTTCATTATTTGCTTTAGAAATGTAAGATACTTTTGTTGTTGTATACACATACATATATATAAATAGGTTCCTTCTGTCTTAATTGTTTATAATTTTTCCCCTTAGAATTTCTAAAATGTTTTAATTTTTCTTTATTGTAAATTATCAATTTTTTCGTTATTTGCTTAAGCTTTTACTTATTATTATAGTTCATATTTACAATTCATATTACAAAAATTCAGTGAAAAAATACTAAGAAAACCAAGATGAAGTCAATAAAACAATATAATTTCAATGTATATCAAGTTATTTTTTATTGTATTTTAAAAAAATGCCCCGGAATATGTTGAGCATCAACTTCTTCTGACCAACTATATAGTAATATTAAGAATACAGAAATATTTCTATTTTAAAACAAATCGATAATTTTCTCTACAAAACCGCAATAAAAAACCTGCCACCTTATAATATTAAAATTCTAAACAAATTAGGTAAACGAAATTACCCATCTAATTATGTTTCAATCGGAATTTTTTGTCATGAGATACAAGACATAGCAAGCAGTTTTCAAATGAAAAAAAAAGATGTCGGTGGGTCATAGTTTAGTAAATACCGCCCGTCAAAGTTATTGTATTAACGCATACATATTATATGTTCTATGTTCTCCATTTAGAAAATATTTTTATAAGCTTCTCAATGGTACATATTGTATGTATGTATGTAAAATATGTTTTCGATCATATTAGTTATGCTCAAGATATCAGATTTTATTCGTGTTTAAAATTGTACACAATTCGTCCAAATGCACCTAACCTTTGCAGTTTTTTGTTGTGAGCGAATCAAAAATATTTGTTATTTACTAAGACAACTTTGGCCCAAAGGACTATTCTGTTATATTTTCCTTTCAGATACGTCAGTTATTGTTACTTCTAAATAAACAATTCTGAGCAATATCCACCATAGAGAAGAATTACAGACAGAGACTGCATTTGCTCTGGAGTGAAAATTGAGACATCTAGAGCGGCAGGAGAGCGAGTTAATACTGCTCTTGCTCGCTTTCTTTGCTAAATATTTCGATAATTTTGAATATTTTTATTAATATTTATTTGTAATGTGAATAATAACATATGAAAACAATTGCATTTGGAATTATAAAAATCTACAAAAACCAAGTTCCATGTTGTAAAAGAGAACGTGAGCGTAAAAGTTCGCGCTGTTGAGTTTGTAACTGTAGTTTTTCTCTGTGTCCACCATGAAACTAGTTCATAGAGCAACTAATTACAAGAAAAATCATTTGCTATTGTGAATAGGGGAATATCTAAATAATGACAATTAACGGTCAAGTCACATCACTCATGTCGCAATGATTTCACACAACTTCTGAATTATTTATCTCAAATCAGATAAAAAGGGGGAGGAGTGAACATCAAACGGCTTCCACTTATTTGTAACCAGTTGTTACTTATCTATTGTTATTTATTTAGTACCACAGTTCCGGCTGCAAATAAATATATTACAATAACGATATTTTCATTCAATGTTCAATTTGTATCGGTAGCCCGATTTTAACACAAAATACGGCCATCACCCGCACTATTTTTATTTTTCTTGATATTCTTTACTATATGAACTAGTTTGAAATGAACTAGTGTACATTTACTTGAGCCAATTTCAACCGATCCTACAACGTTACAATATTAGAAGACAAACTTTCGTATTTGCGTAATTAAATTTGTTAATTTTCAAATAAATTAGCTATTATAGTTATTGGCAAATGCTTTATGAACTGCTATCAAATTCTTTATTGGTGGAATTGTGAATAAACTTTGTTGTCGATTGCCATGATGTCATGACAGAAATAAGCATCTAATAATTTTAAACGCTTAGAAAGTTTTATCTAGGTTTTTTGACTTTTTAAGCATCTCATGGAGAATTAATGTTACGTAGTATCGATGGAGATGTGGCAAATCATGAATAAGGCGTTTCAAGTAAGTTTAATAATTTAAGCGGGATTAAATTCCAAGTAGTTATGTATTGAAAAACAAATTTTCGTGTGAATAAGTGGCTTGGAAGAAATATTTCATTAATATAGGTGTATTTATACTTTAAAAACAAATTTCTAAAATACAAAAAATCACAAAATTAAACCATTTTGAAGAAACGATTAACACGGCCCTTTTCTATATGAAAAATGTTTTCAATGAAACTTTTCTATATGAAAAGTGTCTTCCATGACACTTTTCTATATGAAAAGTATCTTCCATGACAATTTTCTACATGAAAAGTGTTTCCATGACACTATTCTAAATAAGAAGTGTCTTCCCTGGCACTTTTCTATATGAAAAGTGTCTTCCCTGGCACCTTTCTATATGAAAAGTGTCTTCCATGACACTTTTCTGTATGAAAAGTATCTTCCATGACAATTTTCAACATGAAAAGTGATTTCCATGCCACTTTTCTATGTGAAAAGTGTCTTCCATGACAATTTTCTATATGAAATGTGTTTTCCATGACACTTTTCTATATGAAAAGTGACTTCCATGACACTTTTCTACATGAAAAGTGACTTCCATGATACTTTTCTGTATGAAAAGTGTCTTCCATGACACTTTTCTGTATGAAAAGTGTCTTCCATGACACTTTTCTGTACGAAAAGTGTCTTCCATGACACTTTTCTGTATGAAAAGTGTCTTCCATAACACTTTTCCATCTGAAAATGTTCTTCCAGATTTTCCCCCTTTTGTAATTTTGTAATTTGTCAATTTGTTGCAAATAGGGTCAAATGTGTTATGCCAATCAATCCCTTAGTGTGCCATAAGACTTCTTGTTTCTGAACGCGCTTTCAGAAAATGTGCCCCCTCATTATATAAGAACAACAAAAAAATGTACCGTTAAAGCATTTGCCATCACCCACGAATTGCTCATTCCGAATAACTTCAACAAGCCCAAACAAGAATTGGTACAGACAAACCATTTGAATGGGAAAACTCTTCCGCCAGGGGAATGCGTGCTACTTTCAAATCACACCAACTACGCTCAAAGAAAAGCACATACCACTCAGTTTGAATAAAATTTGCTCTCGAATCACGTTGTAACCGTTCATTGGATAAAAACATGAAATGGATAAATGTGTCTCAATCGGTCTCTTCCAGTCGGTGTGAGATGATGGGATAGAGGAAGATGCTGCAAGTGTGTTCGGATTTGATACGTAATTTTTAACATATTTGAAAATTCTCTCTATGAGGCCACACTCCTCAAAGACATTATTGTGAGTTGTGAGGGTTGTTAGCAAAAAAACCAATATTTGAGCAAAAATCTTATCTGGATAACGATTTCAGAGCCCTCTGTAAACAATTATCCGCGTGATTTTTATACAGAGAGAACTATTTCAGCTGTACATATGTTCTCTTTGTCTAAAGATAAGTTGCTTTTGAAGCGCAATTAAATCTTGTGAAATTCGCTGCCCGTTAAATAGTTGTTTGGAAAAAGAGGTGCCGATATGAGTGGACTGCAACAAACCATTAAAACATTCGCTATTTTGGATTTGGAGGTAAATAATTTGCCTAAACATCAGTTTAATCAATGCTCGCTGACGGAATTGTGTATTTACGGAATATCTGTAAAACACTTCCAAAACGACATATTAAACAAGGGGAGAGTCGTTAAAAATGCACCGGCCATGCCAAGAGTAATAAACCGAATCAATATTATGATAAATCCTATGAGAAGAATACATGACGGAACTACAACGGGTATGTTAATATATAATATAACTTTGGACTTCGATCCAAAGTAATTTTCCCGTCCAAACAATCGACGAATCAATCCAATTAGGAAAAAAGAAGGACAAAACCAGTAGTAAAAGATAAAATTACGTATTGGAAATATTGTATAGTAAAGGAAAATGGTTTAATTCAAATACTGTTGTGAATGAAGCAATATGTGATTAGCGGCAAATAACGGACCGGTCGTATCACTCATGGGATTGGAATAGGTTTACAGCCTGCTGGAAATTGTACTAGGATGTATTATTTGTACTAGCTTAAGTTTGGATTTAGTTTCATAGCATCAGTTTCGTCCAAGTTTTAACACATTGCTGAGGCTGCATTGAAATTTAAGGATCATGTGTTACGGATAGCTGCATGGCTGTAAAAGGTCGATCAACTCAAATTCATCCCTTGGAGGATAACGCAGAATTTCAGATTTACAGCGTAGTGCCATGCAGCAATCATTAAAACTTGTGGAATATTGGTCGAATTGGAATGAAAATTGTTTTTTTCTAAGACTACGAAAGAATGTAGGATCTTACGCTGACGATATATTTAGACGCATTGAATATGGAACACAGAATGATAATACGAAAAAAAAAAACTATGACGCAAATGATAATATTTTTTGGGTTGTTGTTCTGACTCACTGGAAATAAAAGTTATCCCATATAAAAATATTCGTCAGATTTTCAATTTACATAAGACCAATTTCAGAATATAGTTTATCTACAATTGCTATCTAATCTCTTCGTGACGAATCGGGTAGCGTTTTGTCGAACGCGATTTTCTCGCTCGTTTAATATCTTGCTTTGACTTTCTCTGGTTTTATTGGCCAGCCTAAACACATCATGGAATCTCTCCAACGAATTCGACAATTTCACTTATAAATTGCCCTTGAAACCCTTGGGCAGGATCTGTGTAAAGCGGGTTGCATCTCTATCGCCGCTAATAGTTACTCGTCCACGTTATTTTTCTTGTTTTTTATTTCACTCTTATTAATAATCGAAGTGAAGTGAGCTGCTTAATCCGTATATTGAGGTCGCTGTGGTGGAGGTGTCATACTCTCCATTGGCTTCTTTCACTGTGGAACGCTTACGAAAATTTTATAAGAGAGAATCCGATTGTATTCACTGTAGACCCACGGAATGTTCGCAATGGAAGCATTCCTATTCCTCAGATTGGTGTCAACGATAACATTCCTAAACGTAAATATGCTTAACAGGTTATGAATCTGAAAATAACTTATTAAGTAGTTCATTATATATAACACTAATTGATTGTTTAGCTAATATGAATACATCTCGTCAAGATTGTTATCTCCAATGGGAGAAAAACTCAGCATTACATGCATATAAAAGGAAAGCATTGTTTTAGATGTTTAGAATTTATCGCAGTCGCAGCTTACCAACGCTTATCTTAAAATAAATTAACCGTTTTCCTTGATTGTGCTGACCCAATATTGGCTCCGATTGTTATTCCTCCTATACAATTTTTCGTACAATACGATGACCCATTTATTTCCAGGCCTCGACAATTACATGCTAGAAAACGAATCACCATTCGATCAGAATACAGCCGAGTGTATTTTGAAATTTATTAATCGACTAGAGAAACCAGTGTGTCTTGTAGCCCATAATGGTTTTAACCATGATTTTCGTTTGATACGTCATGTCTACGAAAAAATTAACGTAGTAAGTATTTCAAATTACTTCTGTAAACTAATACAATATCATAAACTTAATATTTTAAAAAATATTTTAGGAATTGCCTTCCGACTTATATTGCATCGATTCTCTGTTTGCTTTTCGTCGGATTGATATAGAAATTGATAGATGGTGCAAAGCAAACAGTAGCGGGGAAGGAGGTGATCCATTAACAGCAACTACTGAAGCAATAGCGCATTGCAGCAAAAATTCTGCAGATAATCAGGTAGCGGAAGCCTCTCCGCAAAAAGAAGAATATCAAAACAATAACGAAAATGTCGACGATGAAATCGCCAAAGAAATCTATGAAAATATCGTGAAATCTGATGAACAAAAAAACTGGCAAGCAGCCAATGAATCAACTCCTAAGAATAAACCCATTTTAAAACTTTGTGACTCAAAGCAAAGTGCACCTCGCTTAACAGCTCCCATTAGCAATGTCAGGCGTCAGTTATTTGAAACTAATTGCGATGCATCACGTAGTTACATACTTGGCGAGTTATATAAATCTGTATTCGTAAACAGAGCATCTGCCAATCTCCATCAGGCGGAAGGGGATGTTAAAGTTTTAACAAAGCTTATGCTGCACTACGGAAAGGCATTTGTAGAATATGCCGAACAAAATAAGATACAGTTTGCCGAAGTACCTAAATTAGGCACTGCAAATTTGAAAGATATTAACAAAAAGTTCTAAAATACTTTATACACTTGCTAACAATTTTTTAGAACAATTACTAGAAACATATTATTGCTGCAAGTGCAACATTCTCTTTTAATAATGTGTTAAATACAAATTGTGTGTAATCTACCAAATGTAAAAAATATATATATGTACAATATATGGGTTTAATTTATGTATTGGAGTTTTGGATTGCAGTCCTTATCTAATGCAACTTTGCTTA